>CM053587.1:245211100-245239296 GCA_028646515.1 Pseudochirops corinnae
TTTCTTCAAGAATGTTTGAAAGTCCTCCGCCTCACTGAATGACCATATTTTCCCCTGAAACATTATACTTAGCTTTGCTGGGTAGGTGATTCTTGGTTTTAATCCTAGCTCCCTTGATCTCTGGAATATCATATTCCAGGCCCTTCAATCTCTTAATGTAGAAGCTGCTAGATCCTGGATTATCCTGATTGGGTTTCCACAGTATTCAAATCGTTTCTTCTTGGCAGCTTGAAATATTTGCTCCTTGATCTGGGAACTCCGGAACCTGGCTATATCATTCCTAGGAGTTTTCTTTTTGGGATCTTTTTTAAGAGGTGATGGGTGAATTCTTTCCAGTTCTATTTTGCTCTCTGGCTCTAAAATATCTGGGCAATTTTCCTTGAGAATTTCTTGAAGGATGCTTTCTAGGTTCTTTTTTTGATCGTGGCTTTCAAGTAGTCCAATAATTTTTAAATTGTCTCTCCTGGATCTCGAAATGACTTCTTGATGAGACTATGGTCCAAGTCCTTCATTTTACAGACAAGGAAAGTGAGGACCAGAGAGAATATGTGATTTGCCCATGGGAGTAACTAGTAAAGCTAGGATTCAAACCCAGATCTTCTACTGTAATTCCAAATCTAATCTCTTTCCACAACATCATGTTGCCTCTGAAACTGCCTATGAATGACACCAAAATTCTAGACATGAACTGACTCCTCTGTACTCTGTCTCTTTGTCACAAGAATCCTGAAAATCAGTCATTTTCTCAGACCAACTTAAAAGGTCTGAACCTAGAAGGATGGAAAGGTCCCAGAATAAAGAAGGCAGCCCTCTATATTCACTCCCACACAGCACATTTCTTTCTGTGAACCAAGGGAATTTCAATTTAGAATCCTAATTTCTGACAGCATACAAAAAAATCTAAAAATAAATCTGCCCTGCCACAGGCCCCACAAATCCTGCTGTGCCATCAAAGGACAGGGCATTCTCATTGTCTCTATGCCCTGGCCATTTCTGGCTACTCACTCTAAGCCTGCTAACTGTTTTAGGAATGAATGGACCATTCTAGTCATCCCAGGTGTCCCAGGGCTTCCAGCTGAAAAGGAAACACCCAGCTAACATGTTTGTCCAAACTGTCCATTTTGCTCAGAGGAAGCTGAGGTGTTTACCCAGGCATTGCTCTGTAAAAAGGTCTGGGGAAGCTTTGTAGCCATTTCAAATGTCTTTTCTATCAAATTAAGAATAACTCTGCCATTAGTTACAAATAACATCCAGGTTCTTTCCTTTTAGTCATCCTTCCTGAGTGGAAGAAAATGGCCAATGCCTAGAAGTGGGTTAGGGGTCTCTATGTCCTGATGTTCAGTCTTTATAACACATCTCCTTCAGTCTGATTTCTTGTGGCAGAGAGCCCTGGGTGAGCTTGACAAATCAGGGAAGTGAGACCATGCCACTAGGTCTAAATAACAGAAGATGGAGGTTCTTTGAACAAGTCATCCTATTTTCAAGGGTAGAAAATGCATTCTCATTCCCCTCCCTCAGAGAGAGCTATTTTTATCTTGCTTTTTTACAAGATATGTTCCAAACGACAAGAGTCAAGCACTAAGAAAGAGAAAGAAAGCAAACATCTCTGGTTCTGAGAGGAGCAAAATGTCCCTGTTTCTTCAACAAAATACACGCGCGCACACACACACACACACACACACACAGAGCTTGAGTAAAGGAGCTATTGTGCAAAAGCTAAGGTCTTAGACTATGATTTTCCTTCTGTGGGAATTCACTCCATACTGTTCCCGAAACAGGGTTCGTTGCCAAGGTAACAAATAAATCACATGACAGCCATGCTACCCAGAAATGTAGGAGGTAAAGGAGCTGAGCACACCCCTGAATGAAAGATATGTCCCTTCTTTGCTTTGCCCTCTGGTCTTCCCTGCAAGACAAGATGACTTCAGAAGCCTTTTCCAGTTGATATGGCGGCAGGCCCCCACCATTCTTTAGATTCCAGTGTCTTTCTTTCACAAGTCATTCACAATTAGTTTTAAATGACTTTTTCCCCCAGAAAAGGCTTCTCGCATCTTTATCTTCCCTTTTTCCATCTTTATCTTCCCTTCTCCCACTTCATACCCTCCTCCCTCCCTTCATGCCACCCCCACCAGGATAAAGCACCAACTATGGCTGAGTGGCAATGCCAGCATGCCCTCCGGGTACTAGTCCCTTTGTCAGATTAGGGACTGTAACTTAATAGCAGACCCCAGGCCTTGGGGGGGGATTGGGAGGGGTGGAGCAGGCCACCTCCACTTGAATAAGACCTTTTTCATTTAAGGATGGCATGAGTGAGAGAATTTTATAGCAGTGATACAATCAGGATATTGATCCTTCAAGGGGTGGCCCTGCGGACTCAGGGAGTCCATGATGTGACCTCACCCAAACCTGGCAGCTCCCAGGACCCAGTTTCTAGGGTGGGTTTGGAAAGCTTGGGATCATTATGCCCTCTCTTCTCCCAAAGAGCCCTTTAGGACATGCCCTAAAGGGTCCAGATGGGCACGGTCCTCTAGCAGAGCTCTCATCCAGAATAGAGAGGAGAACTGCCTGGAGAGAGCTCTCCAACAGCAGATTCTCCTCTTCCTCTTCATCTGCCCAGTCGGCTCTTCTCTTTTCCTTTAGAATCCCAGCGGGCTGGGCCAGAATCACATGGTCTGCGGAGCTGTTCTCTGAGTGGGCGTGCCTATGCAGTCCTGCAGTGTGAGCACAGCCCCTCGCAGGCAGGGTGTGCAAAGCATTTTTTTTCCACTAAAGAAAGGAATTTCAGATAAGGGAGATGTGCCTGATTCTGATTCTTTGTGTGTGTTTGTGCAAAGCCTCATCTTTGAAGGTCCTCTTCATTTCCCATTTTTTCTGATTGCTGCTACAAGGTCAGAGTTACCTTCACCTCATGGGTGCAGGGAAAAGTGAAATACAGAGAAATTAAAGTGATCTCAGAAGGGCAGAAGGCAGGACACAGGGAGGAATGAAATACACATTCTTTATCATTCATTCATTCATTTATCAAGTTTTATTGAAGTCTTTTCACATCATAATTATTTCTGAAAATATCTTCCCTCCTACATCCCCTTGATATTGAATCCTTTCCCATAACAAAGAAAAATGGTTAAGTAAAAACACTCCATGCAGTGACCACATCTGACAATATATAAAACATTCTGTCCTAGTAATCCCCTGAGTTATGAGAGGAAGAAGGTAAGGAGTGGAGGGTGGGGGTGTAGTACAATGCAGTAGAAAAACCCCTGCAATTCAATGGCCAACCATGCATTCAGAGGATGGATGATGGAAGACCACTACCCACTCCTGCCAGACAAGTGATGGACTAAATATACGGAATGAAACCCACATATTTGGATGTGACCAATTTGGGAAACTGTTTCACTTGATTCTGTATAGTTGATCTAAGAGTCTTTTTTTTCTTTTCCTTTTGCCATGTGTGGGGAGAGGTAAGAAGGAGAAAAAATACTAATTGAAAAAAATAAAATTTAATTAAAATGACTCCTGTGTCAAAATCTGTCTCTGACATTTATTACCTTATGACATGGGGCAAAGTCATTCTTATTGTTCCATATCTGCATAATGTACTGGTTAAAGGCAGCCTTGGAGTCAGGAGACCTGGATTTAAGCAGAACTTTACTTAATCCCCTGTGAAATGAGAGACTGGACTAAATGGCCTCTTAGAGTACCCCTAGCCCTAAATCTAGAATCCTCTATTTCATGATCTGTGTTGTAGAACCATAATCAGAAATAGGCATTTCCTAGGTGCCCCTAGAATTTTGGCAATTAATTTATCCATGAGTATTTATTCATTTCAAAATGTTTTGATCAATTATGTATAAAGCATTCCATTAGGTGTAGTAAGGACACATAGCAATGTAAGACAGGGTCCCTGTGGTAGAGTAATTTATTGGGGAACATGGATCATATACTCCTGAAAATATAATAATCCTAGACCTTTGCTTTCCTCAGTTTGAGGGAACTTCCTCCACTGATATGAATGAATTGTGAAAGAAAGACATCAGTAAATCATATGCACTTACCATCTTAGAAATTTGCCCAAGGGCATTGAGAGGTTAAGTGACTTGTTCATGGTCACACAGCTTGTATGTGTCTGAAGCCTGGCTTAAATCCAGATCTTGCTAACTCCCAGGCTACCATAAATCGGTATGTTATGCCAGTGTGGTATAATAAGAATGAATGAATGCATGCATACATGAATGAATGGATGGACGGATGGATGGATGAATGGGTAGATGGATGGATGGATGGATGGATGGATG
Source organism: Pseudochirops corinnae (assembly GCA_028646515.1). NCBI lineage: Eukaryota > Metazoa > Chordata > Mammalia > Diprotodontia > Pseudocheiridae > Pseudochirops > Pseudochirops corinnae. The sequence continues at coordinate 245,215,399 of CM053587.1, forward strand.
GATGGGTAGATGGATGGATGGATGGATGGATGGATGGATGGATGGATGGATGGGTGGGTGGATGGATGGATGGATGGATGGGTAGATGAATGAATGAATGAATAAATGAATCATGTATTAAGCACTTATTACATGTAGCAACAAGGTACAAAGCAATAAATGTCATTAGAAATCACAAAATCATAGAAGCTCAGAGCTAGAAGAATTGGGAGGTGGTACAGTGGTGGTTTAGATAGAGTGCTAGGCCTGGAGTTTGAAAGACCTGAATTCAAATCTGATCTTAGACACTTAATAGCTATGTGACCCTGAGCAAGTCATTTAATCTCTGCCTCACTTTCCTCATCTGTAAAATGGGGACAATAACAGTACCCAGCTTCCAGGGTTATGAGTTATCTGTAAAGCACTTAGCACAACGCATGGCATGTAGAAGGCATTTAATAAGTGCTTGCTTTGTTCCCTCCCCTCTTCCCCAAGATACCTTCAGAGTCATTAAGTTCAACTTTCATTGTAAAAATGCTTGACCCATGAATATAAATCTCCGACAGGACATCTCCAATAACAGGGAGTTTACTTCTTAATAAGACAACTCCTTCCAGGTTGGGCAGCTGTAATTACTTGGAGGTTCTCCCTTGTGGAGCCAATAAATCAGCTCTGATGCGACTTCCACCCCTTTGCCCTAGTTCTCACATGCAAGTCTCTCTGTGCTACAAAAGAGGATAAATCTACTCACCTTTGCCACAATTATCTTTCTCATCTTCAGCTGGACATCCCTGGCTTAGAGAACTACAGATTTGTAGCATTTTAGAGCTGTAAAGAGTTTTAGAGGCATCTTTAACCATTCCAGACCTCACCACACTGTGTTCACTTTCCTAAAGAAGCACTTTAATTTATCAAAGTCTTTGAATGTGACATCCAGAAATGAGTATAATACTATAAAAGCAACAAGCCCTGACTACAGTTGGACTTTGACTAAAGCCTAGGGAGCTTATCTGTCTATCTGTCATTAATCTTGTTGGGGTGGCTGTTGTTCTTGTACTTTTTTTTTTTTTTTTACCAGATCTATTACTTCATTAGTGCAGGAACTTTCAATTCCATTGGGCACCTTTTCCATAACATGGTCTTCAAGAGTTGCCTGGGGGAGCTGAGGGCTTGGGTGACCCATTCCAAGTCATGCAGCCAGTATGCAGTAGAGGAAGGTCTTGAATTCTGATCTTTCTGAGTCCAGGTCAGCTGTTTATTAACCACATCATACAGTCCCTTGTTTTCAAGCTAAAACTGTTGAATACAGTTTAGGAAGTAAACCTCTTCAAGGAACTCTGTCATAGTAGAAATGAAGATGATGATGACAATGAGGGGAGGAAGAATGGAGAAAAAGATGAGGGAGCCAAGGAAACACTATCTGTTGCTGCCAAGGCAGCATAGAACTGTTCCCCAAGTTAGGAAGACCTGTGTTCAAGTCTTCCCACTGAAAATTATTGGTCACTGATCCCTAGGCAAGGCATTTAATGTACTTATCAGTGCCTCCAGGCAACTGCTCAAAAATTACAAATTGTAGAGTAATTGATGATTTCCCTAGGTAGAGAATATGATCACATCCGTACCTCCAAACATGGATGAAATTTCAGGTCTGGACAAGATAATAAATTACTTTTATAAGGATCATTAAGGTTTGTAAAATATTTTACTCAGAAAAATCTGTGAAATAATCATAGAAGTATGCTGGTAAACATTTAACAACCAGTTCTCTGAAAAAGCAAAACATGTATACAACACATTTCAAAGAGTAATCTGCATTATTAATGTTTTCTCCATTGTTTTCATAAGCTTAGAAAGTCAACTAAATAATAAATCAAGCATTGATTTGTAGCATTTGCCAATTTCTGAGTTGTAAATGCTCACATAGAAAATTTAACAATTGGCTTTCATGAGATAGTATGAGCTGGCTCCAGGATACTCCTGTAATACAAATATTATTATAATAATTTTGCAGATGAGAAAACTGATGTTTAGAGAAGTTAAATAATTGGACACACTTAGTGTCAGAGCTGTCATCTGAATCCAGGTCTCTGCGTCTACATCCTGCATACTTTCTACCATAGCAAAGAAACTGCCACGTGCTCTGGTCTAGCACTGAAGTTTCTTCAATAGGGGAGTGGGGAGGGGTTTGACATGATCAAACCTTCATTTCAGGAAAATCACTTTAGTGGCTGAATGGAGGATGATAGATTGGAGTGAGGCCAGCACACCCAGTAACCCAGGGATGAGGTGATGAGGGCTTGCACCAGAGTTGGAGCACCGTCAGAGAAGAAAAGGTGCCATATTTGAGAAATGCTGCAAAGGTGAATTCAACAGACCTTGGCAAAAGCTTGGATATGGGGGCCAAGAGACAATGAGGAAGTCTGGATGACTCCTAGGTTCTGAGCCTGAGGAGCTGAGGATAGTGTTGCCCTCTACAGTAACAGGGAAGGTGGAGGGAGGGGGAAAGATAATGAATTCTGTTTTGGACATATTGAGTTTAAGATGTATATTGAACATCCACTTTGAGATATATGAAGGGCAGTTGGAGATGCAAGATTGGAGGTCCTCAGAGAGACTGGGGCAGGAAAGGTAGATTTGAGAATCATCAGCATAAAAGTGGTAATTAAATCCATGGGAGCTGATGTTATCAACAAGTGAAGTAGAGAGAAGAGAAAAGGACCTAGGACCGAACCCTGAGGTTCATCTGAGGTTAGAGGGCATTATCTGGAGGTTAAACTTAAAAGTGTGTTGTGTTTTGTTGTTGTTGTTAAACATTTACAAGCATACCCCTGTATAATGTTCCCTTATACATGATTGCTCTCATAAAGTGTATATAACCACAGGGAGGCAAACAATGAACATCTGTGTGCCCCTGAATTTTGAAAATAATGACTAGAACATGGCAGGAGAATATTCCATTCAGCCTTCATAATCTGGTCTACAAAATGAATGTAAGCAGAGAACCTGCAAAGGGTTAGGATAAGGGCTTAATATCTGAGATCGCTTAGTCCAACTCCCATGTCAAATCATTTGCTTCAGATAAATGATTCAACAGAAATCCAGTCGGGTTCCCAAAGTGCTCATTTCCAACATGTCTGGAATGATGTAATGTCTATCCACCCTGCCACCCTCTTTCCATATCTGCTGGGACACATCTTATCACTTCATCTTTGTATACCCACAGTTTCCATCTGTAATAGACTCTTCTGTTCTCTGCATTCTGACAAATACTTATTTCATTATTTAGATGGCATGAAAAATGATCATGTTACAGAACCAGCCTTTCATGTCTGCTAACTCCAAACAAAAATCATGACATTATTTATCTTAAACTCCCAACAAGCTCTCTATCGACAAATCTCAAACACTGTAAGCAAATTGTCTCCAATAAGACAAATTGAATATTTGGTCAAAATAGCCCTAACATGCTTATTTTCTTAGGAAAGGTTGTTACTTTTATTCATTCCTGGAAATTGTCATGGCTCTCCAAAGAGCTACAGACACAGCCCTTTAAATTCAAGCTCTTTTGCATTCATTCCTTCAGCAGATAGGTGCTAAGCACTTAAATGAATGCTAGGAAAGCATTCTGTGGTAGGGGTGAGGATGGATAGGTGGGAGGGCAACATGGTCTCTGCCTACATTGAGCTTACAATTTGTTAAGGTTTGTAAAACACATACCCAGATAACTACATCTAGCTGAGTTGGTGCAGTGGGATTGTGCTGGGGCGATGATCCAGAGGTCAACAGCTCATCTCAAACTAGGAATCCTGGAGCAAATTTGGCTGAGTGGGTGATAGGAGCAAGAGCACAATTCTGTGAAAGAGAGCAATCCATCCCTAAGAAAGTCCAGATTTTGTGCAGTAGAAGCAATCTCCTAATCCTGGTCCCTATGCAGGCTAGGCTATTTCTTCCTTAAAAGGCATGGAACTATCCTGAAGACTTGCTTACCTTAGAGGCCTCAGGGTATTGATATCTAGGCCCTTTCAGATGCACCTTAGAGGAGGAAGTTTTGCTCAGTTGAATGAATTCAGGATGTCCTTAATGTATTCTTGTTGAATTGGCTTCTCTTGCAATGACTAACTAAATCTCGTTTTGTTAACTGTTGAATGGCATAGAAGTGTCTCATTTCATTCCAATATCAAATTTAAACTACTAGAGTACTAACCAGAATCAGACCCAGCCTAGAACACCTCGCCCCCATAGGTTTGGGGAAGGAAGGTAGACAACAGAAAAGAGGTATCATTGTAATAATATGAGGATGGTTGGATACGAAGGACCTGAAATTGAATGTGCTAGGAATCCCTGGGAGGACAAAAGAAAGTATGAAGGGACCTAGAAAGGAAGCACAACCTTTCCAGAGAAGAAACATAGACTGTCCTGGATGTCAAAGGCCTATTCATCCTGTGTTAATTACATCTCTGTGTAGAAGACTGAAATTACTTTCTGCTAGGGGAAATTCAGGCAACGAAGTGATATAATGGAAAGAGTAGAAGAGTCAGGGGGTCTGAATTAAAATTTTAGACCTGACAGTATATCTGTGTGACCTTGAAAATGTCACTTATCCTGTATGGATCTCAATTTCCTCATTTAGGAAGCACAGTGGATAGAATGCTGGTCCTGGAATTAGGAAAACTCATCTTCTTGAGTTCAAATGTGACCTCAGACACTTACTAGCTGTGCGACCTTGGGCAAGTCACTTAACCTTGTTCACCTCAGTTTCCTCATCTGTAAAATGAGCTGGAGAAGAAAATGGTAAACCACTCCAGTATTTTTGCCAAGAAAACCCCAAATGGGGGTCACAAAGAATCAGACATTACTGAAACCACTGAACAATAATAACAATCCTATAAAATATGTATTATTAGGTACCTTATGGGGGACCTTATTCAATTCAACAAACATTACTAAGTAAATGTTATGTATAAGTCATTGTGTGAGGCTACAAAGACAAACACAAAAAATTCCTTGCCCTCAAGAAACTTTTATTTTTACTGGGAAATTATTTCATATACAAAGGTGAGAAAATTCAAAGTAATGTGAGGAGGGAAAGAGCATCATCAATCCAGAGAAATCATGGTGGTTTCACAGAGGAGATGATCCCTAAGCTGAGTCTGAAGGAAAATCAGAATTCAGAAAGTCAGAGTTGAGGAGGCATTCCAGGAATGAGGAAATGGGAGGAAGGTGGTGAATACTTGGTGAAGCTTGTGTGAACATGCACAAGATAGAATCTTGAGTTGAGGAAATAGCCAGTAATCCAGGGAGGCTAGAATATAAAATTTATGAAGTGATGGGAAATAGGATTATAAAAATAAATTAGAACTAAATTGTAGGGGGCTTTTGTACTTATGTTGTATGTAATAGGGAGCCACAGAACGGTTTTGAGCAGGAGTGTGACATAGTAAGAGCTGGGGCTTAAGAAAATATTGTGGCAGCTTTGTGGAGGAGAAATTCTAGAGGGAAGAGATGGTAAATAGGAAGACCAATGCAAAAACTACTATAATAGTCCAGTCAAATGGTTAAAAGGGTAGGGTCATCGCACAGGCAGTAGAGACATGGGACAATGAGATTGATATTGTGAAGGTAGAATTAGCAAGGTTTGGCATCTGATTGGAAAAGGAGGTTAAAGGAGTTAGGAGTCAAAGACAACTGAAATTATAAAAGTGATTGACTAGAAGACTAATAGTGCCCTTGTCTGAAAAGGAGAAGTTTGGAGAAGGGAGAAGTTCAGAGATAAAGATGATGATTCTTACTTTAGTATGATGAAATGTTTTGAAATATCCAAGTAAATAGATCCAGCAGATTATTGGTGATGCAGGATTAGAATTCTGATGAAAGATTAGGGCTGGATTTGGTGTCATCTGAACAGAAATGATCATTGAACCGGTGAGAACAAATGAGATCAGAGACATAGACAGAGACAGAGAGACAGAGTCAGAATTACAGGGACAGATACAGAGACAAAGACAGAGAAAGAATATTCTATAGAAATTCACAGAAGGGTGGAAGTACATATAGCTTGATCAGGTGAGAATCAGAGAAAATTTCATGGTGAAAGGGCATTTGAAATAGATATTTTGACAGGCAGATGGGGGAAAGCAAAAGGCATTCCAGTCAAATGGTTGTTGAATTGGCTAATAACATAAGCAAAAGGGATGGAGAAAGGAAAATGCAGGGTATATTTGAGAAATATAAAGGAGACTAGTTTGGGGGAAGAGAATCCCCAGACTACTATGTGTAGGAGCCCAGTAGAATATAAGGCTGGAAAAGTAAATTGAGATCACATTATAAAAAGCCTTGGACACCAAATGAAAGACTTGTGACTTTACCTAGGAAGCCAAAGGGAATCATTAAAGTTTGGGGGTGGGAGATTAATATGATCCTGGCTTTAGTTTAGTTAGAGTCATTTGGTGATGGCATGAAGTATGGATTTGAATTTGTGTCCCAAAATGACTCAGAAAGACTTATGAACTCTGACCCATGAAAAGCTCAATCATGACTCCAGAAGATTGATGATGAGTTCTGTTTCCCACCACTGAAGCAGAGGAGAGGTACAAAATAGGACATACATTTTCAGGCAGTCAATGTGACTTGATTTGTTTGACTAAATGTATTTGTTACAAAGGAAATGTTCTATAGTAAAGGGAGAATAAGTAGGTAGTAACTTTGTTATTCAGTCATGTCCTATAATTCATGATCTCATTCAGGTTTTTTGTTGGTGGTGGTTTTTTGTTTTGGTTTGGTTTTTTGGGCAAATGTACTGCAGTGGCTTGCCATGTCCTTCTCCAGCTCATTTTACAGATTAGGAAACTGAGGCAAACAGGGTTACAGCTAGTAATTGTCTAAGGCCAGACTTGTACTCACAAAGAGGAGTGTTCCTCATTCCAGACTCAACACTCTATCCACTATACCACCTAGCTGCCAGAAAGTGAGAAGTAAATAAAAATGTGGGTTGAACCATGACAGTGGTGATGCAAAAGAAGAATGTTAAGAAAACATTAACACACACACACACACACACACACACACACACACACACAGAACAGACCCAAAGTTAGTTCAGAAAGGGATACTGACAAGCAGGAAAATGTTCTTACATTTTCTTAAATCTAATATGACCTCTTTTTAAGAGACAGATTTATAGAAGAAATAAACAGTTTCATATGCAATCTTTTTTTTCTGTTCTTTGTATATTGAAATGTTGGTATATTTTGGTGTTTTTAAAACTTATAATATAAAAAAAAATCTGTGTACTTGCAGCACCACATTAGCAGAATTTAATTCTTGACTTCAGATGGGAAGGACCTCTGCTCTTCATCTTCAGCTACTCAGTCTGATCTGCATTTGGAAGACTTGGCTATGTAAAAAAAATACTGATGATGTTTTCTTTAGATGAAACATACTAGACGTCTTTTCATTTGGGGGGAAGGAATTATAACAACAGAACATGCCTTGCTACTGGAGATCTGTCCTTTTTGCGATTAAAAGATGGCAAATTGGGCCATTTTCTTGGCACATGGAATTTAAACTGGAGGGATCTCACAGATTGCTTAATACAAAACCTTCCTTTTTTTTCAGAGAAAGAAACTGAGGCCTGTTCTATCATGTTCAGAAACCAGCTGATTGCAATTAGGTCTGACTCACATTTTAATACTGAATCCAGGTTTACAAAGCAATTTCCTCACAACACTGTGGTGTGCAGGGTGGGGTATTACTGGGCAAATCTCAATTGGCAAGAGATTGATTATTCAGGGCATACATTCTCTGGGCCCCTTACTCCTCCTTCATCTCCTCTCCTTTATCTACCTTCTGGTCATTTCGTGCCTTGTTAGGACAATCCCCAAAAGGGCAACCAAATAAAATTGAAATTTAGCAAGAGCCCAAAGAATCGCACCCACAATCATGAAAGTCCTTGAGTCAATGTTATATAAGAAGTAGTTGAAAGAATTGAGGATGTTTAGTCTGGAGAAGAGAAGATTCATGGAGGAGCCTGATCATTTTCTGCAAATCTTTGCTGGCTGTCATGTGGAATAGGATCATACTTGTTTTGTTTGGCCCCAGTGCATGGAAGTTACAAAGCAACAAATTTAGGCTTTCACAAAAAACTTCTAACAATTAGACTTTACTGTCAGTCAGTAAGCATTTACTATGTACTAAACACTGTATTAAGCAATGGGGTTACAAAGAAAAGGTGAAATAGAGCCCCTGACCTCAAAGAGCTTACATTTTAATGGGGAAGACAATATTGAAATAACTTGTATAAGATATACATATATATGCATATATACACATATGTATATATAAGTGTGTGTATATATGTTTGTATGTATAACATTTGTGTGTCTACAGATAGAGGGAGAAAAGGAGAGACAGAGGTTTGTGGGACAGGAGGCAGAAAGTGTGAAAAGCTTCCTGAAGAAGATGAGATTTGAGTTGAGTCTAAAAGGAAGTCCAGGAAGCCAGGAGGGAGAGGTAAAGATGGTGAGCATCCCAGGCATAGGAGACAGACAACGAAAATGCAAAATTGGGAGATGGCAGGTCCTGAGGGAGAAATAGCAAGGAGGGCAATGTCAGCAGATCATAGAGCGTTTGGAGGAGGGTAAAGTCTCAGAAGACTGGGAAGGTGGGAAAGGTCCCGGCTGGGAAGGGCTTTAAATCACTGCAGAGCACTTGATGCCCCAAAGGGGCATGTGCTGCCTTGAGAGGTAGTGGATCCCCTCTCCTTGGAAGTCTCCAAGCCCAAGCCAGATGACCACCCTTCAGCTACACAATGATGGTGCTGATACCTTCTGTGACAGACCAGATAGCTGCTAAGGTCCCTCCTGGTTCTCTGATTTCTGTGATTTCTATGTAGTAACCAGAGCTTTTGTGGTAGACAAAATGTAGCACCAAAAGGCAGTGAGTAACAAAAGGCATTTAGAAAAATGCAGTGATTTTGTTGCTAGGGGAAGTAAGGCAAAGCCTGTCAGCCATTTTCAGTCATCTCCACAAGGCCCAGCCCCTGTGATTTGAATAGAACACGAGGGACTTGTTGGTGAGGTTGAAAGCAATCTCTTCAACACAGTTTGGTATTGTTATTGTTCAGTCCTGTCTGACTCTTCATCACCCCATTTGGGGTTTTCTTGGCAAAGATACTGGAGGGGGTTCCATTTCCTTCTCCAGTTCATTTTACAGATGAGGAAACTGAGCAAACAAGGTTAAATGACTTGCCCAGGGTCACACAGCTAGTAAGTATCTGAGGCTGGACCACAAATGAGGTCAGGAAGAGTCAGACACCATTGAACAACTCACAGATATCCCTTGTCATCTGTGATCTTTCTCTGTGTGTTTCCTTCCCTGTTTCTGTAGTGGTTGTTTGTGAAAGAGTGCACCCCTATACGTAGGGGACAGTTCTTTGTATGAGGGAGATCTTTTCTTGTCACAATTTTCTAACAATCAATTTACATTTATTAAGTTACCAATGCCAGGCCTGTTAAACCCTAAAGTAAAAGATAGTCCCTGCCCTGAAGGAGCTTGCAATCTAATGCTCTTCAATGAAATGTCTTTGTCTTTAAGCTAATGTCCTCTGTCTGGTTGTGTTTCTGACCCATGGAGTGCTTTGTACCTGGGGCAGCTGCTTGGAAGCCCATGTAGGCAGGCCCAGGAAATACATTCCTATTTAGCATCTCCAATCAAAAGTTTTAGTAGGGAACAGGTTGAAATTGTTGATTAAATTAGGTGTTTGTGTTATTTTTTTTTTTAAATCTTGATCATCCAAATCATTCTATACTCAGGCCCTCCCTCCTTCTCCCTATTTTTCCATCATATATAATGGATGGAGTGGCCAGCCCTTTATGGCCCTGTTCCTCCACCACAGGTAATGAATGGGTGGAGAGTTGACTTCTATGATCTAAATGAATCAGAATTAAAAATCTTTGACATCTCTCTTATTATTATCAGTAATAATAGATGAGCTTACACTTTAATATTTTTATTCCATCATTAAAAAGGCATTTTATCCACATGTGAATTAATCTGCTGAATACTGAGTGATAAAAGAATAACAGCAGAATATCAATTTGTCCCAGAACAGTTTCTAACTCAATAAGTACTTATTCAGCTCCTACTACATACCAGGCACAGTGCTAAGTTCTTTGGATACAAAGAAAGCTAATGGATAGTCCCTGTTTCCTGTTTTAACAGGGGAGACAATATGTAAACAACTATGAACAAACAAGCTATGTACGGGATAAATAGGGAATAATCAACAGTGGGAAAGCCCTCAAATTAGAAGGGGTCAGGAGAGGTTTCTTGTAGAAAGTGGGATTTTAGCTGGGACCTGAAGAAAGCCAAGGAAGTCAGGAGACAGATGAGGGAGAACAGAATTCCAGGCATGAGGGACAGCCAGTGATAACGCCTGGAGCTGGAAGACAGAATGTCTAGGATGAGCCAGGAGGCCAGTGTCTCTAGAACACAGAGTACTTACTGTATGAGAGTGGGTGGAAGGTATAAGAAGACTGGAAGGGGGGGGTAGCAGGTCATGAAGGACTTTGTATGCCAAACAGAGGATTTTATATTTGATCCTGAAGATAATAAGGAGTCACTGGAATTGAATGAACGGAAGAGAGGTGGGGATGGGACATGGTCAGCCCTTCAGTCTAGGAAGACCATTTTGACAGCTGGTAGAACATGGATTGGAGTGGGCAGAAATTTTTCCTCCCTCCCTCTCTTCCTTTCTTCTTTCCTTCCTTGCTCGCTCCCTCCCTTCCTTCCTTCCTCCCTCCCTCCTTTCCTTCCTCCCTCCTTTCCTTCCTTCCTCCCTCCCTCCCTCCGTTCCATTCTTCCTTCCTTCCTTCCTTCCTTCCTTCCTTCCTTCCTTCCTTCCTTCTTCCTTCCTCCGTCCCTCCCTCCCTTCCTTTCTTCTTTCCTTCCTTCCTTCCTTCCTTCCTCCCTCCCTCCCTTCCTTCCTCCCTCCCCCCTCTTCTTCCTCCCTCACTCCCTCTTCTCCTTCCTCCCTCCCTCTGTTTCATTCTTCCTTCCTTCCTTCTTCCTTCCTTCCTTCCTTCCTTCCTCCCTCTCTTCCTTCCTTCTTTCTTTCCTTCTTCCCTTCTTTTCTTCCCCAAAGTCACATAGCTAATAAGTGGCAGAGCTAGGTTTCAAACCCTGATCTCTCTAGATTCTAAGACCCATATGCAGCCTACATAGCATTGAGCAAACAACTTTAACCAATGTCAACCAACCACCAAGCATTATGTTCTATGTTCCAAGCACTATGCTAGGTTCTGGGAATACAAAGACAAAAATGAAAGTCCCTGTCCTCAAGGAGCTTACATACTAACATGGTGGAAAACATTACATATATAAGCATATAATATATACAGAATCAATACTAGGCAGCCCTGGGAGGGAGGGCACTAGAGAGGAGAGATCAGGAGAAGTTTCACTTGGAAGATGGTATCAGAGCTTAGTGTTGAAGCAAACTAGGAATTCCAAGAATCAAAGATGAGGAGGGAGTGAATTCCAGGCATGGTGGGACAGCCAGTGCAAAGGTATAGAAATGGGAGACAGGGCCTAGGTCAATATGGCTGGATCACAGCATGCAAGGAAGGTTATAATGAGTCAGAAAATGGGAAAGGGAGGGAGGGGCCAGACTGTGAAGAGATTCAAGGCAATACTTGATCCTTGAGACAATAAGGAGCCACTGAACTTTACTGGAGTTGGGGGTATATGTGTATACATGTGTGTGAGACATGATTAGATTTGTGCTTTAGGAAATTACTTTGGATGCTGTTTTCCCACTGGTTAAGTAAGTTCCAGCATCTAGGTGGTGCAGTGTATAGTGAGCCAGGCCTGGAGTCAGGAAGACCTGAGTTCAAATCCAATCCCAGACACTTATTAGCTGTGTGATCCTGGGCAAGCTGCTTAACCCTATTGGCCTCAGTTTCCTCATCTGTCAAATGAGTTGAAGAAGTAAATGGCAAACTATTCCAGTATCTTCAAGAAAACCCCAAATCGGGTCACAAAGAGTAGGAAATGGCTGAAACAACTCAACAACAACACCAAATCAGTTTAGTTTTAAATGATTCCTAAGGTCCCTCTCAGTGAATGATTTCATATGAATACCAGCCCAGCAAGAATGCTGTGAGAGCTATTTGGTGAAGATTTGCTAGACATTTTGCAATGAAGAGTGCCAGGTTTTTATTTGGAGTTGCAACATACAGGATCAGGTTTTGAGTCGGCATAATTATAGTGAATTGTGCCTGGATATCCACTCCAGGAGGCTCATTCACGTTTATATTTGTACAACTGTTCAGCAGGCGGCAGCAGCTGGCATGAGCTGGACAAATCACAGTGGGCAGACACAGCAAAGAAGGGGGCTCGACATGTCTTAGTTCCCTGTCATATGTATGGAACCTCTTAATGTCTTTCATGAGGATTTCAAAAGTTAAGAAATTGAGCAGATGACAAAGATAACCCCTGGAAACCTGATGGGGAATGCTGGTGGAGACAAACTGTAGGGGTTAGAACCAGACTGTGGATGGCCTTGAAAGTCACTCCCTCAGTCAGGCCTTCCAGGATCCCTCCTAAACAGAAGCGATTTCTCCTTCCATTGAACCAACACTCCCTTCATCCCCACAACCATCTCTACTACTTCATATTTCTTTATCACTTAATTTCATGTTTCAGCTATTTGGGTACATGTCATCTCATAAGCTACTTGGTAAACTTCTTGAGGGCAGGGACCTGCTTCAATACTTCAAGGACTTATGATTTCATTGACATGGCTGCTCCTGCACTGATACCAACTTCAAACCCTCTATGGCTTCGTTTATGCTCTTTATGGGTTTCTGAAGTTAGAAAAAAAATCATTACCCTGTGGATTACCTGGTTTGGGGAATTGGTTGGGGGGTGGGGAGGCGCGGCGGTGTCTCTAAAATTAACTAATATTGCAGGCTAAGGCTGGCTCAGGTCAGTATGGTTCTTCAAGCTAGGAATTGAAACAAAATTAAATACTTATAGGCCATCTAATATTTAACAAAGGAAAATTTATTTAATCACAGGATATTCAGCAAGGATATAGAACTGATTCATTTGTGGGCAGCTTCCGTTATTCTCCATTGCCACACTGGTCTGCTGGTCAGAAGTCTGAGGAAGAAGCTCCTGATTCCTCCTGCACTTAGAACACCAGGAAGCTATGTCAATGATTTGAGTTTTACTCCCCTGGACCAATTAAAACAGTTTCAACACCCTTTAAAGAAAAATTACTCTACACAAATATTTATATGTATGCATAGCTAGATACATCCATCATCAGGTATGTACTGGAAGTCTCTGTAGCTTGGCCCTGTCATTTCCTTTGAGAGCCCAGGTTCACCTTCAGATCTACAATGAGAGGTCAGAAGAGAACTTTAGTGGAATGTGTGGGCCGTGTCTGATTGTTTTTGTATTTCCTCTGTGTTCTATGTGTTCAGTACAGTGCTTTGGGTAATGGCCTCTCCCCAGCCCTGGAGCCCCTGCATATAGTGGTTCCTTCTAAGTTGCCCCCAGATCCCTGGTACTATTAGGGTAATTGTCTATTTAAACCCACTGTTCACAAGCTCCCATCAATACTTTTTTTTAAAAAAAATCAAACCCAGTGATTGCAAATTTAGAGCAGACATTTAAACAAACATAATAATATGTAATAACATGCAATTAGAATGGGTATTAAACTCTCCCAACACTTGTCTTCAAATGGCTGCCATCCACCCTACCCCCACCATCATGTATATTCCAGGGAGCACAAGTGCTCTTCCTAATTAATACTTCAGTCTCCCTAACACTGTGGGAGGCAGTTATATCAGCTGCTTACAGCAGGTATACTAGGCTCTCTGTGACTTCAGGTCCCACTAATTCCCTCCCTTCCTAGCTCAGCACCTGTCTCTTTCTGTCTCTGTCTGTGTCCATCTATCCCTGTCTCTGTCTCTGTGTCTCTGTCTGTCTCTGTCTCTGTCTCTCTCTCTCCTCTATGTCTTCCCCTCCTTTTTTCTCCCCTCCCCTTCCTTTCCCCCCTTCTGCCCCTCTTTCTTACTTTCTTTCTAGTTCTGGTTGCTCACACTCCTGGCCATACATTGCTCACTTCTTGCCCACTCTTTGGACAGATCACCTGCACCTCACTCTCCCCAGTGAGATTTCCATCATCCTTTGTAAACTAGGTGTGCCAATGGCTGCTTGTGCATAGACTTCTGGGAGATGTTTCTAAAAGTAAAACATGTCATTCATCCCCCTTAGAGGTTCTTGATAAATTTCACTGAAAGGATGAATAAATGAATGACTATTAGGTGAAATGGTCCTTTAGGGAGCAAGAGACTTTTGACCAAAAGAGTTGAAAATAATTCTATCAGGCCATTTCTATTCTCCTAACTGATTCTGCATCCTTGGGACACTTCATCCCTTGGTGTCCTCACCTGTAAGATGAGGCTGAAAATATTCTTTAACTACATTGAGAAAGTTGGGGTTGGACATGAGTGGGAGCAAGAAAATTGGAGAAGGAAGAGGTATATTGTGATAATGAATGTAATGACTGAAAAAACACATAATCCAGCAAAAAATAAAACAGCTAGTTGGGTTCTAGAGTCCATCCCTAGAGTATCTTCCCATTTTTTCTTCCCTGTTCCATTGCATGTAATTTTATAGTAATAGGAGCATACTGATTCCTATCCCCTCTCTACTCCTACTTTAAGCTACATAATACTGTCAAAGAAATTAATACTCTACTCTGGATTTTTAGCCTCAACTCTTCCAGAAACAATTTAGTTTAGCATTAATCTATATCCCAGCTAATTCTATCTTGGAAAAAAGTTGTCCAAGCCAACATAGTCTCTCATGAGTTCCAACATAACACTCTGTCCCATGATGATTTCAGTTAAAATTTGTAGCAATCTTAAACAAGGAAAAGATATGTATATGTTAAAATATAGTTTGGGGTTAATATTCTGGAATAGTCTCTTCTCCATTCCTTCTATGACCACCCCCTCAGGGATTCAATAGTCTCCCTTTCTGTGACCAGTATCTTACCTTGAAGGCAAAAGAAAACACCACACTTAAGTGGGTCATGATACCAATTACTTCAGGTGGGTAGGGAAGCATTCAATGAAACCATCTCATTTAACTACCTAAGGGGAGACCCATAAAGTTGAGCTGATTTGTCAAAGGTCACACAAACAGGATTAAAACAGAGAAACTTTATTTATGGACTTTTTTTTTTAACTATTTATTCCATAATGTCACAAACCCTATAATCCTTTGAAGTTCCTGCTAAACAATGAATCCCATTTCTCTGAAAGTTCATGGGACTAAAATCAAGAATCTAATATTTTTTCAGAGGTGGTAGCCCAAGTCTTTACATATTTCCTCCCTTGAGGGATAGTGATAGGGGTAGATATGAGATAAGAAGTGACAGAAGTGTGTTTGTATATCAAAGATAGCCTCCTCTTATAACCCCCATCAAGGAAATGATCTGCCAGCCCTGGATGCAGAACAGAAGAAATTCAGACAGTTGCAGGGTAATGGAAAGGGTTTTCTCCCCTAATGTGTAAAATGCAAATAAAGAGTAGCCAAAAAGGAAAGACAGAGACAGAGACAGACAGGCAGGGAAAGACAGAGAGAAAAGAGGAGCCAGGTGCTGAACTGAGGAGGGAGAGATAAAGTGGGACCTGGAGCCACAGGGAGGGGAAAATTGCTCTCATGTTCAAGCACAGGTTGGCAAGGGAGACCGGGGAACAACAAAATAGGATGTAATAATAAGTAGCATTTACATAGGCCTTTAATATTTTCAAAGCACTTTACAAACGTTATTTTATTTGAGCTTCACAAGAACCCTAGGTTAACTCCATTTTACAACTGAGTTACTGAGGCAAAGACAGGTGAAGGGACCAGCCCAGTGTCACAGGGCTAGGCTAGTCTAAGGCTGAGATGTGAATTCCAGCCTCCCTTACTCCTGGGTCTGGCATCCTACGCCCTATGAGAGCTTTAAGAAAAGGTTTATGTGAGACAACAAGAATATCAAAGAAAAGATAAAAAACAGCTGCTCAAAGCGCAGGAGACCGTGAAAGCAAATGAAGGAGCAAAAGCCAGACCACTCAATTCTGATTTTGCTTCCGATTAGGAAGGATAGAACAAAAATGATCTACAATGACTTCAGAAACGCTGGAAAGAATGCTGGATTTAAAGTCACAGGACCTGAGTTTTAATCCTGACCCTTCAGTTTACTTCTTGCATGACCTTGGGCAAGTAACTACCTCTCTGGGCCTCAGAACACTAATCTTTGAAAAATGAGGGGGTTCCAAAGGACTCAGGGTGAAAAATGCTATCAGCCTCCAGAGAAAGAACTGATGTCTGAATATAGACTGAAGCCTGCCATTTTTCAATTTCTTCCTTCCTTCCTCCCTTCCTTCCTTCCTTCCTTCTCTTCCTTCCTTCCTTCCTTCTCTTCCTTCCTTCTCTTCCTTCCTTCTCTTCCTTCCTTCTCTTCCTTCCTTCCTTCTCTTCCTTCCTTCCTTCTCTTCCTTCCTTCTTTCTCTTCCTTCCTTCCTTCTCTTCCTTCCTTCCTTCTCTTCTTCCTTCCTTCCTTCTCTTCTTTCTTTCTTCCTTCCTTCCTTGCTTGCTTCTTTCCTTCCTTCCTTCCTTTCTTCCTTCCTTCCTTCCCTCCCTCCTTCCTTCTTTCCTTCCCTCCTTTCTTCCTTCCTTCCTTCCTTCCTTCCTTCCTTCCTTCCCTCCCTCCCTCCTTCCTTCCTTCCTTCCTTCTTTCCTTCCTTCCTTTCTTTCTCTTTCTGAGTCTTCTTGCACAAAATGACTAATAAGGAAGTATTTAACATGATTGCACATATATAACCAATATCAGATTGCTTACCATCTCAGGGAGGGGGGAGAGGAGCAAAGGAGAGATAGAATTTGGAACTCAAAACTTAAAAAAATAAAAAAAAAACAAATGCTAAAAATTGTTTGTTTGTTTGTTTTTATCAGGCAGCTAGGCAGTGCAGTCAGAGTCAGGCGGCCCTGGAGTCAGAAGGACCTGAGTTCAAATCCAGCCTCAGACAATTACTGGTTGTGTGACCCTGGGCAGGTCACTTAACCCCAATTGCCTCCCCCCCCCAATTGTTTTATATGTAATTGGGGGAAAATAAAATGTTGTTTTTAAAAAAAGAAAAGAAAAATGAGGGGAGTGGGATTAGATGACTCCAGTCTCTTCTGGCTCTAAATCTAAAATTTTATAATCCCATGAAATCTAAGAAAAATAAGGTGATAATGAAAGAAAAGTTAGCTGCTCTCACTGAGTTTCAGTCTCTAAATCCAAATGAATTACGGCCTAGGATAAAGAACTGAAAGAACTGAAGGATAAGGTTGTCCAACCACTGTCAGTGATCTTTGAAAAACCATGTAACAAAAGGGCTGCTCCCTGGTTGGAGAAGAGCAAAAGCTTATTTTTTCACAAAAAGGAATAGAGTAGAATCTTCCAACTCAAAGCAGGAGTGCTTGACTTGGATTTTCTGCAAAAACTGATAGAACCTTGGAGATTTTCTAGGCCAACCCTTTCATTTTGCAAATGAAGAAATGAAGGCCAAAACTGGGCCGAGATCACACAGCTAATGGTGCCACAGAAAAACTCAGGTCTCCTCATTTCAAGTCCAAAACTCTTTGCACGACACCATACCCATTTTCCTTTAATTGCAATAATTAAACTATACTTAAATATTCTGTATGTAATTTATGGCTCAGAATTCTAAGTTCTATAAGGTCTAGGTTAAATCTTATAGGTTTTTTCAAAAATCATA
The DNA here is from genome assembly GCA_028646515.1 of Pseudochirops corinnae. Classification (NCBI taxonomy): domain Eukaryota; kingdom Metazoa; phylum Chordata; class Mammalia; order Diprotodontia; family Pseudocheiridae; genus Pseudochirops; species Pseudochirops corinnae. The sequence continues at coordinate 245,233,206 of CM053587.1, forward strand.
ACTCTTTGTCTAGAGTTGTCTCTACCCTGAATTGCTCTAAGAACCTAAAAATATAGTACATGGCTAGATCTTCACTGATATGGGTAAAAGAGCTCTCAGTTTCCATACAAGTATTCCAGGTAACAATGCACATTGGATATAGAACAATCTTTATTTTACTACACAGATCCAAGATCTTAATGATCTTTTAAAAAGTTTTAGGAACTCTTACCACTACCCTCCCCCCAATAGCCAAGGATTCAGGAATTCCTACAACTCAGCCATGTGGTTCCTCCCTCCATGTCTGCATTTCTGTAATGAAGCTTTTTTGTTACTATCTCTCTATCTCTTGGGCCAGGAATTTGGAATCCAAGAACTCTTGTTACTCTATAAATACCCTTGGATGCTGCTATGTTTAGGTTGAGATACTCAGTCTTCACTGACTGTCATCTGTAGGTATTGGAAGAGGAGTTGATATTGGGGGATGCCCTAGGGTTGGTCCTTGGAAGGCTGTGCCAATGTACAGGCTTCAACCCCCAGAAGCAAAAGTATGCTCTCACTGGATCACTCTGAAGGACTTGCTGGCTCTGATTTACAATGGTCTCAGCCAATCAAATCATCCCCAGAAGATGACATCCTCAATGTGCTATGAATGGGTACACAAGAGCCCAGGCCCAGAAGGTGGCTTCAGTTCTTTCAACCAAGTTGTTAATGGGCATAACCTATACCCTCTATAGGGAGAAGCAATTAAAGTCCCAAACAAAGGCTCATCTTCCTGAAATTATCAAATAGACCAGGCTATCTCGATTAACTCTCTACATATAATTCAGAATTTTCACAAATTTAGACCTCTTCCAGTTAGTAAGATTTATAGTATTCAAGATATTAACAAAAGAATTGGCAAGAGCCGATGTCTGAACTTCTCAGTTCAGAAATGATTGAATTTTTCTGTCTTGGAGCATTTAAGCAGAAGAGTGAAACGAAGTATTACTTAGCAGCCCAAGGCATTTATTTAATATAAGACCTTTTACTTCTCAGCTGACAATTCAAAATATTGCCAAGATCTTCAGGGAATTATCCAGCCGATATTATTTGACTGATCTATACAAATTTCTAACCTCTTTCTTTTCAATAACTTCCAGCTGAAACTCAGACAATACAGTAAAACCTGAAAATGGCAGAGAGCTAATGCTCTTTCTCATTATTATCTATCTATGTAATATATTATATAATATATATATTGTATGTGTACATATATATATATAAAACATATGTAATCTAGAGTATATTATTAAAGGGATGGTAACTGAGAATTTAGAAAGGGAAGGTGATGACCATTAAGAGCCAGTGTAGGTTCATCAAGAACAGATCAAATGAGAAAAACCTTATTTCATTTTTCCATAGGGCTCCCAGTCTAATAGACTGGGAGAATGACATAGACATAGATTTTAGGAAGGCATCTGATGGGTTTTTTTAAATTATTTTGTGAACATGAAGGAAAAAGGTTCAGCAGAAGATAAGCCAGGTAGATTCATAACTTGTTGTTTAACTAAACCCAAAAGGTAGTGGTTAATGGATTGATGGTAACCTGAAGACCCCTAAGCAGTGACTCTAGGTAGTAATGGAAGGTCTCTGTCCTTCTTCCTCTGTTGCTCAGCATTTTTATCAATGAGTTGGTTAAATGTGATAATGGAGAGCTGAGAAAGATAGCTAACATGTCAAATGGCAGAATCATGGTCTGATATCATCTCAATTAACTAGAATGATAGGCCAAAGTGAAATGGTTCAATCTGAAGAGTCTTAACAAAGTGACCACAGAGTCCGAATTAAAAGTTTTAAGGAGCTTTAATTTACCAGCTGGGGCTACTCCATGCCAATTAAAGGGGGAGCAGCCCAGAACTCAGGGGTGGAGAACCTTTTATACATTCTTTGGTTTACATATCTAACACAATTGGTTACCAAGCAATTTGTCATATAGACGCAAACAAGTGGTTACAAAGGAAAACGGAGGGGGTAAGCTAAGGGAAAGATAGATTATCCTAGGCCAGCCTCCCAGGTACAGAGAAATTGGTTTAGAGAGGCTTCCCAGGTTCATAGAGTTTCACTTGGCTAATTATCATAGAGTTTCACTTGGCTGTATACAATAGAGTTTCACCAGGCTGACGACTAACTTCAGAAAATATTTCTTAACTATTTCTAGACCATAACAAAAGCTAGTAAAATTGAATTTAATGCGGGGAAAAAATTGTAGAGGTGTAGCTAGACATCAAGAACAGTGTGTTGTGCTGGAAAGAGCATTAGATCTGAAGTTAGAAGGTCTTTGAATACGAACCTAAACAAGTTACCATTTTGAACATACGCCTGATATGTAAAAGGAGTAGAACTAGAATTGGAAGAGACTTTAGAGGTCACCTCGTCCAGCCTCCATATTTTGATATTAATACTAGAACTTATATGGCAGTTTAATGTTTGTAAAACACTTGATATATATATTTTTATTTGATCCTCACAATAACCCCTTGAGGTGGATACTATTATTATCCCCATTTTTCAGAGGGCAAAATGGAGGCCAAGGAAAGTTAAATTACTTGGCCAAGGCCACACAGGTAGTGTCTAAGGTGATTTTTGAACCCAGGAACTCTGACTCAAGAGTCATTGGTCATTCTAGTGGATCATTCTACCTCTCTGAAGATTAGATGATCTTTGAGTTTCAGCTTTAAAATCCTATTATTTTATGTGAAGACCACCTGGGGCAGGTTTTATAGAACTATAAACTCTGTGTGGGTCAACACGGCAACAACAAAAATAACATGATCTTTTTCAGGGTCGTTAAGTCATGTCCAACTCTTCATGACCCTATTTGGGGTTTTCTTGGCAAAAATGCTGGAGCGGTTTTCCGTTTCCTTCTCTAGCTCATTTTATAGATGAGGAAACTGAGGCAAACAGTTAAGAGACTTGTCCAGGGTCACACAGTTAAAAAGCATCTGAGGATGGATTTGAACTCAAGAAGACAAGTCCTACTGACTCCAGGGATGGTACTCTATCCACTGCACCATCTAGCTGCCCCAATGTAACCTTAAGATACAATAATATAAATGGTGACTAGAACAATGGAGCTGATAGTTCCACTGTACTTTGTCTTAGATCACATCTAGAGTACTATGTTCATTTCTGTAAATCAACAAATATTTGTTTGGGTTTTTTGTTTTTATTTTAAGTCTGGGCCACCCTATCTGCCCTAAGCTGGAAGTATTAGAGGACACTTCAGGGCCCAATTCCACTGCTAATCAGCATGGAAAATCTGACTTCCTCAGTTTCCAACCTGGGTTAGTTTGCCCTTCCTGAGGCAGCTTCATTGCCCCCTTGTCTTAGAGAATTACTAAACTGGATCCAGACTTAGTACAGACAGTTAATTAGCTTTTGCCCTACTTCAGTTGAGAACGCCAGAGCTCAAGTGATCCAACAGCCTCAGCCTCCCCCAGTAGCAGGGATTACAGACACATATCACATGGACCACACCTGGCCTTTTTTTTTTTTAAGTAAAGCAATAATTAAGCAGTTACTATGGGCCTGGTGCTTGCTAGGCACTTAATAGGGCAAAAACACAGCCCTTGAGCCCCCCCAAAAAAGAGCTCACATTCTAATAGAAGAAACATAATTATTACGTGTATATAATAAGATTGTAATAATTATGTATACATGAGACATGTTTAGGGCAAATGGTAGGCAATCTCAGAAGGAAGACACTAGCAAGTAGGGAGGTGGTCTAGAAAACTGGGAAAGGCCTCCTGTAGAGGGTGAGATTTGAACTAAGTCTTGAAGAAAGCCAGAGAAGTGAGGAGGTGGAAGTGAGGAGGGAGAGATTTCCAGCAGTGGAGGCCTGCCCATATACCAACATGGAGTCTGGGAATGGAGTGCTGAGTGCGATGAACAACATGAAGACTGTAGCATGTCTAGATTGTAGCATGCATGGAAGGGAGGAAAAGTATAAGAAGGCTGGAAAGGAAGTAAGGTACCAGGTTACCGTATTTCTTATGGGTACTGAATGGGTATCATATTTATGAGGGGTATTGAAACTTGGAGTTCATCCAGAGAATGGTACACTGGATGGTGACGGGACCAGAACCTATGCTGCACAAAGCTGGGTCGATGGAATGGGGAATGTTTATCTTGGAGAAGAGAAGTTTAGATTGGAAGTGGGACTAATATCATGTAGGAGAAGGGAAATGCTTGTCCTGTATGGCCCCACCAAGCAGAGTTAGGGAAGAAGACTAACATCAATCCCTTGAGTTTAGACCTCACGGGTAGAATGTTTAAGGTACAAGGATAAGGAGCTGGGACGAGGAAAAGGATATGTCCCAGTGCAGGACCAGGGACTGAATGCTTTACTCATCAGCCTCTGTTGTCTTCATCTAAACAAAACTCCCCACATCAGTCTCCAATATTTGACCTCTCATTTTCCTCTTCTGTTTGTCTGTTGTCTTCAGGTTGGAGTAGCCATCTCAGTATTTTTCAGAAAATTATGTCTGAAACTCCACAAAGATTACAGTGGAAAGAGAACAGGATTTAGAGCTAAAGGATTGTGGCTAAAATCTCATCTCTAAGGAGAGGCTAGGTGGCACACTGAATAGACCACCGGCCCTGGAGTCAGGAGGACCTGAATTCAAATCCAACCCCAGACACTTAACACTTACTAGCCATGTGACCTTGGGTAAGTCACTTAACCCCAACTGCCCTGTCCTCCCCCTTCCAAAAAGCAAAAAAACAAAAATCTCAGCTCTACCTGTCTGAGCATTTCATTTGTCCCTTCCAAGCTAAATCTGTGATCCTATGATTCTTCACTTGTTCTATAGAATCATTCTGAAATTGCTGAAATGATATTCTTTAAAATAAATATATATACATATAAGAATATACTTCCCCAGAAGTGTATTTCCTAGAAAACACCAATTTTAGAATCAATCTATGATTTGAGGAAACAACAACAAAATGATGTGACAGTCTAAGCAGAAATGTTTAAAATTAGGTTCTAATATACCAGCATCTCTTCATGTTGACATATATACATCCCAGAGAAGCTCTTTCTAGAAAGAAGCTATTTCTGCCACCCCTTTACTGTGCATTCTCTGAACCTGAGACTTTGAGTTTCACACAGCTCCCGACACAGGCTGAATAAATTCTTTGAATCTTTGCCCTTATCTAGTTTCTGAAAACTGTTCTCAGAACACAGTAGGAGCAGGGTAGGCCTGAAAACCTGAAGGTGGCTCTTGGAGATAAGTAAGAGATGGCTTTAGGAGAATGAGATGACTGAGGAAAAGGGAGAGCAACCGTTTTCTCCCCTCTTCCTTCCCCCTCCCCAGCTGCCCACAGCAGCTTTGAAGAAACCCTTTCTGTTTCAGTGTGTAAATATACCCCTCACCCTGTGACAGGGCCCCTTCCTGTCTTGTTCACTCTTGCTCATGGTGTCTGGCATGTTGCAATTAGCTCGCTGAAGCCCAGTTGAAATGGCCCTGGCTGCTAAAATGCTGCTTGGTCCATAGGCCCAGTAACTAATAGCCCATCCTGAAGGAGCAGAGCCTCAACTCCTCCGGAAAGATCTCATGATCCCCTAGAAGTTTGTTTATGTTGTCACCCTGATTTGTGAGTTATTTCTGCAGGAGGGAAAGTCCTAGGTTTTGAAAGAGGTTCCTCTAATTATGATTCTAGATTTTTTTTCTTCTGGTGGCTCTTACAAACTTTCTTTGGTAAAAGCAGCCTTACACACAGTTTTCTAAAAACCATTAAAGTTGTAAAATATTTTTTTTAAATTTATAGCATCTATATTTTCAGATGCTACTAGATGGTATAGTTACAGGGGAGGGGAACCTCCGGCCTTCTAGGTGTGGCCTTCTAGGGCCTCGGGTGCAGCCTTCTGACTGAGTCCAGGTTTTACAGAGCAAATCCTTTTATTTAGGGGGTCTGTTCTGTGAAGTCTGGTGTTATGGGAATCTGAAGATCTTCCCTGCCCCTAGGCCCTTTGCTAAAGTGGCTATGTGACTCTGAGAACCTTCCCAGATTTGAAAGTATACTCTGTTCCCTAATAGGCTGAATGTGGTCATGTGGAGCCTGTGGC
>CM053587.1:245239796-245258628 GCA_028646515.1 Pseudochirops corinnae
TTTTCCCCCTGAACTAAGTAAATGATATGTTTGATTAAAGTAAGATTGTTAACCCATTTTGAGTTGCTCTCCTTTAGAAAAGCAGATCTAAGAACCTGTGCTAGTAGCCGTCCTAGGTATGCTAGGGTGCTTGCTAATACATCTGGGTTCAGTCCAAGGTTCCCCACCCCTGTACTGAGTGCTGAATTTACCACAAGGTCAAATCCTGCCTCAGGTATGTTTTAGCTGTGTGTTCCCATGTAAGTCACTTAAAACCCCTCTTAGACTCATCTTCCTCATCTGTAAAATGGTCATAATAATAGCACTTACCTCCCAGGGCGTTTGTGAGGATCAAGTAACAAAACGTGTATAAAGTACTTTGTAAACCTTAATGTCCTACCCAAAGTGCTAGCTATTATTATTGAATGTCCATCGTGTAGTAGACTTGGAATAATGAACCAGGAGTGAGAGAAACGTGCGTTCAAATTCTATTGCTAACACTTTCTAGCTGAGTGACCATGGGCAAGTCACTTCCACTCTCTGAACCTCAGTTTCTTCATCTGTTAAATGGGAGTAATGATACACAAACTAGCTACCTCACAAGTTTGTTGTGAAGCTCACATGAAGGCTTGAGCATTGAGCTCTTAGCAAACTTGACAGAATGGCATCAATGTCAGTTACTGTTACCACCATAATCTGCCAATGCCAACTATACCCTATCCTACCCATCCTTCCTTCTTTTCTCCTCCTTTTTTCTTTTTTTTTTTTTTTTGAGGGGGAAAGGCAGGGCAACTAGCGTTAAGTGACTTGCCCAAGGTCACATAGCTAGTAAGTGTGTCAAGTCTCTGAGCCAGATCTGAACTCAGATCCTCCTGACTCTAAAGCCGGGGCTCTATTCACAGTACCATCTAGCTACCCCTACTCCTCCCTTTTTCAAAAGGCTAAGTGTCATGCCAGGTCCACAAGTGGTGTGGAAAAAGAGCAACTAAGTATAGGATGGTAAAACCAGGTAAAGATAAATGTCTGAGATCCAAACAGGTATCTGGATTAGGGAGCCTTAATCAGAGCTGTTACAGGAGCAATTGTTGCCTTCCTTTCCCCACAAATTAATTGACCTGCTTTCTTCCACCACCCTCCAAAGTGAAAACATCTACTGAAACAGCAGAAAGAAATGATTGGGTTCCACGTGGAGTGGGGCCGGTGACCAGATTTGCCATATCACTGCTATAGAGTACTCCCAGGTAAGGGACTCCTACTCATGCAGGTCAATGCCATCTCTGTAAGTTATAGGACCTTGGAAAGTTGCCTAGGACACTGAGAGATAAAGTGACTTGTCCAGGACCTATCAGAATCAGTGCTAGAACTGATGTCTTTCTGATTCTGAGCCAGCTCTCTATCCATCCCACCATGCTGCCTATGTATAGAAATGAAAGCAGCAAGAAAACATTTATCCTCCACTAATCTTGGGCATATCTTCCCATAAATGTACACACCTTCAGTGGGGAGACTGGAAGGGCCAAGGAAACATATATGGAAATTTAGATATATGGGGAATATGTCTGTGACCAGGGTACACACGTGGAAGTGAACATGTGTTTGAACACATGTGGCCAAGACAGTCATATGGAAAGGCCCCTCCTAGTTGGATGCTGCAGGACTAATGATGCCTTCTGCTGATAGCAGGATCTGTTCCTCATTGGTATCACACAGTATATTGGTCCTGTTGGGCACAAAGCCTTGCTCAGGCATCTTTCTGTTCTTCTAAAGGTCACTACTCCTATAGGAACAGGGGGTCTCTCTACTTCTAGCTTCTGGCTTTACCTGGAGTTCTTAACTGAGTTTCTACCATAAGAAGAATGGACTCCACCATTTCTCTTTAACTTAAAGCCCAGAAGTTTAAGCTTCAGGTTTTTAAATTAGCTTCCTTATTGGTCTCCCTACCCCACATCTTCCCCTTCCAATCCATCTTGCTGCCATAGTAATTTTCCTTAAGCATAGACCTAACCATGTGACTCTCCCTACCCAACCAACTGCAGTGTTCCTTACTGCCAAAATGTAAGCTCTTCTTTTAGATTTTAAAGCTCTCTGCAATCTAACCCCAACCTGTCTTTCCACCCTCATCCTCCTACTCCTGCACTGTGTGCCATCCAAACTTGCCTTTTCCTTGTTTCTCCTACTCAACACTCCATCTCCCATCACTAATCCTTTGCACTGGCTATCCCTCATGCTTGGACAGCCATCTCTCCTCATCTCCACCTCATAGAACCCCCTCTCTTCCTTCATGATTCAGCTCAGCTTCCAACTCCTGCATGAAGCCTTCTTTGATCCCTCCAAATGCTAGCAGCCTCCCTCCCTAACTACCTTATCTTTAAGAATTTTGCATTTATCTATATTTATCTTTATATTTATTCTGCATATACATATATATTCTGTATTATATTATAATAAATACATATACATATATGTATTTGTTGTTGTTCATTCATTTCAGACTCTTCATAACCCTTTTTGGGTTTGTTTGTTTTTTGGCAAAGATGATGAAGTGGTTTGCCATTTCCTTCTCTAGCTCATTTTACAGATGAGGAAACTGAGGCAAACAGGGTTAAGTGACTTGCCCAGGATCACATAGATAGTAAGTGACTACATCTGGATCTGAACTCAGGTCTTCCTGACTCTAGGCCTGGCGCTCTATGCACTGTGCCATCTAGACGGGTTACTCACAGTCTAAGGGACAGAGAGGTATCAAAGGTCAGGACAGGCAAAGGGTCCAAAATTTAAGCAGAGAGATGGGATGCCAGGCATCAGAGCACCAGGATTCCTGATTCCAAGTCTGTCTCCACCAAGGTCTCTTTAAATGCTTCGGCAAAGAGCAGCAACTATTTCCAGGGTGTGGGTGGGCCTGAGATCACAGCTGGGTAAGTAAGTAGAGAGAAGTAGGTTTTGATGGTAAGAGAACACAATGCCTCTGTTCCTACTAAAGACTGTTCCAGCAAGGAAGACCAATTAGCAAATTTATGAATCAGAGTTCGGCTTAAAAGTCTAATAGGAAAAATTATCCTTTGTGAGTCAAGTGTGTTATTCTGGAAAGTACTGACAGAGCCTGATTCCCTCCACCATGTAGTGGTGTCATGGAAACAGCGCTGAACATAGGTTCAGAAAACCTGCATTTGACTGATCTAACTTCTGCTCATTTCTCAATTAATGGCTATAGGCAAATCCCTTAATGCCCCTATAAAATGGAAATAATGATGTTTCTGCATCTGGAAAATGGAGATAATGCTTATTAATCAAAAAATGAGTATTGATTAAGTATCCACTAAGGATCTAGGTACTGTAGCAGGCACTGAGGATAAAAGTGTAAAGAAAGAAATAATCCCTGCTCCCAAAGAACTACATTCTAATGTAGGAAACAAGAAGGTACATATATGTCATAAAGATAAATTAATCACAAATAAATACAAAGTACTGGAGATACATCTATACATATATGTAATTCACAAAATAAATTTATTCAGTATAAATTAAATAATACAAAGTACATATAGATAGATGGATAGATGGATATACATATACCTTTATGTGATAGGTGAGTGTATACTACACACACACACACACACACACACACACACACACACACACATGCACATACACACTCACACAGAGCTAGGCATCACAATGGCTAGAACTCTGGACCTATAGTCAGGAAGACCTGAATTCTAATTTGGTCTCAAACACTTACTAGTTCAGCTGTCAGACAATATACAAGAGTCAAGGGTTAACTTGTGGTGGTGCTAACAGAAGACACAAACCAACAGCACACAAGGGGTAGCACATTTTCTATTAAAAATTCTAATAAAGCTCTGGAGTCAGGAGGACCTGAGTTCAAATCTGACCTCAGACACTTGACACACTAGCTGTGTGACCTTGGGCAAGTCACTTGACCCCAACTGTCTTGCTCTCCCCCCTCCAAAATATATATAATATACATATATATAATAAAAAATTCTAATGAAACAAGACAGATTTACAGCTAATCCCTTTACATGTGCCCTTGATCCCATCCCTTCCTTTCTACTCTAACAGATTACAGCATTATCATTCCCTCTCTTTCTCTTATCACTCATTTAAAATGACTTTCTCCAAAGTTACCCAGTATACAGCTAGTTCAGGGGTGATTATCAATGAATCATCCATATCCCACTTAAGGTTAAGTGGTGAGACTCTATGTTGTCAGGTGACAACAATCATTTGATCGGAGGCATGAACTAAATGTGCCCAAGGCTTTTATATTTCCAAGCATTTCACTTTGGTGATCCAGGAAGTCTGTTCAGATTGCCTGAAGGATATGCTTATGCCCTATGGGGCTTGTATAAAACCGCCAAGCCATTATGGAATCAGTAGTTAGAGACACTAGTTTCTTAGTATTGGAAGTATCCAGCCAAATGAGAAGGAATTGTTTGGATGGTGGGGAGGAGACAAAATCATTTGACCACAGAAGGAACTTGTAAATTTTAGGTGGTCAGAAAATTTGGGACAACAATCTCTGGTGGCCATGTGTGCATTTGGAGGTTTGAGACAAACTGGATGCAAGAATTCATATTCTAGGCTCTATGAAGACACCAATAGAAAAGCAGCTTTATACCTGAGGGGAACACATTGAGGATTCCAGCAAAAAGTCTTCCAGGAGCTGTGTTGTCTTTCTGCTATATGTGCTCTCTAAGCTGGAGACACTTTCCCCTGTATCCTGTATGGGCTGATAAGAGAGCATGTCACAATCTTTGGAGGGAATGTTGGGTACCAACTGTTCCTACTCTACCACTTTTGCAAATACCCCTAACTAAAAGCTAACAAAGTCTGCCTGTAAGATTGATATCAACTGATAATCATAGGAGAAGCTTACTGGTGGGAGCTCGTGAACCATGGTATTAGAAAGACATCCCCATCTCTTCATGTGCCTAGAACCGGGAAAAGAGATGCACCCCTCAATCTGGGGCCCTGCCTGCAAGTGTGTGTGTGGTGGCTGAAGTTCAGTGGCTGAAGTGCCCTGGTCTCTTGCCAAATATAATGATCTTTTTTAGTCTTCATCTTTCTTGTCCTGTTTCCTGCATTTGACACAGCTGATCACCCTCCTTTTCTGCATATTCCCTCCTCTCTGGGCTTTTGAGCACACTCCTCTCTCCTGGCTCTCTCCCTACCTGTACAATTGTTCCTTCTCCATCTCCTTTGCTGGTGTAGCATCCAGATAGGACACCTGTCATCCAGTAAGACAACTGCAAGCATTTGACATCATGTGTGAGACACTATGCTAGATACAAAGGAAGAAAAAATTCCTACCTTCAAGGAACATATATTCTAATGGAGCAGACAAGTCAGTCCAAAGCCTTGACCTAACATCTCTACTCTTCTCTCTCTAAATTCTCTCTTGGTGATTTCATGAGCTTTCATGGGTTCAATAACTATCTCTATACAGATGACTCGCAGAGTTGTATATCCAATCCTAATTTCTCTCCTGTTTTTCTACTGAACATTTCAATCTGCACGACCCAGAGTCATCTCAGACTCAACATGCTCAAAACAAAGCTCATTATCTTTCCCTTAAAACTCATCTCCCTTCCAAAATCTTTCCCATATCTGTCAAAGGTATTACCATTCTTCCAGTCTCCTAGGTTCTATTCCTCATGAACAAGATAAAAAACACCATTCTGGATCAGCCTTTGCATTTATTCTTTTCTCTCTTTACAATTCTATTCCCTGTCTGTGGGTGGATTGCAAACATGAAGAGGAAGGCAAATTATTTTTTATTTCTTTCCCCCCACCCCACCTCAAGCCCAGAAATTAAGAAAAAAAAAGATTGTCTCACTAGAAATGTAGCACTTTATCAGGCTGAAGAAGACCAGCCCAGAGAGGCCCAGAAGAACCAAGAGCAAACGTGGCATTTTAAGTGTTATTCTTTTCTTTCTTCTCCAGGCCAATCCCTCTGCCTCTCTGTTTAAACTGCTTAGCGCAGACATTTAAGGGAAATTTTTGCCTTGCTTAATAAAAGCCTGCAGGCTTTTACCGGGCCACTGAATTCCTGTGTTTCTGGTATCCTAATGATGGACTTGCAGAGGACAGAGATCTCTATCTCATAAGATCACTGCCACACCAACCTGTTTTATGTGGTCTTTCATTCCCCATGATTTCACTGGTGGCTGTAATCATCCTCCTAGAAGATGCAAATGAGATTCTTGCAGAGAGCTACAATATCGGTTGTAGCAGATGGTGTTAGCTTAGCTCTCGATCTGTCTTGTTCCGTTGGGGTTTTTGATCGAAAATGCGCTATCCCTGTGTGCCATTGGCTTGTGCTTTCTGTGGGCACTGCCATGAGTTAACCTTGGACCCCTGCATTATGCCCAGCCGAGCTGGTGTGTCTTTGTGGGGCCAGTGACTGTCCCTGACAGGCCCCTCTGTCCTTGCAAACTGTCCTTGTGAGGCTCCCACCATGTAACTGCTGCAGAGGTATGTGAGGAGATGTCATTTACTGGGGGACACGCCCAAAAGTCTGCTGACACTGCTTGTGCTGCAGAAATGCTGACAAGAGCAGAGGGTTTTCTGATGTGTTTATCAGAGCAGAAGGAATAATAACAATTTCTCGCATTTGTATGGCACTTCAGAGTTAATAAAAATGCTTTTCTTAATAAAGGTTGTAATGTTTTTCATATCACTGACCCCTCTGGCAGCTTGGTAAAACCTATGGACCCCTTCTCTGAATATTTCTAAATAGTTAAAGGGAAAATACTGCACTTCAGTTAGAGATTAGTGAAAATAAAAAAGCAATTGTTTTTCCATCCAAGTAAGCAGACCCCCTGAAATCTATTCAGGAATCCTTGAACACATGGTTAAGAATGCTTGCCTTAGGGGGCAGCTAGATGATAAGCAGCAGGCCTGGAGTCAAGAGGACCTGAGTTGGAACCTATACTCAGATACTTGACACTTACTTGCTGTGTGACCCTAGGCAAGTCACTTAACCCCATTGACTTACAAAAAAAAAAAAGAATCCTTCCCTTAGGACAACCCTGAGGGCTTAGCGGTACAAGGGTAGTACCTGGGACCCCCTCTCCTTTTACTATGACTTTATGAAAGCTAGACCCAGGTTTCTGGCTTTTTATGGGTCTCTTACCTATTTAAATCCTATACTTACCAACCTCCAATCTGTGCATTTCCCAGCCTAACTGACCAGACACATAAACTCAAAACAGAAAGCATTTAATGATAGAAAGTAAGAAATCTGATCAAGTTCCTATGTGATGGTGACGATCAGACCCATCCCTGATGGTCTTTCATCAGTAGCACTGTGTTTGGCTCCCAATTAACCATCCTCAATTTCTAAGCATAAAAATTGGGTGGGACAAGGGAATTGGGCCATGGGAGAGAGACAGCCTTTTGGTCTTCCATGGCCCCAGAACTGTCATTCTCTTGAGATTTCATTATCCTTCCCCAGCTTGGGTTCATCACAGACCAGCATCCATGCGGCTTCTACGGGCTTCCTGCAGCTCCATCCTACCATTCCCCCTGACTTTGATTACCTTTCCTAGTCTTTGTTTGCTCTGCTGTCTACACCTGCCGCTTACCCATTGTTATTTTCTGCCTGTCTGTCTGTCTCCAAACCCCTCCACCTTCATTCCTCCATCCATCTATCACCCCAAGCCTGCATCTCCATCTCTGAGATTTCCATTCTCCTGAGTTCACGCTTGGGTTCTGGAGAGAAAATAATTTTAGAGCCTTGTCTTTAAATGAACAACATTGTTGGTCCAAAGACATTTTGGGGAATAAATATATTAGCCTGAACATATTCTCTACCAAAGTATCATTTGTATGCATAGAGTGGAAGAGACTTGCCCATGTGGTAGGCATGTGGTATGAAAGTTATGGGCCTCAGTTTCCTCATCTGTAAAAATGAAGGACTAGATGACCTCTGAGGCTCCAAGATCTATAACCCTGTCATAAAACTTAGGTCTGTAATCAATTAATCAGTTATATACTAAGCAACTACTCTGCATTCAGCACTCTAGCACCCAAGTTCCTGACCACAAGGTCATTATTGTTTATTTGGAAAGAGAAAAAGAATAAGCCTGAGACAATTGGAGGGAAATTAAGTGCCTAACTGTGAGGACCTAACCAGAAGGGTGATAAAAATTCAGAGGATTTAAAAGAAGTTTGCCCTGAGATAGTCAAGGAAAACATCATGAAGTACATTTGAGATAATCCTTGAAGAATAAGTAGACTTTGGATAGGTAGAAAAACATAAAGGGCAGCTGGGTGATGCAGGGGATAGTTCGATGGGTCTAGAGTCAGACTTACCTTCTAGAGTTCAAATGTAGCCACAGACATTTACTAGCTGTATAACCCTGGGCAAGTCACTTAAGCCATTTGCCTCAGTTTCCTCATCTGTCAAATGAGCTACAGAAGGAAAGAGCAAACCATTCCAGTATCTTTGCCAAGAAAACCCCAAACGGGGTCATGAAGAGTTGGATATGACTAAAAAATGACTGAACAAAAGGATAGAATTTGGATTATTAGAAGATAGAGAAGGGCATTCGTTCCACATGGTAGTAGAAGGATGAAACATCATGAGGAAAAGAACAGAGGTGGGAATGAGTATGGTGTGTTCAGAATCAGTGATATCACTGTGACTAGAGGAGTGTTTGTTGGATAACGGTATGAAAAAGGTTAGATTGGAAGGGGCGGGCCAGGTTTTATGGAGGACTTTGAAAGCCAAGCTGAAGAGTTTGTATTTGATGTGGCAGGCAACAGGGAGCCATTAGAGGTTCTTGAACATGACATGATTAAGGAGATATTTTAGGAAGATCAGTATGATAAGAGTATAAATAAAAGATTGGAGGTGGCAGAGATTAGAAGAGCAGAAAAGAGACTGTTTTGTATATATAAATTTACAGCATTCCAGATGTAAAGCATTATACTTACAGGGCAATATTAATAGAGGAAAATATTATGAGTATAAATCAGCAGCAAGCTAGCAGGACAGGGCTTGCATTGTAGGGGCTTCCCTGTGAGGACAGGGAAGAGGACTGAGATGAGTCATACATTCATTCAACAGATAGTTATTAAATGACACCCGTGTGAAATGTATTATATTAGACTCGGGATACCAGCAGTATCCGGTTATGATGCAAAATGGCATAGCCCTTCCCTCAAAGATCTTCATGGGTCATATATTCCTATGTGTATAAATGTACATGTCTCCTCTGCAAATTATATATGCTCCTGACAGGCAGAGACTGTTGTACCTTTACCTTCATGTCTCCGGCATTCAGTGCAATGCCTGGCACATGCATAGCTCTTAATAAATCCTTGCTGATTGATTACTAATCAGTTCATGCCTATGCAGAATGGTTTACAGTATATTATTAAAATTCATACTAATATTCAGGTCAATGTGGTTAAGTAAGCCTCAGAATTGGGAAAGACCACGTTAAAATCCATGTCGTCTATAGACTCCTTGCAAATTATTTAACTTCTGAATTCTTCTGGCAATTGGCAACAGCTGCTCATCTCTGCCTTGCCTCTACTGCCCTGTCTGGTTTCCACTCTACAAAACAAGAAGCCTCTGGCAGGTTCAGCTCACCTCTTATAAACTCACCACCACAATGCTGCTTACACAAGCCTTAATTCTGACACCACCTCCTTCAGTCTCATCTCCTGTCTGATTGGAGGGCAGAATACCAAATTCCTCCCAATGTCTTCCTTTATAGATAGCAGAAACTGGACTCTCAGATTACTTCACTTTGTCTCGGCTTCCCTGCCTAGCTTCAGCTCCAGAGAACAAGATGCACCTGGGCTGATACCCCCTGGTGTCCCAACACTACTCCCCTTTCCTTACTCCTTTGTATGTAGTCTATGTCTCCACCACACCACCCCCACCATTAGATCTGTAAGCTCCTTGAAAAAAGGGACTGTCTTTTGTTTCATTCATTGTATCCCCAGACTTTTACATGTAATTGGAAAAAAATATTTTAAAAATTCAAAACAAAATTGTATTCTGTAGCACTTAGCATAGTGCTTGGTACATAGAAGGTGCTAAATAAATGTTTATTGGTGATAAATGGTCAAAGGATGTGAATAGGCAGTCTTCAGATGAAGAAATTAAAGCTATCTATAGTCATATAAAAATGTTCTAAATCACTATTGAGTAGAGAAATGCAAATTAAAACAACTCTAAGGTATCATATCACACCTATCAGATTGGCAAACATGACAAAACAGGAAAATGATAAATGTTGGAGAAGATGTGGGAAAATTGAAACACTAATACATTGTTGGTGTTGTGAACTGATCCAATCATTCTGGAGAACAATTTGGAACTACGTCCAAAGTAGACTCTAAGTGTGGAGCTTTGATTCAGGAATACCACTACTAGGTCTGTATCCCAAAGAGATCATAAAAAAGGGAAAAGGATCCAAATGTACAAAAATATTTATAGCAGCTCTTTTTCTGGTGGCAAAGAATTGGAAATTGAGGGGATATCCATCAATTGGGGAATGGTTGAACAAGTTGTGATATATGAATGTAATGGAATATTATTGTTCCATAAGAAATGGTGAGCAAGTGGACTTCAGAAAAACCTGGAAAGACTTGCATGAACTGGTGCTGAGTGAAGTGAGCAGAACAAGAACACTGTATACAATAATAACAACACTGTGTGATGACTCACTTTGCTAGACTTAGCTCCTTTGAGCAATGCAATGATCTAAGGCAGTGGTTCTCAACCTTCCTAATACTGTGACCCTCTAATACTCGTATGTGGGTGTCTCTACATGTGTGCAGACCCGCCTGGAGATGGATAGAGGAGCTATTAGAGCTCCTAGAGCTAATAGAGACAGAGGTCTCTATTCCTAAGACCATCAGAAATATGTGTTTTCCAATGGTCTTAGGCGACCCCTGTGAAAGGGTCATTCAACCCTCAAAGGGGTCATGACCCACAGGTTGAGAACTGCTGATCTAAGAGAATTCCAAAAGACTAATGAGGCCACATCCAGAGAAAGAACTATGGAGTCTAAATGCAGATTGAGATATACTATTTTCTCCCTTTTTTGGTTGTTTTTTGTTTCTCATGGTTTTTCTCTTTTGTTCTGATTCTTCTTTCACAACATGACTAATATGCAAATAAGTTTAATATGGTTGTATATAAATATCTTATATCAGATTGCATGTCATCTTGGGGATGGGAGAGTGGTGGGGATTTAGAACTCAAAATCTTATCAAAGCAAATATTGAAAACTAAAAATAAATAAATTTAAAATGTTTATTGAATTACATTGATCTGCATTGATAAAGAAAGTTTTCTCATCAGGAGTTCCTTCAATGAAATCACAGGTCCAAACAAAATATATGTTCCTAACTCACACTTAAATAGTGCATTATGATTACAGGATCTCACTGGACCCTTACAATAGTCTTGTGAGATAGGTTGCACAAGCATCACTATTCACACATAATAATGAAACTGAGGCACAGGGAGGTTCACTGACTTACCCAGAGTCATACTGTCAATGAGTGGCAAAGCTGTGTCTCAAACTCAGACCCTAAGACTCCAAGCTTAGTCCTCTCTCTACTACAACATGGGTTTATAAATGACCTAGGCAGCTAGTGGATAGAACTCTGGACCTGGAGTCAGAACGATTTGAGTTCCAATCCTGCCTCAGATACTCCCTAGTTGGATGACCCTAGGCAAGTCACTTAATGCTTGTCTGCCTCCTTTTCCTCTTCTATAAATGGGGTAATAATACCAGCATTTCAGGGTTACTGGTCAAATCAGATAATGTATTAAAAGCACTTTGTAAAGCTTAAAGTAGTGACAGCTAGGTGACACAGTTGATAGAGTGCCAGACCTGGAGTCAAGAAGACTTACATTCATGAATTCAAATCTAGCCTCACACACTTACTTGCTGTGTGACCCTGGGTAACTCACTTAACCCTGTTTGCCTCAGTTTCCTCATCTATAACATAAGCTGGAGAAGGAAATGGCAAACCACTCTAGGATCTCTGCCAAGAAAACCCCAAATGGGGTCATAAAGAATCAGACACAACCGAACAACAACAAACCTTAAAGTGCTATATAAATTCTTGTTATAATTATTAACTTTTCTTCCAATAAACCTATCATTTCAAGTCAAATCAACCATTGCCAGGCACTATGCTAAGCTCTAAGTATCCAAAGAAGGCAAAAAGACAGTTCCTGCTCCACAGGTAGGGAAGAGTTATCTCTCTTTTATGGATCAGAAAACTTGGGCTCACCTGGCTAAGTGACTTTGCCATGCCCAGTTACAAGGCTTGTAAATTGTAGGGTTGAGATGAACACAGGTTTTCAATTCCAATGCTAAGCCACATTTCTATAGTTTCTTAAGGTTGTTAAAGCACTTTCCCCACAATTGTATGAGGCAGATAGTATAAATATGATTATATGCATTTTACAGATGAGGAAACTGAGGCTCAAAGACTTTTTTCAAGCCCCACAGTTAGCACACTCCTGACACTTGACCCAGTAGTTTTTCATCATGGATAGTGGGTTGGCCTCAGGTTAAAGAAGAATTGTATCCAAAATCTGCCCCTGACCCATAGGAGCTATATAACTATGGGCAAATCATTTACAATGCCCAGGCATTTATCTCTAAGTTAGAGAAACTGATCTGCATAAATAGAGGGAGGGTCCCTACCATGGAAGTCTCTATTGTGATAAAAAGAGCCGAAAAGAAGGAAGGAAGGAAGGAAGGAAGGAAGGAAGGAAGGAAGGAAGGAAGGAAGGAAGAAAGGAAAATACTTTCATGATGGTGATACAAGAGTCCATTTCACTGACTTTACACACTTGAATTCACAGAGACATCAACCTATATCTTTAAGCTGACTCAAGGAAACCACTTTCTCCAATGTCACTAGACAGGACAGGTGGTTACATGTACTATCCCTCTGGCAGATTATTCTGTTTCAGTTGTCAACTACTTTCTCCCACCATTTCAATGTCCTAGAAGGAGTCAAGAAATTCTGAAGACATCCTGTTATCCCTGAACATTCACATCCCAGACTTCTCATCCACTTCAGATTGGCACTGATGGGTCATTTTGTCAAGCCAGGAAAACAGTAAAGTGACTCACACCATCTCCTGTTGCACTAAAATGTTCACTTGAGTATTTCTCCCCCATTGATGACATACATTTTTGATCTCCTGTTATACTCTAAAATGCTGTTTTCTGCTTCCTTTTGCTCTGAGGGCGTCTTGGTTAAGTCTAGATTTGTGTTCCGGCCTCACTTTGTTCCTTTATGGCTGGCCTGTCTAGCCAAGCTTCAACTGATGATGTCTCACTTCCAAGACAGGGTCACATTTCTATATTAAGCCTTACTCTGTCAGATCTTAGGACTTTCTTTCTTTCTTTCTTTCTTTCTTTCTTTCTTTCTTTCTTTCTTTCTTTCTTTCTTCCTTCCTTCCTTCCTTCTTTCCTTCTCTCTCTCTCTCTCTTTCTCTCTCTCTTTCTTTCTTTTCTTGCTAAGAAGGGGGGAGGGCAGGGCAATTGGGGTTAAGTGACTTGCCCAAGGTCCCAGGGCTAGTAAGTGTTAAGTGTCTGAGGCCGATTTGAACTCAGTCCTCCTGATTCCTGGGTCGGTGCTCTATTCACTGCACCACCTAGCTGCCCCAAGGACTCATTTCTGTAAAAAGAAGAAGCCCAAGGGGTGACTAGGTGGCAGCTAGGTGGTGCAGTGAATAGAGCACTGGCCCTGAAGTCAGGAGGACCTGAGTTCAAATTTGACCTCAGACACTTAACACAAAAGCTAGCAGTGTGACCTTGGGCAAACCACTTAACCCCATTGCCCTCCCCCAAAAAAAGCAAAACAAAAAAAATTTTTTTTAAAAGAAGAAGCCCAAGGCAAATTTGGGAATTAGTCAAAGTGTGGGGCCTATAATACCAGAGGGACATTTGGGGGACATGGTACAATTCCCAGAAAACTAGACCCCAGATGGATGCCCCTTTTCCTCCTTAATAATGGTTACTTATTTATAGGGTGGCAAGGGAGACATTAAACAGCAGCCTGAGGATTTACTGTCAGCTATGGTTATTCATACGTTTCCAGAGTACACATGGACAATGCATGCTTAGGCTGTGGCCCAGAGATGCAGTGGCAGGAGCTCCACACTTAGAGTCCAAAGACTTGCATTCCAATCCTAGCCATTTTCCTGAGTGCTGGGAGAGTCACATAATTTCCCTGGACCTCAGAGTCCTTGCCTATAAAGAAGTCACTTGGGCTAGAGAGCTCTTGGGTTCGTTCTGCCCTCCATTCCTGTACCTTGTATAGACTGTTGTCTTCATATTTGCATCTTAGAATCCTTACTTTCCTTCAAGGCTATGATCAGGTGCCACCAGCTACAGGAGCAAGTCTTTCCCAATACCCCCTAATGCACTCTCTCCTTCCTCCAGCAGTTTTGCATTTGTGTTTACATACGGTATGCCTCCCCTTCCCTCTACTCCCAGCAAAAAGTAACCTCCTTGATGCAGATTCTGTTGGGGTTTTTCAGTGCTTGTATCCCCAGTATCTGACATCTTGCCTTGCAAACTGATCAATCAATAAACACTAAGCATCTACTACTATATGAAAGGCACTGTGCTAAATTCTGGGGACACAAAAAGAGGCAAAAGGGGCAGCTAGGTGGTGCAGTGAATAGCACTGGCCCAGGAGTCAGGGGGACCTGAGTTCAAATACAGCCTCGGACACTTGACACACTTACTAGCTGTGTGACCTTGGGCAAGTCACTTAACCTCAATTGCCCTGCCTTCCCCTCTCCAAAAAGACCAAAAAAACAACAACAACAAAACAAAAAGAAGCAAAAGGCAGTCTCTGTCATCAAGGAGCCCATAATCTATTGGACTAGGAGCAGGTGTTTAATAAAAGTTTGTTGGACTGAATTGACCTCAGGAAGATATGTCCAGTGACCTCCAGCATTTCTCTGTCTTCTGTCTCTGGATGTCTGAGATGTTATTTCAATACCAGATCAAAAGTTGTTGGTCACTAAGTGGTACAGTAGATAATTATAAGTACTGGGTCTGGATTCAAGAAGAACTGAGTTTGGGGCAGCTAGGTGGCACAGTGACTAGAGCACAGGTCCTGGAGTCAGAAGGACCTGAGTTCAAATGTGGCCTCAGACACTTGACACACTTACTAGCTGTGTGACCTTGGGCAAGACACTTAACCCCAACTGCCTTGCCTTCCCCTCCCAAAAAAAAAACTTAAGTTCAAATCCAGCCTGTCACTAGCTGTGTGACCCTAGGCAAGTCACTTAACCACTGTCTGCCTCGATTTCCTCAACAGTAAAGAGAGGACAGTAATAGCACCTATTTTCTCAGGACCATCCTGAGGATCAAATGAGGTAATATTTGTAAAGTACCTGGCACATAGTAGGCACTTAATAAATGCTTGTTTCCCTGGTTCCTATGATAAACAGTTAAAATTTGTCTGACCTCATGAGCATATAAGACCTTGCTGACCAGTACATACACTATGGATGTGTATGATGTATACATAATGTGTTCCATAGCTTCTTCTGAGGCTGTCTCCCCTTTCTGTTTTCCTCCTTCATGTACCTGTACAGGTAACTAGCCTGTGCAGTTGTGACTAGCCTCCCTTTTGCCTGCTTTTTCCTCCTTTGGTACCGTTTTTTAAAAAAGTATCCTTTGGTTCTCTCTCCTGCTCCCATACAAATTGCCCTCCACAATCATAGGATCGTACATTGCATTAGAGCTGGGAGGGGCTTTAGAGACCATATAGTCCAACATCCCGTCATTTTACAGTTGAGAAAACTGGGGCTTAGAGAAGCCCAAGGTGCCCCTGCCAGTAAGTGGCAGAGCTGGGTTTCAAACCCTCTGCCAGTCAAATCCAGGGCTCTTGCCGCTATATCACAAGTGAGGATGACAATGGTCCCAGGATCATTCCCGTCTGAACTCCATCATAAACAAGATGAAAAGAATGTTTCCCCAGGAAAGGGATAAGGACTGGACCTGTGATTTACAGGGATGACGTGAAAACTTCCTCTATCACAGTAGGTCATCACCCCTACCCCCAGCCTCAATAAGAACAGACCTTTACACGTGTTTAAGGACTCCAAAGGCTTTCCGTGTACTGCCTCATACACAGAGAGGCGTCTTAGCATAGTGGATCAGGGAGCAGATCTTGGAGCCAGGAATATTTGGGTTAAAGTCCCACATTTCTGAGACTATAAATTGTAGTGCCGGTGCTGACCTGCATAAGCAAAAGGCTCTTCCTCCCCAGGAATGCATCCCACCAATAAAATCACCTAATGAATTCATTTTAAGGTGTATTATCTCTCCCAAGAGTAACTGTATTTTAGGAATGGACAGGAGTCGAGCTCTAACTGTAGGTTTCAAGCTCGGGGGAAGGAATATCTGGAGGGCATGGACCATATTAGTACTCCCACAAGGGAGCTGCCTTCCTCCTTTGAGTAAAGCTGGTCTGTGGGCATGTGTGCCCAACAATGTGAGGGTCCCTCTTCAGACCCGAGGACCAATGATTCATTGATGGTGTAAAAGTGTTGTGGTCCCACACCTAATGTGCGTGAAGCGCTGGGGCCCGAAGCTGCAGGAAAACCCTGGCTTTAAGTGAAGAGTGACTCAGGAGAAGGAGGAGGAGAAGAACCTGGGGGAGGAACAGAACAAAAGCCAACCGCAACTGAAAAGAGAGAGGCTTCTAGACTCTGCACAGCAACAGCCTGCAGTAGTCCCCTCCCCTCGCTTGCCAGCGCGGGGCGCGGGACGCGGGGCGTAGGGCGGTCCCCCTCCCTCCACCTCCACCTCCTCCTCCTCCTCCTGGTCCCTCCACCCCCTTCTCTTCCTCCGCCTCCTCCTCTTCCCTCCCACCACCGCCCACTCGCTCTCCTCTCTCCTCTCTCCTCCCCCGCAAGCTTCACCCTCTTCCCTCTCCACGCACCACCCCCCTCACCCACACCCCCGACCCTGGTAAGGCCAGCCGCCACCCCACCGCTACCGGTCCCCTTCCCCTGGGCTGGGCGCGGAGGGAACCCAGTTGCTCACCTCTAGTTTTGGGTGGGTCCTTCTATTCCTTTGTTTGCCGGCAAACCGCAAAGCCTGGGGCTGTTCCCAGGCAGTCCAGCCCAGGCCGCGAAGGTCCAGCCGGCGGGAGGGAGGCTCGAAGTCCCCGGCAGCCGGAGCTGATTCACTGGGCTTACTGAGAAGCTTCCCTGCCTTGGGTCACCCAGGAGAGGCGTATATCACAGACGCATCCTCTTCTTCCTTATTCACATATCTGTAGCATGTTAAGGCTTACAAAGCACTTTCCTCCCATTCTCTTTGAGAGGTAGGTAGTCAATCATCATTATTTCCCATTTTACAGAAACAGAAACTGAGGCTCTGAAAAGGCCAGGGTCTAACAGCTAGAGCTAGGACTTAGATTCATGTCTTTTAACTTCATTTCATCAGACTGACTCTTACACACAAAGAATGTCAAACTGCTGGGATCTCTCAGATAATGTACTCATTATTTTAATTAATTGTTATTTAAATACATATTATATTGATGCTATTTTTAACTTCCTTTTTACTTCCCCATGACCTGCCCCAGCTCACCCCTGTAATGAGTAAGCATTTGTTGTAACAAAGTAAACATGTACATTTTTACAGCAAAATAAATCAACATATAAGCTTTCTAGGCCTCGATTTCCTTATCAGCAAAAAATCAGTTACTTGGACTCCATGAGCTCCTAAGGTTCCTTCCAGTTATAGAGAGCTGTGATTATATCTGAGATTGCTATGCCTTCTTGCATACCTTGTCTCTTCTGCCAAGACAGAGGAAATGCTTCACTATCTGCTCCTCTGAGGTCATGTTCCCTCCTCTCATTTATTTTACCTAACAGTTGATTTCATCTGTGTAGGGAGCTCAAGGCAATAATGATAATAATAATAATAATAATAATAATAATAATAATAACTTCTATCAATGAAGAGTGGCACCTCCTCTGAATGTTAGTCTTTGAGAATAGTCCACAGCAAGATTTTGATGGTTTTGAATGAGTGTAAATAGCAATAGTTTTCTATTCTAGCCAGAAACAAGTCTTAAGAGTCTTCCCCCTCCCAAACTGATAGTTTGTGATGGTAAATTGCACCATCTTTTGTCTCAGTTATTACCTAGCTAGCCCGTGGTCACTGAATGGGTGTTGCCTCAGATTAACTGAGACCTGGGAAAGATCTAATTTGGAAAGTCACTGCATGCCTGGCCTTTGCCAGGATCTTGTCTTTTGTCTTGCCGCTGAGGAAAGAGTGGGACTGATGACTTTTTGAAATTGTGCTTCCCTTATATCCAATTCACGTGCAAGTCTTTGGTCCTCTTTGAGAACAAAGGATGAACAACAACTAATAACCAGTATAGGCGCCAGAGGTGAGACTTGAACCTAGATCTTCCAGAGACCAGGGCCATCTCTTTATCCTCTAGAGTCATTCTAAGCTAATAAATGTAAAATCATCCTACCCCTCCAAATTTTACAGATGAGGAAACTGAAGTACATCGAAGGAATGAAATTTGCTCAAGGCCACAAAGCCAGTTTGTGACCAAGTTGGGACTAGAAATCAGCTCTGACTCAGCCTAGGGTTTGTTACATGACATCACAGCTGATGACTTGAAAATCACTTTGGGAGAGAACACAGAAGCAGGAGGAAGACCCATCTGTACAAAAATATTTATTGCAGCTCTCTTTGTGGTGGCAAAAAACTGGAAATTAAGAGGATGCCCATCAATTGGGGAATGACTAAACAAGTTGTGGTATATGAATGTAATGGAATAC
>CM053587.1:245258728-245283646 GCA_028646515.1 Pseudochirops corinnae
CTTGCACACAATCACAGACACATCCTTTGTGTGACAACCAACTTTGATAAACTGGACTCTTCTCAGCAACGCAGTTATAAGACAACTCTACAAGTCTCCAGATGGAAGAAGATATCTACATTCAGAGAAAGATCTAGAAAGACCAGAGTTTAAACAGAGACTGAAGCAATCTACATGTTATCGTTCTTTTCCATGTTTGATTTTATTTCTTTTTTCCCATTGTTCACTCCATTGGTTACAACCCTTCTATACAAACAGACTATTGTACAATGTGAAAGTATTTGCAGATCCTATACTTGATTGCATGTCACCATGGGGGTGGGGGGGAAGAGAAGGGAGAAAATTTGAAATTCAAGGGATTGTGGAACTGAATCTTGTAAACTAAAAGTAAATAAACAAGTCAATGAAAAAAAATAAAATAATAAAAATAAAAACCATTAAAAAAATCACTTTGGGGAGGGAAGGTGTAGAATAATGAAATTATCAACTAGAAGACAGAGTGAACACACACAAGAAAAAATGTCTGTCTTAAAAATTCCTTTAGGCAGAGAGTTCATCTTCACTTGTCTGAAAAACATTGGACATAACAGCTGGCAGGCCACCTAAAATAGAACATCAGCATGTCTGACTCATTCTGATGAGTGAGACAGCGGTAAGAGATCATGTTGGGTCCTCTTATGCCTAGGTGAAATCAATAAGCTTTGGTAGTGGGAGAGTCCTTAATAAATTTGCTACCAAAGATATAGACTGAATGCTAGAAAAGGTGTGTCTGAGCATGTCCTTGTGAATTTGGGTGTGTTAATAAATCCGTGTTCATATGCATGGGAGGATAAAGAAGTGCTTGTGTTTGCATGTATAAGTCAAACCCAAAAGACAAAGAACTCTGGTACTGTCCAAATTTTTGCATCCCATGGGAATTTTGTTATAAAAACTATCAAGCCAGCCCCATACTAGGCTTCATATCTCACCTAGCTATTCCTCCAGGCACTTGCCCTGGCAGGGTAGCATCTACCCTCCCTCCTTTCACCACCTCTTCCCCCAACCCTTTCTACCTTTTGCTCTGCAAACAGTAATCAAATCAATGCCAACATTATTTCTGTTCTATAATTCTGCTCCTATCCCTTGACTCTTGAAACCAAAATGTCCTTACCTGGCTGCCACCATGATGTATGTGTTATTTCCGCCTATTTTGAATATAAGCTTTTTGAAGGCAAGGACTTCACTTCTATATTCATATACCTAATCCCTCTCACACAGTCAGCACTTAAATTATTTTTTATTAATCAAATATTGTTTGAAGTGTTAAGTGCAGCAGTTGAGACTGGGAAATCTTACTGTATTATAAGGTTATTCACTGATATATGTGTGTGTTAATAAACTCATTCGTTACATTTCCACAGCTGTATGTGTAAAATGCAGCAGGAATATAGAACAACTGTTGGTTTTGAGTTATGAGGCCTGGATTTGAGACTTTGATAGCATTGTGCTATCTTTTGTCATGTGGGTCCAATGAGAATATAGTCCAAGCACCATTTTAGCTGCGGGCCATCGTTATTATGTGTCTGTGTATGTATATTCTGGCTCATGTCCATCAACCAGCTACAGTATATCAACATCCACAAAATGAGCACATTGTACTTGTGTTGACATTTTGGTTCTCCACTTAATGGTTTGTTTATATAATGGTTCTCATTAAGGACTACAAGCCCATTAAAAAGAGCATTTAAAAATTAGCAAGGATTAGCCTTAGGAACAAAAGAGCAAATATAACTTTAATAGATCACTTCAACAAACATTATTTTGAGATCTTCTAGTCCCCAGACACTGACTGAACCATGAGCCATTCAGGAGCAATTAGATTTTCAGTAGAAATGCCAAGGACGGTTCTGGGTCTTCAGAATTGTGGGTCCTTAATGATTTCATAAACCTTAACTGGGTGGACTTTTAGTTATTAGGGATGGGTCACCACTCACTCCTGGCCCCTCGGGCATAACAATAGGATTTAGAAAAAAAAAGAACTGCGGCAAATCACGTGACTGGTTTTAGGCCTGGCTTTTATTCAACAGGGCTGAACCTTATTGATTCAAAACTGAAAAGGAATGGCAGCTGCACTGACCTTACATCTGGCTTTGAAATGTAGGAGGCTGATGTTGCTCCCAATCACCAGGGAGAAGACTTTAGAGACGAAAAGGAACTACCTTGAGAAAGGCAATGGAAAAAATCGTAGGATACACAATTCTCTACGACAAAATTCAATTCTGTTCTATGCAGGAGACATTTATTAAGGATCTGTTGATTGTGACCTCCTCAAGGTCAGGAAGGCTACCGATTCCATTCGTTTGTGAGAGTAGGGAATGACGTTTCTCCTTCTTTATATCCTTAGCACTTAGCACAATGCCTGGCACATAGTAGGCACTTAATCAATGTTTAGTATCTGACTTACTGAAAGCTGGTCTCAGAGTCAGGAAATTCTGGGTTCAAGTTATCTCCTCAGATACATATTGACTCTGGGTTCAGTCTTTGATTTATACATAGCTCATTCTGATGGCTCTCAATGTAGGCTGCTGCTTCAAGGAAGGCAAGCACCTCCTTCAGTGTGATAGAATCTGGATTGGTTTCTCCAGACACTCGTATTCCTCTTTGTTCCCTTCTCTGATGGCCCATTCAGTCTTCCATCTATCTGCCTTGTTGACAACTCAACCGTGTTGTAATAATAACCGACATTTATATAAGGCACTTTTCCCACATCATCTGATTTGAAGCTCAAGATAAACCAGTGAGAGAGATACAAGAGGTCTGCTCATTCCCATTTTATTGATGAAGAATCAGAAGCTTGTGAGATAAGGTGACCTGCCCAAGGTCACATCTTTAAGAATTAATAATAATAGCTAGTATTTTAAGGTTTTCATAGCACTTTTCAAATATTATCTTATTTTATCCTTGCAACCACACAGTGAGATAGATGCTATTATGATTTCTATTTTATAGATGAAGAAACTGAGACAGGCAGAGTTTAAATTATTTGCCCAGGGTCACACAGTGTCTGAGACTGAATTCAAACTCAGGTCTAACCTCATTCCAAGTTCAGTACTCTATTCACTGAACCACCTAGATACTTCATAGTAGCTAAAGCATGTTCCAGACAAGGAGTGATACCTCCCCCTTTATTGACTTCTGAAGCTCCCTCCACTTGCTATCCCAGGCAGTACCTTCCACTCTGCTACAATACCCCATCATCCCAATGATTGTCCATGCCTGTTAAAAGCTGGCAACCAAACAAAAAAAGATGTTGGCTGGCCTCCCTAGAAATAGCTTCCTTAGAAACGTGACATTGGCTCCTAACCCAGGTAGAGGAGACTGAGGAAACAGAAGTCCCACCCGGTCTGAGAAGAGGACTCCCAACATACTGCAGATGTCAGCCCCCAACAAGGACCCATCATCATGGTTTCTCCCCTGCCTTTCAGTTGGCGAATGGCTGAACAAGTTGTGGTATATGATTGTAATGGAAGACTATTGTGTGATAAGAAATTATAAGGAATTTGGTTTTAGAAAAACCCAGGAAGACTTATATGAACTGATAAAAGATCCAGAAGAACCTTATACATAGTAACAGTGAAATTATAGCAATGATTGATTGTGAAAGACAGCTACTCTGATCAGGACAATGATCGAAGAAATTCCAAAGGATCCGGGATGGAAAATGCCATCCAACTTGAAAGAGAGACCTGATGGGCCCTGAGTGAAGACTGAAGCACACTTTTCCACTTTACTTTTGTTGCTTTTTTTGGGGGGGGGGAGGAGCAACAAGGCTAATATAGGAGTATGTTTTGCATGACTTTACATGTATAATGGGTATTATTGCTTCTTAATGGGGGGGAGGGACTGGAGGATGGAAGAGAATTTGGAACTCAAAACTTTTTTTAAAAAAATTTTAAAATAAAGCAAAAATTAAAAAGAAATATGGTTCCTCCCCTCACAGTGGGATGACAAAAAACTACCTAGACACCCACAATAAGAACATTGGTATCCAACTAAAGAGAGTTGCACAAATCATCAGAGCAGCACTTCATCAGGTCTGTGAGGGATAACTTGCAGTGAAGTTTCCCCATTCTGAAAAATCAAATCTAGAGTGGCTTCAGCATCCACTAGGCCTAAGTTTAGAAGTCACCTGACCTTACAGGAATCTGGGACTTAGAGCAATGGAGACCCTTCCCAGACCACCTCAGCACAAGAGATGCCAAATAAGCACAAAACTGGCCTTGCACTGGACACCCATGTTTCCGTGTCCTTTGTCTTGAGATAGATTCCCAAGCTTGGATTGTGAACCACTCCCCACCCCCCACACCCCACCAATGGGAGTGAAGGCCAGTTGGGAGTTGGGGTTTCTGTGTTAGGTGGGTATTTATATATATACACCCATGGGCTTGCTTTCACATGTTGCTCTGTCCCTGGCACACGCCATTTAAGCGACAGGGGCAGGGTTCTTTCTCATGAGAAAGAACAAAGACCTTTTCTGATCTCAGACTCAGACTCTGAACTCTTTCATCTCACACAGTTCCAAAGTCCTCCTTGAGGAACTGTCTTAGGCAGAATTTTAAAAGAAGAGATGGATGTGATTTTGGGAGAGAGCATCCTAGGAGAATGGAGTGGCCTGTGCAATGCAAATTTTCCCATAAAAGATGGAGAAATAGCAATCCAATCTAATCAAACAAACATTAACACTTATATGCAAGACATGTGCTATGCACTGAGACAGAATCAAACAGACAAACGAGAAAATAGTGCTGACCCTGAAGGAACCTACTTTTTACTGTGGAGATACAAAATGCAATTTTTTTTAACATGGTCAGAGTAGGTAAGTGTTTTGTTACAAAGGTTTTGTTTTTCTTTCTTTTTTTTTTTTTCCCAATGAGCATCCAGCATAAGGAAAAAAAATGCTTGTTAATTGAAAAAATAAAATAGAAGTTATGTGAAAAAGAAAGACTTATTAAGAAACCCCAAGGGAGACATCTTTTTCACTAGGGCCATCCCCTATGGAAGATTTATAAAGAGATATTGGCAAAAAGACCTTGACAGGTTAATCTGCATCATTAACATTTTCTTCATCACTTTCCCAAATCTAGACATTCAACAAAACAATAAATCAAGCTGTGATATATATAGCAGTTGCCAACCCTTCTCCCATTAATGCTCTTAAATGCACAGAATAAAATAGATAGGATTACTAAGGAAACCAATTATAAAATGCAATTATCAAATTAAAAAAAAAAGGTCACAGACCTTGATTGAGAACTTCTGAATGTAGAGGATGTTTAGGAGATGTTATTAGCACATAGTTCTCTTTTCTTTTAAGAGATATAAATGAGGTGTTTTTTTTTGGAGGGGGGATTATTTGTTTTTAACTTTATTTTATTTTTAATTTATGAAATAAAACAAATATTTCCATAACATAGTATAATAAAAAAGTTGATTGCACATGAAACTGCAAATCTATGTGCAACTTGCTATTCCTTTTAAATATATATAAAATTATCATGTAAATTTCTTTCCCTCCTACCCTAGAGATGGCTACTATTAGACACTAATATATATATATGATATATATAGAGAGTATATATATGTAAAATCATTCTATACATATTTCTATTTATTGGCTCTTTCTCTGGATGCAAAGAACAAGTTTTAAAATGCAAAAAGTTTTAAAATACAAAAAAAGAGATACAACATATAAACACATAATATATACATGCATGTATGTATAACATATAACAATATCCATAAATATAACATATAAACATATATACACATGATAATTTGATAAGAGAAATCACTAATACCTTGGGCAACCAGGAAAGCTTCTCCTAGGAGATGGTACTTGGCTGAACCCTGAAGGAAATTAGGGATTCTAAGAGATAGGAACAAAGAGGGAGTGCATTTTAGGCATGAGAAACAGTCTTGTGTGGAGACGTGGAAGTGGAAGAGAATGTTTCAAATGTGAGGAATTACAAGTCAGCCAGTTGTTGGGGGGAGGAGGGGAAGAATGCAGAATGTAGGTCAAATACACCTGGGAAGAAAGACTGGAGCCAGATTGCCAATGGCTTTAAATCCCTACGTGGGGAGTCAGTATTTTATTCTAGAGACAATAGAGTGTACTAAAGCAGTTAGGTGGTGCATTGGATAGAGTGCTGGCCCTGGAGTCAGGAAGACTTGAATTAAAATCCAGCCTTAGACACTTATTAGCTGTGTGGCCCTGAGCAAGTCACTTAACCCTATTTGCTTCAGTTCTTCATCTATAAAATGAGCTGGAGAAGGAAATGGCAAACCCCTTCAGTATCTTTGCCAAGAAAACCCCAAATGGGGTTACAAAAAGTTGAACATGACTGGAAATGACTAAACAACCACAAAACTTCTTGAGCAGGGTGGGGGGAGGAATGGGGGGCTAACAAAGCACTCCTATGCTTTAAGAAAATTATTTTATATATATAGTGGCTCCAACCTAAGAACTGTAATTTAAAGGGATGCCTATCAATTGGCAATGGTTAAACAAGCTGTGGTATAAGATTGTAATGGAATACTATTATGCTGTAAGAAATGACAAAAGCAGGATGATTTCAGAAAAACCTGGAAAGGCTAATATGATCTGATGCATAGTGAAGTGAACAGAACCAGGAAAACATTGTACACAGTAATGGCAATATAGTTCAATGAAGAATTGTGAATGACTTAGCTATTCTCAAAATACAATGATCCAAGACAATCCCAAAGGACTATGATGAAGCATGCCACACCATCTGCCTCCAGAGAAAGAGCTGATATTAATTGAATACAGACTGAAGCATGCTATTTTTCACTTTCTTCCTTTCATTTTTTCTTTTATTTGACTCTTCTTTTCCAAAATGACTACTATGAAAATGTTTTACAAAATTGCACATGTACAACCTATAGCTGATTGCTTACTGTCTCAGGGAGGGGCAAGGAAGGGAAGGATAGAATCTGGAACTCAAAACTTTAAATAAAAAATGTTTTTAAAAATGGGGAAAAAAAGAAAATTGTTTTGGCAGAATGGGTTGGAGAGGAACTTGGGAGGAAGGGAGGATATTGCATTGGAATGTAAATGTGTAGTTAACAAAAAGTGTTGCCTACCTTGGTAAAGGGTTTAGAATTGATTAGAAGGGAGATTGGGAGCCATTTTGGACTGTGGCTGAGAGGTTGCTTCTGCTTTAATTTTTACTAAAAGAGAATGCTATAGTCCAGTTAGAAGCCCAGAAAATCTGCAGATGCTCAAAGGCTACCAAAAGGGATATTGAAAAAGGCAGGTCGAGATATATACCTCATAAACCCAACAGGTGACCTGGAAATTCTTGAAATAAACATGCCTGACTGGAAGGTGTTGATCCCTATCCTCTGCATTCATAGAATGTTGGCACTAGGAGAGATCTGAGAGACCAGCTAGTCCAACCCGTCATTTCACAGATGAAGAAATTGAGGGCTAGAGAGATAAAGTAAATTATACCCAGGCCACACACCTAGTTGATGGCACAGCTGGGTTTAGAACCTACTACATCTTCCATTTTCCAGTCTGGTCTTTTTAAATTTATTGCACTATAATGGCCAGCCATTTGCAGAAAAGCAGAGAGAAATTCATCCCTAGACACCTCTTCCCTCTCCCTTCTTCATTCCACTCACCCACCAACCAAACCTGACATCTGTTTGCCACCTCTTCCCCTCCTCAAATTGGTGCCTAGTGTAGGCTAATGAATACTGGGGGCATCATACAGAGATGTATTACTTCAAAACATAAATTGTTGACTTACAGCAGAAAGGGACCTTAGAGTTTCCATTCAATTCAGTTCAAGCTAATTAACACTTAATAAGTGACTACCTCCTGTAAGATACTGTACTAGGCCCTGAGGATACAAAAACAGCTAAAATAACCCCTGTCTTCAAAGTTACATTTTGCTCAGAGGTGGGATGGGGTGGAGAGTTATAATGTACACAGATAAATATAGAAGGAACAAAATTGAGGAAGGAAAGGCCACTAACAATTTGGAGGGAGGGTCATCAGAGAAGCCTTCATGGAGGAGGTAGCTGCTAAACTGAGCCTTGAAGGAAGACACAAATTCTGAGAGGCAAGGCTTAGGCCAGAGTATTAGCATGGGGAATATATTGTGAAAATACATGGAGGGAACTTCCAGGGTGGATTAGTAGCATGGTTTGGGATAGAAGGGTAATAAAGAGACAGATTATGGAGAACTTTAAAGGCCAGATTAAGAAAGCTGTATTTTAATGAAAGTTATCTATAGTAATATGAAAAAATGCTCTGAATCACTATTGACTAGTGAAATGCAAATTAAAACAACTCTGAGGTACCACCTCACACTTATCAAATTGGCTAATATAACCAAAAAAGAAAATGATAAATGTTGGAGAATATGTAGGAAAATTGGAACACTAATGCATGGTGGAGTTGTGATCTGGAGAACAATTTGGAACTATGCCCAAAGGGCTATAAAACTGTGCATACCTTTTGATCCAGCAATACCACTACTAGGTTTGTATCCCAAAGAGATCATAAAAATGGGAAAAGGATGCATATATACAAAAAATATTTGTAGCAGCTCTTTTTGTGATAGCCAAGAATTAGAAATGGAGGGGATATCCATCAATTGGGGAATGGCTGAATAAGTTGTGGTATATGAATGTAATGGAATACTATTGTGCTATAAAAAAATAATGAGCAGGTGGATTTCAGAAAAACCTGAAAAGACTTACATGAACTGATGAGGAGTGAAGTGAGTAGAGCCAGGAGAACATTGTACACAGTAACAGCAACCCTGTTCGATGATTAACTATGATAAACTTAACTCTTCTGAGCAATGGAATGGTCTACAACAGTTCCAAAAGACAATGATGGAAAATGCTATCCACATCTAGAGAAAGAGCTATAGAGTCTGAAAGCAGATTGAAGCATATTATTTACACTTTTTTGTTGTTTTTTCTTCCTTGTGGTTTTCCCCTTTTGTTCTGATTCTTTTTTCACAGACTGACTAATGTAGAAATATGTTTAATATGATTGTACATGTATAACCTGTATCAGATTGCATGCCATCTTGAAAAGGGCGTAGTGGAGGGAAGAAGGGAGAAAAAAATTGGAGCTCAAAATCTTATATAAGGGAATGTTGAAAACTATCTTTACATGTAATTGGAAAAAATAAAATACTATTAAGTGTGTGGGGGAAGCCGGGGAAAGAAATCTGTATTTTATCCTCTAGGCAATAGGGAGCCACTGAGGGTTTTTGGACAGAGCAATGGCATAGCCTATGCCTTAGGAAAGTTAATTTGACAGGACATAATTTGCAGTGCCTTCATCAGCCAATTTACTGTTATATATGTTAGCTATTGAACAGAAACTTATTAGAATGATCCTTCTCAATGCATGCAACCAGACTTTATTAACCAAAGTGTGCAAGTAATACCCACTTTTAAGAACAAATCACCAACCTGATCCTTAGAAGTTTTCTCAAGTTTCTTTCCAATCAGACTTATGACAAGGTTTCCTCTCTGCACAGCCAGAGGCTGTATGTCTCCACCCTGGGTGGCCATCTGGCAAATTTCAGTCAAGCAACACTACTCTCTAAAATGTGGAAAGCAGGCCCCAGGCCAAATCTCACCCTAGGAACAGGCTAATGGTTTGGTCCTCAGAGTGGTTTTATATATGTATGTGTGTATGTGTGTGTGTATATGTATGTGTATATATATGTATGTATCTTTTTTCTTTTCTTTTGGGAGAGACAATCAGGGTTAAGTGACTTGCCCAGGGTCACACAGCTAGCAAATGTCAAGTGTCTGAGGCTGGATTTGAACTCAGGTCCTCCTGACTCCAGGGCCAGTGGTAGTTCCTAAGTTGCTTATCACAATTTGCTTAGTAACTTACTTCAAAATTACTGATAAAATTATTTATAATATTTTTTCATTGGTAGTCTGTCATAACAGAGTTCACTTCTGTTTAACAGCTATTTAAGAACACTCATATGTTGTTTACTATCCCATACCTCATAAGTACTTATCTAATTATTGAAAAACAATTTATACCCCCAAAACAGCTCAATCCCAAAATGGAGACTTAAAACAAAATGGAATCAGTTGTGCTGAATGGGCAAACTTATTCCTTCTATCTTTTTCTTTTTGGAGGGAGGAAGACAGAGCAATGGGATTAAGTGACTTGCCCAAGGTCACACAGCTAGTAAGTGTTAAGTGTCTGAGGCCAGATTTGAACTCAGGTCATCCGAACTCCAGGGTTGGTGCTTTATTCACTGCACCACCTAGCTGCCCCTCCTTCTATCTTATTAAGATACTAAGACTTACTCTTACTATATAGAAAGTAGAGACTGGTGGCAAGAAGACCAATGAGGAAAACATTGAAAAAGTCTAGATGAGAGGTAAAGAGAGCCTGAATAATGATAATTAGCATTATATTGCTGCTTAAGAATTGCAAAACACTTTTACAAATCTTATCTCGTTTTATCTTTGCAATAATCCTGGGAGATGCCATTATAATAATGGCATCTAATTTAACAGATGGGGAAACTGAGGTGCAGACAGACATTAAATGATTCACTGAGGATCACATAGTTAATAAGTTTTTGAGGTAGGATTTGAACTCAGGGCTTCCAGACTCCAGGTCCAGCATTTTTATCTGTTGTGCCACCAGCTGCCTAGACGAGTGGAAGTAAAGTAGTGGATATATGAAAAGAGAGGTGACAGGGACAGATCTGGTAGAGGTAGGGCCAACCCTTTCATTTTATAGGATGAGGAAGCCAAGATCCAGAGCTAAGTGACCTTGCCAAGGTCATACAGGTAATCAGTGGTGGGGCTGGGATTCAGTTATGGTTCTCTGATGCCAAATTCTAGTGGTGTCAGCACTGTGCCATGTTGCCTTTTTTTACTCCTTCATTTTTCCAGAGTACCTTCCTCTCTCTCCACCTATCTTTCCATTGGCTGTGCCTGAGCTGCAGTAAAGGGAAGATATCACAGGGGGCCTCCTTACCAGAGAGGGGTGCAGGCATCCAGACACACAAAAAACAATGGGGGAGACAGATGCCTTTGCCAGGTGAACAAAACAGAGACTGTCATCCCATCTGTGGCTGTGATTTCTCTGACTGGGGCTTGCCTTCTGATGTAGGGAGCCTTGGGCTCAGCCTCTGGAGCTGAGGTGCCTTTATCTTTACCAGCCAGACACCCTGATGTGTGCTATTCATCCCCTTGAAGAGGACCAGCCCTTGTGAGGCCAGCATCCTAAGGGCCCTTTCTGTCCCAGCTCAGCCAAGACTTTCTCTGTATTCAGTAGAGGAAAAAAGTAATAAGCAGATTTCTCAGAGCTATAATATTCTTATTAAAGACCCTTGTTTCAGTGAATCCTATGCTGATTCATTGAGGGGAGGTTTGGTCCAGGCCGCAGTTAAAGTGAGATTCTGTCTCAACCATTTTGCTAAACTCCAAGTACCTGCCTCTGGCAGGAAATCTAAGGTCCACTTCCAGGCAAGACTGACCTACAGCCCAAATAAATATCATCTCAGTGGGACCAAGGAAGCCTGGTGCCCAAAATGATCCTTCATGCCCACCACTGATCAGAGTGTATGGCATTCGGCTGGATACAACTCATTCCATTGTGTCTACAAGGATTCTATTTCTTTTTTGTTGTTCAGTTGTTTTCAATCCTATCTGACTTTTTTGTGACCCAATTTGGGGTTTTCCTTGACAAAGATCCTGGAGTGATTTGCTGTTTCCTTCTCCATCCCATTTTACATATGAGGAAACTGAGGCAAACAGGATTAAGTGACTTGCCCAGGGTCACATAGTAAGTGTCTAAAGTCAGATTAGAACTCAGGAAAATGAGCCTCCCTGATTCCAGGCCCGATGCCCTATCCACTGTGCCACCTAGCTGCCAATTAACTGCCCACTACGTTCTCTTATTAAAAGGCAGAAATCCTTGAGAAAGGCAATAGCTTGCACCACATCTGGTCTATGGTGTTAAATTCTAGAAGCCACATTTTGGGGAGGACAGCGATAAACTGAAGTGAATATATATAGAAGAGGATGTTTAGGATGGTGAATAGTCTCAGGATTATGCCCTTTGGGGATCTGTGAAAGGAACTGGGTGTGTTAAGCCTGGAAAAGAGACAATTTAGGGGAGATGAGATAATTATCTCCAAGTACTTACAGGGCTATATTATGTAGGAGAGGAAATAGGCTTGTTTTGCTTAGTCTCAGAGGGCAAAGATAGCACCAATAGATGGAAGTTAGCTGACACAGTGGAAGGGCTACTGGACCTGGAGTCAGGAAGACCTGAATTCAAATTCAGCCTCACTGATTAGCTGTGTGACCCTGGGCAAGTCACAAACCTTTGTTTGCTTCAGTTTCCTCATCTATAAAATGGAAATAATAATAGCACTTCCCTCCTAGGATTATAGTGAGGAAAATGAGATAGCAATTAAGTGTTTAGAACACCACCTGACACAATAAACACTATATAAACATTCGTTTTTATTATTATCAAGTTATAGAGAAGTAATTTCAGCTCCAAACTTCCTATAGGGCTGTCCAAAAATGCAGTGTGCTCCTTTAGGACGTAGTGAGTTCTCCAACACTGGAGGTCTTCAAGTAAAACAGTGACAGTTTGTTGGGTTAGTGAATGATTCTCAAACAAGCAATCATTAAACACCCACGATGAGGAAGGCGCTGTGCTGGGCACTGAGGATACACATCGATAAATCCAATCCATCGTCAAGCATGTAGTGTTTGCTGTGTGTTAAGCACTGGAAATATAAAGAAAGGTAAAAACTTTCCCTGCCCTCAAGGAGTTTATATTCTAAGTGAGAACTTTTTTTTTTTTAACATAAATAGGTACATCCAATAGATACAGAGTAGATGGAAGACAACCTTAGGGGGGAAAACTCTAGTATGTGGAGGCCCTTGAAAGGCCTCTTGGAAAAAGTGGCATTTGAGCTGAGTTTTGAAGGAAGCCAGGAATTCTAAAAGATCGAGGTGAGGAAGGAACTGTCATCCCCATTCCAGCAATGGGAAGGACAGTCCACTGCAAAGGGCAGTAGAGTATCATGTAACACTAAGACAAAAACATCTTTTTAGTCCCTGCCGCCAAGGAGCTTGCATTCTGTGAGGGAAGTCAACAAATACATTTATTAGTATATATGTAAATGTAATAAGAGTGATGGGGCTGAAAGTGAACTTGGGTCTCTCTTGGTGCTACTTGCTCTCTAACCTCTTGCTGAAGGGTATGTATGACCTGAGAGGTTCCTGATTGGTCTCCTTAAGTGGGGGGCTGGGGATAGTAAGAGCTATGCTAGAGAGGATTGGCTACTGGAGCCATAAAGAACCAACTTACTCTGTCTTCAACAGGAGAGGATAGAGTCTCTAGCTTTCTAACTCTCTCTCTCTCTCTCTCTCTCTCACTCTATCTTTCTCTTTCTCTTTCTTTTTCCCTCTCTCTCTCCCTCCCTCTCCCCCCCTTCTTTTGAGTGTAAGGATTCTTCAAACTTCCCTTTGAACTTTTAGTGAAAGGGGGAGGGGATTTCCCATTTCTTTCCCCTCCCCAGCAGCCACTGTGGGCTAAACTAAATGACCTCCGAGGTCCTATCCAGTTCTGTGCTTCTCAGAAGCTTATTAAGATGTCTGGAATGGGATACCTAGGATAGGCACCTGGTGTTAGGATGGAGGATGGAGGACACCAGTGACAGCATCCATAAGATCGCGTCTCTAGAGAAAAAGGGACCTTAGGGACCCTTTAGACCAGGGGCCTGCTGTGTTTTCTGATCCCCATACTCTTTCAATTTCAGTATACTTTCCCATATTCTCTGTTCAATATGAGATATCACATAAGTTCTAGAGTTTATCATGTTTATACAATAAGAAATAAAATAACTAGATTAATTTTTTTCATGGTAAAATTATATCCTCTCATATTCTCTGAGGATTCACGTGCTGCAGGCTGGGAATTCCTTAGCAAGTTCAACATTATTGTTATTGTTGTTGTTAATCCAATTCAGTAAACATTAAGCACCTACTATGTGCCAGTCACTGAGCTATGTGCTAGGAATATAAATAAGAAAAAAGAAAAATAACCCCTCGAGGATCTTATGATTGAATGGGGGAAGACGACACACAAGAAAAAGCTGAATGATAGTGAGGGTCTTCATGTTCTGGGGAGTCATGATGGAAAATGGAGAATTACCTGGAAATTTCAGAAAGTTCTGAGCCCTCTATAAAGGAAGACTTTGGGGAAAGTTAATCCTTCCACTATTATTACTGTTATTAGTATGACTATTATTCTCATCTTCATCTTACAAATGTAGAAACTACCCAGAGATGTGAAGTGATTGGCCCAAGGTGATCCAGGTAATCAGTGGAAGAGACAAAATTTGAATCCGGGTCATCCACCGCCAAATGCAGCACCATGGGGCCTTCATCCTATTTGAGGATTTTGCTTCAGACCATCGCTGGGCCCTGGGCCTGAGAAGCGAGAGCCTTTGTCTTCTTTGCACTGAAGTTCAAGTCAAGGCTCTCCATGGAAAGTGACCAGATGGGTGAGGCAGAAAAGGGGGTCTGATACTCAGTCTCCAAAGATGTGCTTCCTCCCTTGTGCTTTAGCTGGGTTCTCCAAGACATATTCTCCCAAACAACCCTATTTATGAGTGTAGACTAAGGAGGATCCTTCTAGTTTGGGGTGAAACAAATCGGGTGGGTACTTCCTAGCTCTCTCCTCACACACTTTGAAAAAAAGAGGTGATTCCCTGATTCCAAAAGACTTTACTGGATTCTTCTGTTTTAAAAATATATAAAAGAGAGAAAGAGATTCTTTTGAAGGACACTTCAAACTCTCTTTCATGTTGAATTCCCTATCTGCAAATAGGAATAATTCAATCGTCATCCCACGGCCCTTTAATAATGGCTGGGCACAGTGAGATAGACCGTACTAAGCAGTTTTTCCAGACTGGGCACAGATTTGGGACATTTCTGAACACAGTGTTTTTAGATGAATAATGAATGATATACAAAATTAAGCACAAACCAGCAGCTATTGTTTAATGGATCTTTTGCTTAAACTCTTGGGCTATCAGGGCTACTATACAGCTGAATCATGATTCTCAGGGCTTCTGGGAGTTCTGATCACCATGTTTATTAATATTTTCAAATTGTCGGGTCTGGTTTCAGAGACCTTGCTAGTTTTTCTTTGAGTTGTGTTAGGGTGTGTGTTTAGTTTAGGGGTTAAAAAATTCATTTTTAC
Source organism: Pseudochirops corinnae (assembly GCA_028646515.1). NCBI lineage: Eukaryota > Metazoa > Chordata > Mammalia > Diprotodontia > Pseudocheiridae > Pseudochirops > Pseudochirops corinnae. Next base: position 245,274,030 of record CM053587.1, read on the forward strand.
AAGTACAAGATGAGGGAGATACAGCTAGATAGTGTTTTGAAAAAAAGATCTGAGGTTCTCTATATCAGATTGCATGCCACCATGGGAGGGAGGAGGGAGGAGAGGCAGGGGGAGAAAATTTGGAACTCAAAAGCTTGTGGAATTGAATGTTGTAAACTGAAAGTAAATAAATAAATTTTTAAAAAATGATCTGAGGTTCTTAGGGGACTATGAATTCAACAAGAGTCACCTCTGTGATACAGAAGTAAAAAAAACCCAAATATTTTTTAAAAATTAAATTATTACTATTTTTAATACTAGGTCTCCCCATCTCTCTCAGGCTGGAAGTGCAAGGGGTACTCATGGCCTGATGCCATTGATACAGGACCTTTGACTGACTCCATTTCTGTCCTGGGCCAAGTTACCCCCCTCCCTCCCTTGGGCAACACGAGAAAAATGAGACCAGGAGAAAGTGACTTGCCCAAGGTCACAGAGCTAACACAAGGCAGAACTAGTACCCTGAGCCAGGTTTTCCAACTCCAAATCCAAGGTTCTTCCCTCTTTTCTCTCCCCATCCACTCCACCCCCACTACCCAGTACTACTGATGTTGTAAAGAAAAGACTTTGGTCAGCTGCAAGCTTTTATTTTAAAGGGGCTCTTATTATAAAAGAGATGTTGCCAGCTCTTTCTCATTAATCTTTAATATAACCTTTCTACTCCAGCCAAGCCAGTTTGCTTGTCAGCATGCAAAGACAACTTGCTAAGACCTGTTTCATAGTTGAGGCTCTGTAAAATGGTTTTTTAGAGCAAAGCAGAATTGCAGTAGCACGAAAGGAACATGAGATGCACAAATTTAGAGACATCTCCACTCCAAACGTTCGTATGGACTATTTGTGCTCGACTTGTGGTAGAGCCTTCCAAGCTCAGATTGGTCTGATCAGCCACAGCTAGACACACTATACCTTGACCCCACCATAGTGATGTCATTTTGGTCCTCTTCAAGAATGAAGGACAACCATTCCCCAATTGTAAATGATCAAAGGATATGAACAGGCAGTTTTCAGAGGAAGAAATTAAAGATACCTATAAGCATATGAAAAATTGCTCTAAATCACTATTGATTAGAGAAATGCAAATCAAAACAACTTCGAGGTACCACCACATCTCACTGGTCAGATTGGCTAAGATGACAAAAGAGGAAAACGATAAATGCTGGAAAGGATGTGGAAAAATTGGAACACTCATGCATGGAGTTGTGAACTGATCCAACCATTCTGGGGAGCAATCTGGAACTATGCCCAAAGGGCTATTTAAAAAAAGTGCATACCCTCTGACCCAGCAATACCACTTCTGGGGCTTTATCCCAAAGAGATCATAGAAGTGGGAAAAGGACCCATATGTACAAAAATAATTATAGCAGCACTTTTTGTGATGGCAAAGAATTGGAAATCAAGGGGATACCCATCAACTAGGGAAAGGCTAAATAAGTTGTGGTATATGAATGTAATGGAATACTGTTGTGCTATAAGAAATGAGGAGCAGATGGACTTCATAATAACCTGGAGAGACTTACATAAACTCACATTGAGTGAAGAGACTAGAACAAGGAGAACTTTGTACACAATTAGAGACACATTGTATCAGTGATGATCAACTTTGATAGACTTGGGCTCCTCTCAGTAATGCCAGGTTAGAAGACAACTCCAAAGGACTCATGATGGAAAGAGATATCCACATCCAGAGAAAGAGCTGCTGAATCTGATTGCAGATTGAAGCAAATTACTTGCTCTCTCTCTTTTGTGTTTTGTTTTGTTCCTTCTTTCTTGTTGTTCACTCCATTGGTTATAACTCTTCTTTACAACTTGTCTAATGTTTAATGTGAAGGTATTTGTGGGAGCTATATTGGATAGCATGCCCCCCTAAGGGGGAAGGGGGGAGGAGAGGGAGGGGGAGAAAATTTGGAACTCAAGGGATTGTGGAGCTGAATGTTGTAAACTAAAAGTAAATAAACAAATTTTTAAAAAAAGAATGAAGGACAACATTCAAACCAATTTAATTACCTCTACCCAGAAGGTCTGCTCCACGTTCTCCACCAATTCACGTACATCAGTTCCTTCAAGATCCACAGAATCTCAGAGGCAGAGAAGACCTCTGATGTCTTCTCATAGCATCACAAATTTCAAGCTAGAAAGGACCATCGAGGGCATCTAGTTCAATGCACTCTTTTTACAAATAAGGAAACAGACCCAAAGAGGTTAGGATGTGTTGGGCTGTTAAATTTAGAACTGAAAGATACCCCAAAAGCTATATAGTTCAACCCTCTCTTTTTAAAATTGCAGATGCTGAAGCAGAGGGACAGTAAATAATTAGTCCAATGTTCCATAGCTAGTAAGGGTAAAACTAGAATTTGAACCCAGGTTCTCTGACTCTGGGGCAGCTAGGTGGCACAGTGGATTGAGTTCTGGGGAAGATTCTTCTTCTTGAGTTCAAATCTAGCCTCAGGCACTTACTAGCTATGGGACCCTGGGCAAGTCAAGAACCTCTAGTCCAGGTTAACTCTCTAATTTTAAATATGAGGACACCAAGGACCAGAGGGGAAGAAAAAAAGAAGCATTTATTAATTGCCTATTGTATGCCAGGCATCATGCTAAGTAAGTCTTAAGAGGCAAATTGTGGGCCCAATGAATAGACTACCAGACCTGGAACAAGGATAACCAGAATGCAAATGTAACCTCAGATACATACTAGCTGTGTGGCCCTGGGCAAGTCACTTAACCCTGTTTGCCTCAGTTTCCTCAGCTATGAAATGAAGATGATAATAATAGCACTTACCTTATAAAGTTGTAGTGAAAATCAAATAAGATACTTACAAAAAGCGCTCAGCACCTAGTAGGCCCTTTATAAATACTTACTCCCCTCCTGTTACAATTATTATATCATTTGAGAGAAGTGACTTGCCTGAATTCACACAGCAAATTGTATGAAAGCACTAATTTCTGTGGTGAAAGGATTCATATTCTTCTCTTGTAGACATTCATAATCCCATGTGTGGAAACAGCGTATTTCAAAGGGGAAGCAAAGTAAAAGATGATTATCAGAGAAATCCATGAATGGGGAAAATGAGCTTGTCCTGGTTGAGAGCAGAGAATGAGAAGGGAACAAGCGTTTATTAAGCACCTGCTGTGTGTCAGACTCTGTGCCGAGCATTTCCCAAATGTCATTTTATTTGATCCTCGAAACAACTCTGTGAGGTGGGTGCTGTTATGATCCCTATTTTACAGGTAAGAAAATGGAGGCAGACAGAGGGTGAGTGGCTTACAGAGAGAAATTGTCTGAGCTAGATTTGAACTCTGGTCTTCCTGACTCCAGACCCAGCTCTGTATTCACTGTGCCACCGAATTGGTAGGAGAACAAGACATAACCAATGGACAGCCCATGTGCTCCTTTGGCATCATCTTAATGTCAAGAGAAAAGGAGGAGGACCCTCACATGTCTTGGGGGCAAATTTTGGGGAGGATAAAGACTATAGTCACTTAAAATAGAGATGATGGATCACAACCTGAACCATGGAAGGAAATGGTCCCATAAGCGAAGTCCCAAGTATAGTTGAGTATTTGAGTGTTTATAGATGAGGAAACTGAGAGAAAGAGAGATGAAGTGTTTAGCCTGGAGTCACACCACTAGAAAGTCCAGTAATCTTTCTGCTCTAATACTGCATCTCTTAGTAGAAATGCTTGCTGTTTGTCCTTTGTTCTCAAAGATGACCGTGATATCAGGGAGATGACACCATGACTTGCAATTGAATTGAATTTAAGCCAGGCAGGGCTGTGCAAAACCACCAGCCTTACTTTCTCTTCCGGAGCCATTTGGGTCCAGTGCAAAGATACGGATCAGAATGACTGGAGATGGCCCCCCAGGAAGACTAGAATAGAAGCTTGGTCTCCTGCTCCAAAGACCGCCCATTCTACTACATTGTCAGTCAAAATGAGCTAATCCAGACAGGTGTGAATCCCTTGTGATTAAGAGACAGCTGCCCAGGGTCAGGCCTGCATTCTGTAACCATGACGTGGGTGATATTAAATAGCAAGCTTTTCAAAAATACTCATTGACAAACTAAACTACCTTCTTCCTTGTGTTCCATAAGGCAGCAGGGCATACACACGCAGAGTGCTGAACCTGACCTCAAGAAGCCTTGGCTTCCAAAGAAGAGCTTCTCTGTTGTTCAGTCACATCTGACTCTTTGATAGAGTTTTCTTGGCAAAGATACTAGAGTGGTTTGCCATTTCCTTTCCTAGTTCATTTAACAGATGAAAAAACTGAGGCAAACAGGGTTAAGTGACTTACCAAGGCTCACACAACTAGTAAGTGTCTGAAGTTAGATTTGAACTCAGGTCTTCCTGACTCCAGGCCTGGTCCTCTATCCACTGTCACCTAGCTGCCCAAGAGAGGGGTTAAGAGAAGTTCTCTTTCTTTTTGTTGCAGAGGTGGACATCTATGAGTATGGAATACTGCATATAATGTCAGACTTTTTCTTTGTGTTGGTTAGTTTTTCTGAATCAATTTTTTTTTCCTTTTTATTCTTTCTTCTAAGGAATATAACTCTAGGGAAACAAAAGTGCAATAAGAAAAATAATTTATGTACAAACAGAAGATAACAGTAAAATTGATTTTAACAAGAAAAGAGGATGGGCTTAAATCCCACCTTAGACAGTCATTAGCTGTGTGACCATAGGAAGTCATTCCATCTCTTTCAGTCTCAGTTTCCTTATCTTGGATAGTCTTGGAGTCAGAAAGATCTGGGTTTGAATCCTGCCTCTGACTCTTACTATGTAACCCCAGACAAATCACTTCAATTTTTTTAAAATCTCTTTTTTTTCCTTATTATTTTTTTGGAGAGGGGAAGGTAGGACAGTTGGGGTTAAGTGACTGGCCTAAGGTCACATGGCTAGTTTTGTGTTAAGTGTCTGAGGCCGGATTTGAACTCAGGTCCTCCTGACTCCAGGACAGGTGTTCTATTCACTGCACCACCTAGCTGCTCCAGATCACTTCATTTTTCTAGGGATTAGTTTTGTCATCTGTAAAATAAGGAGGTTGGACCATATGACCTCTAAGAGACATTCCAGCACTAAATCTACCCAAATGAGATAGTCTTCTGCTGTATATAATTTAAAATGCTCCATAAATACCACCTATTACTGAGTTCTCATTTTACACAAAAGCCCAAGCAATGCTCACTCTAGTTTTATGGGGGCCACCTGTGCACCTCGGAAGTAAGAGCCTTCCTCTCTTCTCCAATAATTAAGACATCATTTAGACAATATATTCACCAACCCTCCCCCTCCACTTTCCTGTCTTCATTTTTCCCAGTTAAATATTCCTATTCCCTTAGCATTCCAGCTTTCCCCCTCACTTTTGTTCATCTTCTTTTCATTAGCTAACTCCTTTTAGCATTATCTGAGGCTCTGATTAAATTGTGGGGGACTATGAAAACATTTCATTTCTCCTCCTGGTGCTAATCAAAGGATATTTCCACTCAGACTGAAGAAAAAGACTGTGTAAAGGTAAGCAAACTGTTATTCACAGTCTTACCATTAATTTGCTATTTGCTCTGGCATGATGGCGTCTATGCAGATGCAAAACCAGGCTAACAGTCCTAGATTTGGGAGAGATTGTCTAGTCCTTTGCTCTCACTTTACAGATAAGAAACCTGAACCCCAGAAAGCAAAATAACTTGTCCAAGGTCACACAGAAAGCATTTGAACAGAGTTTCTCTGAATTCCAATTCAATCATCTTTCCATTGTACCATATTCTCTCTCTCTATCCTTAGCTTATAGCTCAGGGTAGGAGGAAAGCAGAGTGAGTGTGATTAAAAAGCTAATAAAATACCTACACATGACTTGATAGTCATTCACTGTGGGACAGAGATGTTGATGAGGTCAAGGTCTGATCTCTCCTTCCTCTGAATTCCTCTTTATGTCATTCATTTCCCACATAGCCTCCACTGCCTTAGGTGTCTTATATAGCTTTTTATATCTTTTACCTTTGTCTTGTATGTAGATTATAAATTTCTTGAAGGTTGGGGCTCATCTTATACTTTTTTGTGTTCTCCCTCAGTGGTCAGTACTGTGTATTACCCATAGTGGATGCTTCTGGATTTGTGTTTGACTGATTGATGATAACTTTAAGACTCCATGATGAAAGCTGCTGGGGAATTGCCTTGATTTTACCTTCCACATCCAAGATGTTGCTATCAGTGGAAAAATAGCCCAGACTGCTCTGCCACTAAGTAGGTGTGTGACTTCAAGCAAGTGACATCACTTTTCTGGGCATCGGTTTGCTCCTTTTTAACAGAAGGAGGTTGGACTAAATCATCCTAAGGTCTCTTCATACAACCTTAAATGCTACAATCCTATAATCACTTCTAGCATCAATACGCTAAGAGCAGATGACTCTAATGCTTTCTTGAGTGTGAAAAACAGAAGGATCAGATGATATCTTAAGACATAGGTGGCCAGAGGGTAATGGAGAGCACATTTTTGTGTGTATGTAGCAGGAGCGAGTAGAAGGAACAATCAGAAGGCATATCTGGAACACTCCCTTTAAAGCAATATGATAGCTCAGGGGAAAGAATGTTAGCCATTGCTTCATCTGGAGAGACATGGGTTCAAATCTCACACCTAATACTTATTAACTCTGTGACTATATGCAAATGATTAACCTCTGAGCCTTAGTTTCCTCACAAAGAACAAAGATAATGATACTTTTAGTACTGACCTGGGTAGGAAAAGGGTTGACAATTACATGAAATAATAAATGTAAAATGCTTTACAAACCTTAAAACACTGTGTAAATGACCTCTATGATTACTGCCACCTCTCTGAATCCAGTATTTTCTGAGCTCTTCCTAGGTTGTTTTGGGAAGAGGCATAATATAGTATAATATAGGGCATGGGTCAGGAGTTATATTCAGCATGACCATACATGAAAGGTTCCTTATTAGGGTCTCCAAGCAGCCTTCCTGTTACTCGGACAGGTCAGTTCTGGAGGATATCTCTTAAAGAAAAAGGAAAATAATAACTTATGTAACCCATGGCTCTAGTCCTCCCAAGGACTCTGGATTCTTATGGATTGTAAAGCTAATCAGGAGCAGCTTTCCTGAGGACTGCTGTTGTGAATAACTTTAAGGTTCTAATTGCATAGTATAATGAACTCTCTATTTATTCAGCAATAAACTAAAGCATAACATTCACAATAATATAACAATTTATTGCTAACTTAGCCACATAGTCTTTTTTGTTTTTGTTGTTGTTATTGCTTTTTGGAGGGCAATTGGGGTTAAGTAACTTGCCCAAGGTCACATGGCTAATTTTGTGTTGAGTGTCTGAGGCCGGATTTGAACTCAGGTCCTCTTGACTTCAGGGCCAGTGCTCTATTTGCTGTGCCACCTATCTGCCCCTTAGCCACATAGTCTTAACAAAACATGTCATTCAGTATATCTTATAGTCATCTTTAAGAAGCAGCAGAAAATACTAACACCATCCACCCCTAGGTCATAGTAAGTTACAATCTCCTCAATCAATATTGAGTATCCAAGTAAAGTCCTCTTTCATTTTGATTTGAGGCTGGCTTCCAAACCCCACGTCTCCTCCTCCATGGGCTGACTGCTCCCAACTCTTATCTGGATTCACATGTTGCCAGCTCTCCACTCCTGTTCCATATCTCAACTCAGGGAATCTACTCTACTCCAATCTCTTTGCAGTCTCTGTTTCTAGGAAAACAAAGCTTAACAGGGCTACAACAATATTTACAAACATTACCAGCACTATCATCTCAATTCACTTTCTGTCTGAGAAATCAACACAGACAACTTATTACTAAGGTGGTAATTAACAGAGGACTGTCCTCTTCTTTCTCTAAGGAGCATTCTGAAATAGTAAATCCCTTTCTAGAAGGTCTACTGCCTGAACCCTTGAATTCAGTAACTCTCTAGCTTACCCATGAAGCAATTCTCCCAAATGGTGCCTCCCTCTGACTGTATTCTGCCACATGTTTCTGTAGAAAATCTTTCAGTATCCTAGGTGCTACCATTTTTGAAAATAGGAGAGAATGTGGAGGGCAAATGGAAGCACATGCCTGTCACTGCCATGTGCTTCTGCAAAAAGTCTACTCTCTGCTCCATACTTACTGGGGAAAAGGAACCCCAACCCTTACTGAACTCCAGAAGCAAATACAAGGGGAAAAGGCCAAGAGAAATTCTGAAGAGAGCAAATTCAAGATAAAGAGAGACCAGTTGCTTTTCTAGACCAGAAGATGACTGGCTAATTTCTAGTCAGTTATCAGGAGATAGCTCTAGTCTACAAAACACAATCAACATAGCACCAGTGGGAATACTAACATTCCAAGGAAGGTGGCCTTTAGATGCTTCTAAGCGTCTAAGCATCCCTGCATGCACATTGAGTTGCTGGGGGGAGGGAGGAGAAGGGGGAAGTAATTTCATCCACAAATTGATCAGGGGTTCCTACAGCATAGGTCCAACCATACCACCTTCCTAATCAGTCAACTCCAGTGACTCCCTATCACCTCTAGGATCAAAACCAAAACACTCTATTTCGCATTCAAAGCCCTTTATGACCTAGCTCCCTCTTACATTTCCAGTTTCTTATACCTTACTCCCTAACATGTACCCTTCCATCCAGTGACTCTGTCTCTTGGTTGTTCCATGAACAAGACTTTCCATCTCTCAGTTCTGGGCATTGTCTTTGACTGTCTACCCTGCCTAGAATGCTCTCCCTCCTCATCTGCGCTTACTGGCTTCCTTTAAGCCCCAACCAAAATCCCATCTTGTACAGGAAGCCTTTCTCAACATCTCTTAATCCTAGTGCTCTCTCCTTTAATCATTTCCTATTTATCCTGTATATAGCTTGTCTGTATGTATTTGTTTACTTATCTCCCCCACTGGATTGTAAATTTCTTGAGGGCAGAGACTGTCTTTTGCCTCCTTTTTATACTCCCAGCATCTAGGACAGTGCCCTGACACTTAGTAGTCAGTCACATAATAGATGTTTATTGACAGAATGACTTTAAACACTTTCATGTACATTTGTATGAGCAACCTGAGAGGCACAGGGGGAAAAAACACTGGCCTTAGAACCAGAAGATCTGTGTTTAAGCCCTGACTGTGCCACTGACTAGCTGTGTGATCCTGGGCAAGTCACTTTGCCTCTGAGCCTCAGTTTTTACTTCAGTAAGATAGAGATGAATAATATTTGGATTGCTGTTATTTTTTATTACTATTAATATTGCTATTATCATTATATAGGGCTTTTATGAAGAAAGGACATTGCATGTTGTAAAATTCTCCCCAGGCCCATGATCAAGGGAAGATTGGAGTTTGATTTTTTTTGGTTTGGTTTTGCTTGTTTCTTTGTTTAGGATAAGGAAGTACTGGGTATGTTTGTAGAAAAATAAGAATGACAGAGAGACTGAAGATGCATGAGAGACAAGGGATGGATGCATGAATGTAATCAATGAATGTAAGGCCTTGGAGGAGATAGGAGGGATGAGGGATATAGGCAGAGATATCAACCTCAGCAAGGGACAGGGATGCCTCATCCTCAAAGACCGGCAGGAATTCGA
>CM053587.1:245289146-245299113 GCA_028646515.1 Pseudochirops corinnae
CTTACTAGTTGTGTAACTCTGGGCAAATCATTCAACCCTATTTGCCTCAGTTTCCTCATATGTAAAATGAGCTAGAGAAGGAAATGGCAAACCACTCCAGTATCTTTGTCAAGAAAACCCCAAATGGGGTCTTAAAGAGTTGGACATGACTGAAACAACTAAACAACAACATAAATTATTCTTAAGGTCTCTTCCAACTCTAAACTGACATGCTTCTGTCCAGAGGTAGCTGGTGGTGCAGGATAGAGTCTCAGCCTGGAGTCAGGAAGACCTGAGTTCAAATTCAGTCTCAGATACTAACTAGTTATGTGACCTGGACAAGTAACTTAACCTCAGTCACATGAACTATAAAATGGGAGTAATAGTGTCAATACTTACCTCACAAGGTTGTTATGAACATCAATGAAATAATATTTTTAAGCACCTGGCACATAGCAGATGCTACAGAAATGTTTATTCTGTCCCTTCTGGGCTTCCATGATTTTTTTCTTTAAGTCAATTCGTTTTCATTTCATTATTGGATCTTGCTATTCCAAGGAGTCCTGTGTAGAATATTTTTAATAATCAGGTTCTAATAGATGTTTCCTAAGCTTGACTTTTTCCAGATCCTGTTTGCTTAAAGTGGAGATCACATATAGTAGGTCCCTGGCCTTCCTAGGAACTAAGAACCACAGATCTTATTGTAAAAGAAACCAGTTCAGTAGACTAAAGAGGACAGGATATATTGTCTTCCACCTTTTCTTCTTACTGGCTAACTGTATGGCAAGGGTGGCAACTTGCTGACAACCTCAACAGAGACAAAAAGGTGAGGACACAGATTGAATTAGTTCTTTACTCCCAGAGGATGGTTCATTTCAAGTCAACTGCAGGTGAGCTGGGAAAGCTGCCTGAAAGAGTTGACCTTGCCCAGGGAGAACTGAATTATAGCTTATAGAGTGTTCAGGCTAGAAGGGACCTTAGATGTGACTTAGTTAACCCCTTCTTTAATGGGTGATGAAACTGGTAGCTTAAATTATTTTCCCAAAGTAATAAAGCAAATAAGTGGCAGAATAAGTAATTATGTGTTTTGCTAAGGATACCTAGCTTCAGTTCTATACTATTGGCAGCTAGGTAGTATAATGGATGGGCCCAGCGGATAGAGTGCTGGGCCTAAAGTCAGGAAGACTCATCTTCCTGAGTTCAAATCTGACCTCAGACACTTACTAGTTGTGTGACCCTGGGCAAGTCACTTAACCCTATTTGTCTCTGTTTCTTCATCTGCAAAATGAGCTGGAGAAGAAAATGGCAAACCACTCCAGTATCCTTGCCAAGAAAACCCCAAATGGGGTCACAAAGAGTCAGGCACAACTGAAAAATAATTGAACAACAACAACAAAGCATAATGGATAGACCGATGCCCAGACTTGGAGTTAGAAAGACCCAAGTTTGAATCCTGTCTCAGATGTTTACTAGCTGAGTGACTACATAAGTTATTTAACCTCCTTCAGGCTTAGTTCCTTCATCTGTACCTACCCCCACAATGCTATTGTGAGAATCAAAAAGACACTATGTGCAAAGCATGTTGCACACCTTAAAGCACAATATAAACATTTATTAAATGCTTACTATAAACAAAGCATGGTGAGAGGGACTGAAGACACAAAGATGCAACATAGTCATCCTCATGGAGCTTACATTCTAATGAAGTTATGCCATCTAAGCAGATAAAAGAAACACAAAGAAATTTATAAGCACTGAAAGATGCAACAAAATGAACAAGAGAAAAAAATGAACAAAAAGAACAAGAGATGAAAGGAGATTGGGAAAGCTTCCTTGAGACGGCAATATTTAAACTGGGTTTTAAAGAATGTACAAACATGCAATGGGGAAGTGAGATGTGCAGGCAAGGGTGCATAGAGGTCTGTCATGCCCTACAGGAAGGTATGGGGGAAGGGGATGAGAGAAGCAGGGGTGGGGGGAGGAGGGGAGGACAGATTGGGGGGACCGGGTAATAGGAATGCTTACCATCTTGGGGTGATGGGAGGGGAGAGATGGGGAGAGAATTTGGAGCTTGAGGTCTTGTGGAGGTGAATGTCAAAAACTAGAGACGAATTGATTAATAAGAAAAAAAAAGAATGTATAACAGAAATGTAGGAGGAGAAGGATTTCTAGTCATAGGGAACATGCAAAGACATGGAATTCTGAAAGAAGAGGATTTTAGGGATGGTGGTGGTAAATAATCCAGTTTGGATAGAGTCTAGAGGACATGGAATTGACTAGTATGAACTAAGCCTGGTGACATCATGGAGGCCTTTGAATACTAGGCCAAAGAACTTCAATTTCATTCAGTAGGCAATAGAAAGCCACCAAAAATTTTTAAACACAAGTGTGATGGGACCAAATTCATTCATAAGGAAGATAATTCTCAAGTACAGTAGAAGATGTATTGAAGGGAGAGGGAGAGGGAGAGGATGGATTCAGAAAGGCTATTGGAATAATCTAAGTGAATAGTTAGCCTGCACTAAAAAAAAAAGGAGAGATAGAGCACAAATATAAGAGATATTGATAAAGCAGAATCAGGTTGTAGTTGATTGATTGTTAGAGGTGAGGCTATTCCATTAGCACTCACATTCTAACCATTGCCAACGACTCACTGTGAACTTGGACAAATCACTTACATATACAGTATATAGTGTATCTATTTGTATCAGGGTAACTGTGAGGGTTATTTGTTCCAGTTTTTTTTTTTAATTGTTCTATTGCTTCAGGAAGAAAGAACAGAAATCTCATTCCTTCTCATCAGACCCCCCACCCTTGGAATGTGAACATGGCCAGCCATCTCCTCCAGCCACCCTCCTTCTTTTCCTACCAGGCACAACCTACTCTGTAGTTTCTGTCCTCGATTCTACCCCTACAAAAAGATTTCAGACAATGCCCAACAGAGAAGCTGGCATGACCACAATAGTCCTTATCCCTTTTCTGCCTCTCCCTATAGATAACCAACTGCTATTTTTAGATCCTATAGGAGATGACTCAGATCCATGCCTGACCAAGTTGGAGAAGGTTTTACAAATAGGAAATAGATATAAATAAGACTATTTCCTTTAGCTACTAAAACCCCAGCTAGAGAGACATATACTTCTATTCCCCAACAAGTGAGAGAGTCCTAACTCTCTGTCCCTTTCATTTTTGTTTATATTACTTGGCACCATTGTTCCCCTCCCCTTTCTCTGACTTTTTCTTTACAACAATGAAGAGCACAGATCAGAAAATCATGATCAATCAAGTCTTTATCTAGAGCAGTGGTTCTTGATTTTTTTAGTGTCATGGACCCCTTTGATGTTCTGGTGAAATCTATGGACCTTTCTCAGAATAAGGTTTTTAAATGCATAAAATACATCAAATTACAGAGGAAACCAATTGTATCAAAATATGGTTATCAAATTGAAAAAAAAAAAAAACAAGAACATGGACCATGGATCCCAAGTTAAGAACTCCTAGAGTAATATGGCAGTCATATTAAATAAAACTGAAACTTCAAATGTAATTTTAAAGAACTAGGAAACCTTGTATTTTTCATTTGTCCCCTCAGACAGAGAAAGAGGAAGGGGGAGAGTCACTGAGTTCTCTTGAAAGGATAAAGTTTAATACAATCAGACCTTTCTCTAGCCTCAATCCCAAGCATGTCCTCACAGGACACAGTGGGTAAAGGAAGCTTCCTAGAGCACTGGTCACCACATCTACATCTTGCTCCCAGATGTTGTAGTTGCCCATGTCCTCAACATCACATGAATCACCCCACATCTACCCCTCCTCACAACTTGCCAAAGTAAAAAGTAAACCTCAACTTGAAACTGTTGACACTGACACCCAACACTTAGCTCTAACCTCTGTATATTTCCTCACTTCTCCTTACTAGGTTTTCCCTTTCCCTTTCCTTTTCCTTCAGGATGAGGAAAGAGCAGTCTGTCTTTTGTGGAAGTAGTGATGACCCTGTTTTTAGAGGCTTGTACAGACAAATGCTGTAGACCTCACTTCCGCCAGCAAAAATAGATCTCTAAATTCCCCACTACATGGAAAAGAATGAGCAGGGAAAGTTCTAGATTGTTTAGTTCAGGAAAAGTCGAAACAGAGGTAGAATATAAAATTATCTCAAATTTATCCTTAATTTTATATATATATATATATATACACACACACACACACATATATATACATGCATATATATATATATACACATATATTCATGCATATACATATAAATGAATCCATACGTACATACCTACACATTTGCGTGTATATATTTGAGTGTGTGTGTATGTGGAGAGAGACAGAGAGAGAGAGAGAAAGAGAGATTGTACATAGTTAATATTGTTTCTCCTATTAGATTGTAAGCTCCCTGAGGACAAGGTTGTTTCTGCCTTTCTTGGTATCAGCTAGCTTGTTACTACATGAATGGTACATGGATGGTGCTTAATAAGTGTTTGTTGGTTTGTCTCAACTTATAAAAGCACAGCAAAGGCTGAAGAAATTGCTCAGGCTTCCTCTTAGGGCTAGGTAGAGAGACAGGGGGGTTCTTTATCATCTGATTCTTAGCCACAGCTACTACTACTCCAGTAGAATCACAGAATATCTGAGCTGGAAAGAACTTTCATACATAAAGATGTCTATTCAAGCTCTGCTTCTCTCAAATGCCCCCTTTCGGCCAATGAATTTGTTCTACCTGCGACAGTAACTAGTTAAGCCTCTACATTTTCTTAATCTATCTACAAAAAGCTATGCATGGAGACTCTGATCCCACAGGGCTTGGGGCCAAGAGAATACCTTATTGGTTAGGGGGAAATCTTTGAACTACACGTCCCATAATACCACCAGTGAGCTTTACAGCATGGTGGTGTCACCTAGAGCACTCTAACTGTTTAGGCACAGTTTTAGTATGCTAAATTTGAAAAGTCTAGGAGAGTCTCACAAGGAATGGTAATTATGGAATAGGGACTGTAGAATTAGCAAGGAAGGGGAACAACTGGAGGATGGGAGCTACGATGGTAGAGACCAAAGCAATAGATAGCATGGATAGGAAGACAGAGCCAATGGGTCTCCAATATTATTCTTGAATTCTAATGCCTCACCATACCCTGGTAGTGTCTTATGGGTCACAGCTGGGGCCTCAGTATATCCAGCCTAAAGCAAACTGTGCTCTCTGATTAGATAATGCAGTTTGGAAATCAAGCTACAACATCCATGCTCATGAGTTTGAATCGATGTTTCCCTTTGTCATTTGTTGAGGACACAGAAGAATTGTATGGGGCTTTGATTTGTTGTGTCATTTAGAGGCATGGAAGACATCCAGCATCTAGGAATGGACATTAAAAACATTTAATATCTGATTCATCTCCTGGTCATTACCTTGCTATTATTTTTCATTAAATGTCTTTTTGCTTTGAATTCATGTGTCTTCTGGCCTGGCCTGAAAAACAGAAGTCATTGGGTAAGGATCTATAGCTTTGGGATAAAATATACATGGACAGTACACTGAATCTGGGAAGTAGTAATGGGTCTCAAAGCTGAGAAGAACCTGCCACATGTGTTTGCCAGGGTTCCTGATCTATAAAATGAGGAATACAACAATTCTTGCTGTGTATTTGACTATTTTGCTATCTGATCATATAAGTTATGCTAATAATGTGTTTGTAGTGTTTTAAGCTCTTCAGGAGAAAGATGCCCATGAAAATTAAATTATCATTATTCTTTTTCTCAAAAACATGGTTTTAAAAACATGCAAACCCAATTTACCTTTTAGAGGGCCTAATGTTTACAGCATGGCAAAGTTCCCTGAGAATCTTGCCTCAGGGTGTGATATATGCCATCTGTTTCATAGTTCAACATGTATTAGCTAAAATTCAGCACATCTTGAAGTCTTGGTTGAATCTTCCCACAGAGATTTTTCAACTCATTCTGGTACATATGTCAAGACTGGCCATGATAGGAATGGATAGAAAAACAGGGGGCAGGAGGTAGGAACTATCCCAAGTTTTAGCTCCCTAACCTGGAAGGTAGGTTAGTGAAATCAAGGAAGTATGAAACCCATATCCCTTGAACTTGAACGAGAGAATAGGAGTCAGGAGAAGGAAGAAGAGGAAGAAGACATTGATGAAGCCCTTTTATAAATTATATCACTGAAAGGAGCTTGCTAAGAAGGTCCTTTCTCCAGCCCAACCTCCTAGGAGACCATCAGTCCCCTCTAAATAAAAATCAGCTATCAGCACTCTTCTTGAGCAAATGAAGTGACAGAAATGATTTTCCTAACGGACTCCATCATCCGTGAGGTGTTAAATGGAGGTGTAAAAGGAAGAAAGGAGAAGTTAGAGGTTGCCGTCATGACCCATATTTCAACATTTAGACTTAATCTCCCATTTATTCATTTACTGAAGCCAATCTAGGAACAAAGACATGTTTGCACACCTGTTCAGAGAGCAAGCATGCAAGTTCATTTGTTATCAGCACCCTTGACCTGTAGATTCTTTTCATGGGAAGCTATCATATTTCAAAGAAGTGATGTCTAGGCAGGGAAAGAAAAAGAACCGGGAAGGAGTTGGGGAGAAAATGAGAGGGAAGAAGAAAGAAGAGGAAGCTCTTTGTCCCTATTGCAAAAGTAAATAAGAAAGGAATACCTGGGTCCTCTCCCTTCAAGTTTCCTTGAAACCTCTCCTGGGACTAGCTTCTTCCACCAGGTTAACTGAAAAGGTGCATAACTGTGTAACCCCAGTTACTTGAGGCAGATGTTTCAATTACTGTACTTCTCAGGGCTTATGCAACTTTGTCCTCCATGGGATTAAGGGAACTGAAGAATGAATATGCCAATTAAACAGAAAAATTTAATTACTGGTATGCATATTACTGTCACATACACATAAATCAGTTCAGGACAATTTCCAAAGCATACCTAATAAATAATAAAAGGTTTGATCCAGTTCAAAGATTCCACAATTCAATGGAACAGATATGAAAAACATCGAAGCGCATTGAGTGTTTGGCCCCCTTGAGTCTATGACCTTCCCATTAATTGATCTATGAAAAGTTAAAGGTCTGTAGTAGACAAAAGGAGATCAAGCAGGAACCTAGGGTTGACTTATGATTAGAGAAATGTCATAAGCTGAGCCTTGGAAAAGTATTAGAGTTATTTCAGGAACAACTCTACAATACTGGAGCCATCTTTGGATCATACCTTTGTGAATTGCTGGTAGGTGGCACAGTGGATAGAGTTCCAGGTCTGGAGTCAGGAAGACCTGAATCCAAATCCTGTCTCAGACACTAGCCTTGTGATCCTGGGCAGACTTCACCTCTGTCTGCCTCCAATGAGAGTGACAATAATAGTAAGTATCCCCAAGTGTTGTTGTGAAGATAAAATGAAATAATATTTGTAAGGTGCTTTGCAAACCCTAAAGCATTATGTAAATTCTAGCTATTATACCTAGAGACAATGAGCATCCCTCCTTAAAGCTCTGCAGGGAACAAAGCTTCAAAAGATACAAGTAGTGTCACTTTCTGAGTTGACAAGAACTTGGTTTTCCTCTGAAGAAACCATTTGTTACTGCACAAAGGTCAAAGAATGAATGCTGAGGACTAGAAAAGGCCATTATTGGATTTAGTCATTAAGAATAAGCTGAAGAAGCTTATTTGTTAAAAGGAAGCATTTTTTCTTTCTTTCTTTTTAAACAGAAAATGGGAATAGAGGGAATCTAGTGATGATGCCCAGAAAAAGAGAAAAGATTATCAATGAAACATTTTAAATGCATAGAAGGGAACAGAAAGAACCTCAGAGAAAAACAGACAAGCAGGACAGCTTTGGAGCCAATCTGTTAAATTTATTATATACTTAAAGGGGCAGAGGGAAATTGTATATAAACAATTTTATATGTGATACTCTTTAAATGTTTTTGTATACGACAATATTCTTCTGTGTTGATGATTGTCGAATTCAAAATAAGCCAATAAATTAAATAAATAAAAGAAGAAATGGGGGGGAGACCCATCTCCACCCACCTCTCATTCAATAGATGACTTCACCTTATTGAAAAGACTGAAGCCATCCATTGAGTTCTCTCTTCAAGCCTCTTTAATACATCACAACCTCCTTTAGTCTTCACTCATTCTCCCCTCCTTCACATCAGTCTCAGAGGATTAGATGTAATTTTTTGTCCTTGCCAAGGCTAACCCTTCCACTTGGGCTCTTGATCCCATCTGCAAGGATCTCCTCCAGGAGTTTGCTTTATTCACACACACACACACACACACACACACACACACACACACACACACACATCCCTCTCTACTTTCTTATGCACCTCTGCCTAAAAACATGCTCATGTCTACCCTAGCCTAAAAAAAAAAAAATTCCCTTGATTTGCTTTCTCCAAGAGCTATTATATTCTATAGCTCCTCACCTTTACTATTAAACATAGAGAAAGAATTCCTTACACTTGTTGTCTCTGTTCACTCCTCAAACACCTAAAATATGATTTCCATCATCATCACTTTATGGAAATTTCTCTGTCAAAGGAGAGACCTCTTAATCATTAAATCCAATGGCATTTTCTAGTCCTCAGCACTCATTTTTCAACCTCTGTGTAATATTTGTCATTGGTGACCACTTGCCCTCCTTCTAGATACTATCTTTCTCCTTAGTTTCCATGAAACCATTTTCTCCTGGCTCTCCTCTTACCTCTATGGCCATGATTTATTTAACTACCTCATCTTCTTGGTCTTAGTTCATGAATTTTGATATCTCTTAAGTCTCTGTCCCTTAACTTCTTTTCTTCTATCTCTATGCTCTCTCCACATACATGTACTTATGTATACATACAAATATGTGTATATGTACATATATGTATATGTAATACATGTAAGTATATATTTTAAAAGTGATTTCATCAGAGTATGGAGCTCATGGTAATGAATTCCCTCAACCAATGAAGAGAGATACCTTATTTATAATTTTTAGTCTTAAAATATTGCTTATTGCACTAAAAAATTAAATTATTTGCCCGAGGATATATTATCTATAGCTATAGTTATACCTCTTCCTATAGCCATACCTATATCTATATGTATCATCTATGTTGGAGTCAGCTCACTTTCCCATGCTTTAATGCCATATTTTCGATTGCCAGATAGACAAATCTGCTTGGATATCCCAACAATTCTCTCAGCACCATGGTCAGGAACATTCATCTGAAAGCACCTAGTTGAGTCATCACTATATCCAGAAATAATCACAAAATGGAGCTGCATTATTCTGCCACCAGCACTACCATCATCTCAACCCCACCTCCTCCTAATGAACCTCTGGGATACCATATAGTGGTGCATTGAAAGAAGAGGAAGAAGTGATTCTATTTTGTCTTGATGATCTTAAGAAAAGAATGGAAAGAAAGGAGAAAAATACATTGGGGGTGGGGGGAAGGGAAAGGAAGTTTAGGGGGGAATTACCTCACATAATTAAGGTGTGAGAATACACATCTATACAAAGAAGAGGGGCTGAAGGGAAGCTGAACTTTGAACCTTGAAACCTTGAACTTCACTCTCATCTGAACTGATTAAAAGAAGAAAAAAAAGACACACACACAGTTGGGTACAGAAATGTATTTCATTCAACAGGGAAATAGGAAGGAAGGGAGGAAAGAGAGGGGAAATTTGAGGGACAGTAAATTAAGATGAGGGTTAGTCCCAAGTAAAATGAACCTAAGCATGCAAAAAAAGTATTTATAGCTCTTTGAGGTGGTAAAGAATGGAAATATGGGAAGGGGGGGATTCACCATAAACTGGGGAATGAGTGAGTCGGTTATAGTATATAAATATGATGGAATACTATTGTGCTAAACTTTTATCAATGCAATGATCAACCATGATTCCAAAGGACTAATGATGAAATATGTTACCCATTTTATGATAGAGAAATGAAGGACTTAGAATGTAGAATGAGACAATT
>CM053587.1:245299213-245333884 GCA_028646515.1 Pseudochirops corinnae
CATGGCTCTGTGTCCTAGTGAGCCTTGAAGGATAAAGCATCCCATAGCTGAATTATTAGAATTACTGGAAGCCATCCGTGATTGAGATATGTGCTGTGTGACTTAGTATAATGACCTCTAGGAAGAGGTCCAGGAGAATTCTCTCTCTCTCTCTCTGTCTCTCTCTCTCTGTCTCTCTCTCTCTCTCTCTGATTTTTCTTTCACTTCATGTAGGTTTTTGTTACACTTGGTACTTTACTGTTATCTGCGATCATTCTTCCAGTACTAGAGCAGATTATTGTTTGTCTGAGATACCTCAAATTCATCATACATAAAACTTACCTCAAGATTCCCTTTTCCCTAGAACATACTCCACCTTTCAAGTTTAATATTTCTATTGATGTTACCAATGTCCTCCCAGTCAACTAGAGGTATCTTTGATTTAGAGTTACTGTAATAATTCTAACTGATCTTCCTGCACCTAATCTCTTTCCTCTCCATCCATCCATCACAGAGATACCAAAATCATGTCCCTAAAACAATTCTGATCGTGTCACTACCTTGCTCAAAAAACCTTTAGCAGCTCTCTCTTGCTAATAAAATAAATGCTAAGGTCCTTAGACTTTTTAAGGTCCTTAGTGATCAGGCTCCAATTAACCTTTCCATTTTTCTTTCTTTCTTTTCTCCTTCACTTAGTTCAGACCCTCGTATTCTCTTACCTAGATTATTGCAACAGTCTCCTAATTGATCTCTCTACTTCGAATCTCTACTCACTTTGGTATTTCCTATACACAGAAATTAGTGATTTTCCTTAAAAACATGACTCCTCTATTCAGTCAAAACTCTCATGCCTTCCTATTGCCTCTAGGATAAACTATAAACTCTTTTGTTGAGCTTTTAATGCCATATACAATCTGCCTCCAACCTTTAACACATGCTGAGATCTAACCAATTGACCTTCTCCCCATCTCTCATAAACTACATTTAATTTCTTGAGTCTATATGCCTTTGTCCTGGCCATCTCCCATGACTGGAGTGCACTCTCTCCTCAACATCAACTCATGGAGTCTCTCTTCCTTTAAGATGCAGCTCAGGCACCAAATTCTGCATACAGCCTTTCCTGATTTTCCCATAGATCCCCCAACTGTTAGGACCTTCATTCCCAAACTACTTTTTACTTAACTACTTTGTATTTGTTTATATTTCTTCACCTTATATTTATTTTCATATATGTGTATGTACATATATTTGTATATACACATATATATGAATCTCCTCCATTAGACTGTAAGTTCCTTGTGAATAGGAATTGTTTAATTTGTATAGCATTTATATAGCACTTTAAGGTTTGCAAAAGCGTGAGTTATCTTGGCTACATGTTTCCTACTTTTATACCTCACTGCAAATGTAGTCTAAGTTTGTACCCACTCTTCCCACTGATTCTATGTATAGCTATGGAAAAGCATGCCCTCACCATTAATTTACAAATATTTTAAATTTACAAATAGAATCTCACTTGTTCCTCACAGTAGCCCTAAGATGGCCAGCCACTTGACACAATTAGCTTGATGGAAAGGCATTTATTTAGATGGCATATTAAGAAGAGTAACTATAAAGTATCCTCTCCATAAATCTAGGGCATATTCTTCCATAACTACACCCAGAATCAGCAGGAAAAGTGGTTACAAATTTAAGAGTATATTTGCAGTGAAGTGCAAAAGTAGGAAAGACACATGGCCAAGGTAACTAAAATTTTTGTCACTGCAAGGCCCCAATATACTTTTTTCTTCTCATGGTATCCTTGTATTGATCTTCTGTGGACACAGTATCTTTGCTGGGATGGTCACTTACTTCAGATCTCTAGGCTTACTTCTTTCCATAACTCAGCTTCTGATGGACTTTAACCTATAGTTGGTTCTCTTCTCTACTGCCGGGTAGTCTATATGCCTTTGTCCTGGCCACCTCCCATGACTGGAGTACACTCTCTCCTCAACATCAACTCATGGAATCTCTCTTCCTTTAAGATGCAGCTCAGGCACCAAATTCTGCATAAAGCCTTTCCTGATTTTCCCATAGACCCCCCAACTGTTAGGACCTTCATTCCCAAACTACTTTTTACTTAACTACTTTGTATTTGTTTATATTTCTTCACTTTATATTTATTTTCATATATGTGTATGTACATATATATGTATATACACATATATAGGAATCTCCTCCATTAGACTGTAAGTTCCTTGTGATGCTCCTTGGAATCACATCTATTGACTTCTTGACTCATGGAGCCTGTTTTTGGTTGAGTGTAATGTCTCCTTCTGAGCCAGCAACTAAGATACAAGATATCACAACTGATGGGGGGACAGGAAAGAGAAATTATTTCCTCTCCCATCTCCCTCTGGTAGAGGCATAAGGGGAAAGGCAGAAAAAAGCAATAACCTCCCAAGAGCTAAGTTACTCTTCTATAGCTGGCTTTCCTCTAGGCTGCCAGAGATCACACTCCACAAAGTTTTCCAACTTTAATTCTACCTACCTAGCCTTTTAAAAGTATGCCAAAGAAATGGACAATTTTTATCCACCCAATGGCAAGCTGCCCTCCAATTACATGAAGAAAAACTTTTCACTGCATAAATTGATAACAGGGAATAAATAATTTTACACTTCTTTTAACACACTGGGCAGAGCAGAGTAGGGACCCACTGCAACCCCATTACATATAAAATAAAAAGTTGAACTAAATGATCTCTAATGTCTCCTATAATTCTAAAATCTAATATCTAAAGTCCTCTCTTTATAAATGCCCCCATCTCTATAAATAACTAGATCTTCATTTTGAGTATCATTGTCCCCTTAATTTTTCTATACATTGGAGTATAGTGGCATAGTGGAGAGAATGCTGTTTAATACATTAACATTTAATATATCACCATCTACTTGTCTCTGTTATCTGCTTCTATGAAAAGGAGGGCAGTTCAGAGCCTCGATGAACACATATAATTAGTGGTGGGTGTGATATAGATGATTATCCTTTAAAGAAGAATGAGGTATGATCACATAAGCTGAATGAAAACCAACATGGTGACACAAAATCCTAAAGAATAGAGATTATCCAGGAGGAGAGCATAGTCAAAAGTATCAAATGCTTCCTAGAAGTCAAGATGTATGAGGATTGAGAAATATTTGGAAAATAAGATTATTGTTAACTTCAAGGAAAGAAGTTTTAATGAGTAATGGGGTTGGAAACCAGATAGCAAAAGACTGCAAAATGAGAGGAAAGGAAGAAGAGGCAATGACTACAGACAACTTTCTTTTCCTAGGTGGTGGATTGAAAAAAGAAAGAAAGGTCAATGGCTAGAGAAGATGGTAGGGTCTAGTAAAGGGTTGTTGTTTGGTTTGTTTAGACTAGGAAAGATTTGACCATTCTTGTAAGTATCAGTGAATAGTAAATAAGTAAACTAGTAAATAAGGAAAGATTGAAGATCTCTGAGGAGCAGAGGATAATTGTGGTATCAGTCTTCTGGGGAAGTGAGGGGATGCAATCAAGGGTACATGTAGCCTTGTACATCAAAGGCATGTTTGTGTGTGCATGTATGTGTGTGTATAATATATGTATATGTATATATAGACGCACATATACATATACATCATCATCATCAGAGACAAGAAAAGAATTGGAAAGGACATCAAAATGCTTGTGAT
The DNA here is from genome assembly GCA_028646515.1 of Pseudochirops corinnae. Taxonomy (NCBI): domain Eukaryota; kingdom Metazoa; phylum Chordata; class Mammalia; order Diprotodontia; family Pseudocheiridae; genus Pseudochirops; species Pseudochirops corinnae. The sequence goes on from CM053587.1 coordinate 245,302,889, forward strand.
ATGCAAAGAAGGGGATAATAGAAGTTCAAAGTATTCTCTAGTATCCAAATCCTTAGTTGAGAGATTTGGGAGAGAAGAGATGGTATGAAAGACTTGAGAAGAGAAGAAAAGGTTTGGTGCTACTACAGTAGGGAGTGGGATATAGACTCAATTACAGACATAAAAGGATGACCTAACTGCTATAAGGGACCACTTTAGATTAGAAAATAAAATTTATAATGGACCCAGTTGAGTGACTTCTTTCACTTCCTTTCAGAAGATATGAGTAGAAGGAGAGGAGGCATGTAGTGAGAGTAATCAAGGGTTGAAGCTTGAAAAGAGATGAAAGGTGATAGGACACAGGAGCAATGAATTCAAGAGCAGAAAGTAGTGTAGACATGGACTTGCTAACAAAAGGGTTGAGAATGAGAAGTAAGGAAACTGAATCCAAAGCAAGGGAAATGGCCTGGGAAAGTACTGAAAGATGGATTGCCTGAACAAAAGGCACGAGACTGAAAAATAGGTGTAGGAGGAATAAGGCATAGCCAGAGATGGAGTGTTAGGAGGTTATCGTCAGCTAAAGGGAGATTAGAGTTCTTAGTCATGGAAATGGAACCTCTGTGGCCAATGGCAAGATCTAAGGTATGATAAGTTTTATGTGTGAATGACTTGGAACAGAGAAGTAGGTCACAGGATTTGTAGATTTAGGGACCAGGAGGTTAAGTTGTTTGTGAAAGCATCAATACGTATGTTAAGGCCCCCTAACATAAGGTAGATGGGGATAAGAGAACAGAAAGTGGTGGTTTAGGAGGAAGTTTACTCTTGGGCAACCAGGGATTCCCTGTCACTATGTTTTGAAAAGTAAGAGGGGGTAGGAATTTGCTGGCCATGAGTAGTGAGTCTGAGTAGAGAGGCAGTGGACAGAAGCAGCTCCAAGTGTGATGACAATCAAGTTGGAAGTTTTCCACCAACTCAAAGTCCTCTCCAACAACCTCAACTCCACCAGGAAGACTGGTTCTTGTGAAATTCAACTTTGGTAGATGTAGTTTTGGTGAAGGAATGCAGGAATTCCTTGATTTCACCAAGAAATCAAAGTTCATGGACCTATAGTTTGCAGACTGTTGTTCTTATCACCTTTTAGGAAAATCAAAATATTTGTCCTTCAATCTTGTAGTGTCTCCCTTATCCTCCATGATCTTTCCAGCTTCATTGGTGGTACCTCAGCAATCTCATCTGCTCATTCCTGCAATAATCTAAGATATAGCTCATCTGAGACTGGCTGAATTCATCAATGACAGGGGTTCTCTCATTATTTCTCTACTTATCTTGACTATCAACTTCATATTAGCCATTTTTTTCCCTTCCAGTCCAGAAATCTTTTTCCTTGGCAAAGAAAACAAAAGCAAAATAAAGAGTTGAACACCTCTGCTGTCTCCTTCTCTTAGTTATCATCATCCCATTCCCCCTGCCTAGTAATACTATATTTTCTATGATCTTTCAGTCAGCTCCTTAATGATGTCAAGCACAAGTCATCATTGGTAGTATGTTAGAGCTTATTTACATCCATCCCAAATCATTCTACTGTCCTTTGGGTCATTGTCGGACTATAATTTTTTAGAAATAATGGCATAAGATAATTCATAATCATAGTATCACTGGAAGATACCAGAGCTGAAAATACAGACTTTTGTCCTATGTATTTTAAAATTTTTATAGTCATACTTTTGTGGTAGCAAAGAACTAGAAATAAAGTAGGTGCTCATTGATTAGCGAATAGTTAAATAAGCTGTTCTACATGGATACAATGGACTATTACTGAGCCATAAGAAATGTCAAACAGGAAGCATTTTTTAAATTGAGAAGCCTCATATGAACTGATGCAGAGTGAAGTAAGCAGAACCAGAAAATTATATACATAATGACTACAATAATGTAAATGGAAAGAACAAAGAAATGCTTAAATATCATTTTATTGACCAAACTTGAACCTGGAAAAGAGTCAAAAAATGGATGCATTGAAAAATTCATTTCCCTCCCACAGCTCAGCGTGGCTTCCAATCTAGGGAACAAAGTGTCTCCTCCCTACCAAAATCCCTGGTTTCCTCCCCCATTTTGTGTATTTTCTTCACAATTTTTGAGCTTGTGGGCAGAGACTGCTTCTTTTTCTTATTTATATCCCCAATGTTTAGCACAGTGCCTGGAGCACATAGTAGGTGATTAGTAAATGTTTATTGCATTGAATTTCAGAGGTACAGGATTATAGGTATCAAATATATGATCAGTTGATGTGTTGGTTTTACTAAATTGCTTGCTCTCATGAGCTCTCTCTCCTCTCTCTCTCTCTCTCCTTTCCTCCCTCCCTTCTTCCCTCTCCCTTCCCTCTTTTTCTTTCTCTCTCCCTTCCTCCCCTACTCTCCTCCTTCAATGGGAAGGGAAGAAGAGATAAATTCAGAAACAAATGTGATACAAAAAGGCATGGATAAAATAAAAATATATATTTTAAAAGATGGACTTTTGCAGCAAAGAACATCTTGTGATTATGGAATGTTTGCTACAACATGTTAGAAAATACAGAAAAGTAATATCAAAATATGTAAGATTATAAGATGTAGGACTTCAATTATATGGACTTATGGTAGAAGTCTCAATAAGTTAAAAGCAGGGCATATTGCTTGAAATGATAACAGTTCTATATTTCAGAAAATAGAGTAAGAAATAAAGAGAAACAAGACTTAAGACTTACAGTTGGAAGGGGCTTTAGAGATAATCTAGTCCAGTTATCTCATTTTACAAAAGAGTAAATTGGCTTTTCCTTAGTCACATAGGAAATCATAGTAATATTGGCTCACATTTGTTTGGCTACTTTAAGATTAATGAAGTGCTTAGTGAAATACTATTATTTGCCCATTTTACAGATGAGGATACTGAGGTACAGAGTGATTAAGTGATTTGCCTTATGTTACAATGCTAGTAAATGGTAAAGCCAGGGTCATCTATTGGCCTCACTCAGCCCAGGACTCTCTTCCACACCACAAGGCTTGTTTCTGTCCAGGAAGAAAGAATAGGCTGGTGAGAAAGAGATGAGCTTTCTTTTGGGGGAAGTGATATCATCATTCTCATTCCACTTGATTTAGTTCACTATCTATTGAGTATTTGAAATCCTAGGCATAAATGAACGTGTTCCTTAGAATTTCAGAAAGCCAGATTTCAAAAGTTCAGAGGAAGAAGGAGGTGGTTCCAGAGAAATGTGAAACTATAGAAAATGCACGTGGATCAAACATTCATACATATGCCAATGAGGCAGAAAAGGGGCAGGCATATGAAGAAAACAGCTATTCCACGTGTTCTCCATTGATTTCAGATTTTAAATCCTGACAGGTTGAGAGAGGCAACATTGGCACTGTGGATGAAAAGCTGACCTTGGTATCAAGAAGTTTGTTGTTATTGAGTTGTTTCAGTTGTGTCTGACTCATGGTGACCACATTTGGGGTTTTCTCAGCAAAGATACTAGAGTGGTTTGCCATTTCCTTCTCAAGTTCATTTTACAGATGAGGAAACTGAGGCAAACAGGATTAAGTGACTTGCCCTTACAGCTAGTATCTGAGGTCAGATTTGAATTTAGTTCCTAAGTCACAGATCTTTGGGAACAGGGTCTGAAAAACTAAATTCCAGAATGAGCATCAGATGACACAATAAAAAGGACTTCATCAAAATGTGTTCAGAGAAGAGAAGAAAAACATGGAAGAGAAGTGCACAGATTGGGACAGATACAGTATCAGCCGATGACAGAGAAAGCAAAAGTCTTCAACTCCTACTTTGCATCTCCATTGTAGAGAATTATTTTTAAAATGTAAAGTGATTAAAAAAAAGACCATAATTCATGATAAACTAGCCACTTTTGCATTTTACTTTTAATCAATTTATTTATTTTTAGTTTATAGCATTCAGTTCCACAAACTTTTGAGTTTTAAATTTTCTCCCTCACCCTTTCCTTATCACCAATATGGTATGCAATCTGATATAGGCTCTACATATGCATTCATATTAAACATATTTTCACATTAGTCATGTTGTTAAGAAGAATTATAATCAGTGGCATGAACCATGAGAAAGAAAAAACAAAAAACAAGAAAGGGAGAAAGATTTGTATTCAGATTCTGTAGTTTCTTTCTCTGGATGTGGATAGCATTTTCCATCATGAGTCTCTTGGAGTTGTCTTAGAACCACCTTGCATTGCTGAGAAGAGCCAAGTCTGTCAAAGTTAGTCACCATGCAGTGTGATTGTAACTGTGCACAATGTTCTCCTGGTTCTCTTCAATTCATTATGTATCAGTTCATATAAGTCTTTCCAGATAAGTCTACTTGCTCATCATTTCTTATAGAACAATAGTATTCCATTACATTCACATACTACAACTTGTTCAGCCATTCCCCAACTGACGGGTATCCCTTCAATTTCTAATTCTTGGTCATCACAAAAAGAGCTACTGTAAATATTTTCATACGTGTGGATCCTTTTCCCATTTATATGATCTCTTTGGGATATAGACATAGTAGTGGTATTGCTGCATCAAAGAGTATGTGCAGTTTTGCCCTTTGGGCATAAAAACTAGCCACTTTTAAGGGTTGATCTTTGATGCCCAAGTGACTTATGGCCCAGGGTAATAATAATACATAACATTTCTAGACTATTTTAACAATTTATAAGATGCTGAATATAAATGACTCCATTTGTCCTTATGACAACCTGTGATGAAGTTATCATCTCCATTTTACAGTTGAGAAAATCAAACTTGTGGAGCTAGAAATTAGAAGAGCCAAGATTTGAACATAGTTCTAACACCAAATCCAGTGCTTTTAATACTATTCAACTGTTGTCTAAGATGCTGTTGCTATTGTTGTTCAGTCATGTCCAACCTTTCATGCCCCTTTGGACCATACTGTGCATGGGATTTTCTTGGCAAAGATACTGGAGTGGTTTGCCATTTCCTTCTCCAACTCAATTTATAGATGAGGAAATTGAGGCAAACAGGGTCAAGTGACTTGCCTTGGGTCACACAGTTAGTAGGTATCTGAGGCAGGATTTGAAGTCAGGTCTCCCTGACTCCAGGGATAGCACTCTATCCTGTGAGCATCCAAGCTTCCTCCAAGACAAACAGGTTAAGTGACTTGTCCATGTCACACAGCTAGTAGATGTCTGAGACTGGATTTTAGAAAGAAATCTGGCCTTAGACACCTACTAGTTATGGGACCTTGGCCAAGTTACTTAATCCATATTTGCCTCAATTTCTTCAACTGTCAAATGAGCTGGACAAGGAAATGGCAAGCCACTCCAATATCTTTGCCAAGAAAACCCCAAATGGTGTCATGGAGAGCTGAACATGACTGAAATGACTGAACAACAACCTCTGGACTCCAGGCCTAGCGCTCTATTCACTGAGCCATCTAGCTGCTCCTGCTGAATGAAGAAAATAAAAATACAGTTATCATCACAAACTATTTAGTAATGTTTGAAGGGAAAAAAAGCAACAAAACAAAAACAGTGAAGGAAAGGAAAGGAAAGGACAGGAAAGGACAGGGAAGGGAAGGGAAGGGAAGGGAAGGGAAGGGAAGAAAGAAAGAAAGAAAGAGAGAGAGAGAGAGCAAGGAAGGGAGAGAGAAAGAAAGAGAGAGAAAGAAAAAGAAAGAGAGAGAAAGGAAAGAAAGAAGGAAGGAAGGAAGAGAGAGAGAAAGAAAGAGAGAAAGAGAGAAAGAAAGAAAGAGAGAGAGAGAGAGAGAGAGAGAAAGGAAGGAAGGAAGAGAGAGAGAGAGAGAAAGAAAGAAAGAAAGAAAGAAAGAAAGAAAGAAAGAAAGAAAGAAAGAAAGAAGGAACAGATACCAGAAACTAAATATACTGACCTTGAAATCTCTGGAAAAATCTTGAACAAAACATTAAGCAGATAGTTTTGAGCACTTAGAAAAGAATAATTATTATAAAGATCCAGCATAGTTCCCCTGAATGAGACACGCAAGATTAATCTCTTTTCGCTTTTTTTGATAGACTACCTGCTAAATCAAGGAAGTGACACAGACATAAAGCAATCTGATTTTTCTGAGGCATTTGACTCAGCCTGTTGTGAAATCCTTTTGGACAAGCTGAGATATGTGGGCTGCATGAAGTACTGTTAAGTAGATTTGTACTTAGTACCACTCCACTCTACATCTGTTGCTCTGCCTAGTTTCAATCCTACCGAACAAGATGCCCCCACCCCTGCCTGGGGGAAATCACCTTTTCTTCTTTCACCCCTCTCCCGAAGCCTTTTAGTATTCTTTTCTCCCCATTAGATTGTAAACTCCTTGAAGTCAGGGACTGCCTTTCTTTTTATTAATTGTATCCCCTAGCCTTTATAACCCTGCTCTGCTTAATATTTATTGGATTGGATTGGAATGGATTTGGAATGAATTGGATTGGATTGACTGGGATTGAATTGGATTGGCTGGGATCAGATTGGTTGAACAACCAGCTAGTAGCTTTCTAGTATAATCCCACAATGCTCTGATTTTGGCTGTGTTCCATTCTTATCCATTGATACAGCATAGTGCAAAGAAGAAAATCACTGAACTTGAAGACATCAGACCTGAGTTGGAATCCAGATTCTTTTACTTACTACCTTTATGACCTTGGATAAGTCAGTTAACTTTTCTACACTCCCGTTTCCTCATCTTTTATATATGTAGAATGAATTCAATGACCTCTAGGGTCCCTCCTAGCTCTAGAACTATGATTCTTTATTCAACAAGTAGCTAATATATTGGTGTTGATATCAAGATTCAAAGAGATTCTGGGAGTTTTGCCAAACTATGAAAGCAAGGGCAATTCAGCTGTGGGCACGGCGATCAGTGGTTACAACCAAGAGCCTTTCTCCTACTCTGGGGTTAGATGCAGATAGATGGTTTTAGGGCCAGTGTCAGTGAGGTTGACCCATTCTACTCCCACGGTGGGGCTGATTTTCTCAATGAGCAAGAGACCTCTTTGTGGCAGATCAATGCAGCTTAGGGGTCTCTCTTGCTCTCAGGTGGCTCTCTCCACTTGTCTATATTTTTGTTCTGTGTTTTACAAGCTCATGGGAGAAGTGCTGTGGACTGGTTCATGCTACAAGCTGCCCAATTGAGCCTAGGGAAACACTGAAAGGTTCAAATGATTAAGACACTGTTTTGCAAGGTCAACAACAGCTGCATCCTTGGCAACGTCTTCTAAGCCCTTCCCTGTTCTCTCAAATGTGCCTGTGGCAGAGTTTGCATGATCCAGACTGGAGGAGGGAAGGGGGAATGGGCTCAAATACACATGATGAAATGAAGCAAGAATAAGTGTCAAGTCTTCCATTTAGGTTGTTTTGTTGTTGTTTTTTTCAAAATTAGTTACACAAATACAAGATTGGTCGACTCGGCTTAACAGCAGTTTTTATGAAAAAAAAGATCTAGGGGTTTTAGTATACTACCTGAGTCAACACTGTGACATGAATACTAATAAGTCTACAGGAGCACTGTATCAATTACCTTTGATACAATGTTGACTAGGACCTAAGAAGAAGTAAATCCACAGCACTGGTTATGCCCAGGGTTCACTTCCCACAGGACCTAGTCATACCTGCCAATCAACTTTCCGCGTTCAAATTCAATTACATAGAAGTTAGTTGTCACAAATTCTTTACAATGCTAGACCAAGAAAAGTACTGATTCTACTGTACTCTGTGTCTGGCAGACTCTTGTGTTTGGGTATATTATGGAAGACTTGGGAAAAAAAGTTCCCCTCTGGCAATGGAATTGCAAGGGAGAAGGGTGGTAGGAGGCTGAGAGGATATAAAAGAAGTGCTAATGGAACCCAAACAGATTTGTCCTAGAATTCAAGGTCATGCTGACCTAGGAACGTTATGGGACAGTGAAAGTTAAAAGGAATACACAGAAATAATTGGTTTGGTAGATGGATGGGAGAAAGGCCAAGGGGGGGACTCTGATGGGGCTGGCACAGTGGTTATAATAAGCAGAACACAGGCTGGCAAAGAGAGCCAGCATGCATTCATATCAGCAATTAAGAGAAATAGGTTTGAAAAGGACCTTTAGAATTGAACAATAAAGCAGGATCACTATGGCACACATTCACATACCATAAAAGCATGTAGAGATGATGTATAAAGTGTAAGAGGAGGGTGCAACTTTTTGAAGTAGCTAAAACCTGGAGACAAAGTAGATAGAATGACTAAAAAAATTGTGGTACTTAAAGAGAATGCACTTTTTATTGTCCTGGAAGAAATAACAACATGATAAATATAAAGAAACATGGAAAGACAGGAACTGATGCAATTGTGTGTGTGCATATAAATATATGTGTGTATGTATCTGTGTAGATAGGTAGATTGATGGACAGATGGATTGTTAGGCAGGTAGGTAGATAAATCGATGGATAGACAAGACAACAGACACACAGAGAGATAGACAGATAGATAGACATATACATACATACATTCGTACACACATACACTCTCCTAGAGAATTCTTAGATGGGGATAACTGCTCACACCCAGGTACTAACTTATCTGTATACTTAATAGCAGATAGATAAGACCTTCTTAGAAACATCTACCTGCCCAGTTTACACTGGGCAAAGTCCAGGGTTACACCTAGGACTGCTCTACCTCATGGAACAGGAAGAGGCACTATGATCTCACACCCTGGCTCTCACAATCATGGAGGATATTATGTTTAGTTCTGGATGTTACATTTTAAGGGATATAATGGAAAATTGGAGGGTAGGTAGAGAAAAACAACCAAGAAGAAGAGTTTTGAAGCCACGTTATTAGAAGAATGATAAAAGGAAGAGGAGATGTCTAATCTTCAGAGAAGAAAACTTCGGAGGAATATAATAATGGTCTTCAAATTGTTGTTCTGTGTAATGAATATTAGACTTGTTCCAAAAGGAAGAATTAGGAGCAATGAATAGAAGTTAAAAGGAGGTAGATCTCTACTTGGTATGGAGATCAACTTTCTAAAAATTAGAGGTAAATGCCTCATATCTTTTTGAGACTGCTCTGGCCATCACTGTAAGTGTTTAAGCAGAGCTTCGATGACTATGTTTCAGGGATGTTGGTTTCCCCACCCGGCACATGGTAGGAGCTCAATAAATGTTTGTTGGCTGACTGATTGATGCAATATAAGTTATTCCTGTAGGGAGCGGGAGATTGGATGAAGTGACGTCCAAGGTTCTATCCAATTTTAAGTTCTACGAAGCCTCAGATAGGATATCTATCAAACAGAAGCCAGTGATGCTGACGTTGTTAAACACGTATAGCCAGCTCTCCAGGATTTGAATCTTGGACAGCAAGAGACAACGAGGCAGGCTTAGATTAAGCAGCCATCCCAACCTGGGCCTGAATGGTTAAGTCAGCTCTTCAGAAGGACAACAAATGTGTAAATGTTCAAATCTTCCCTAAATGTACCCCAGGTGACCCTGGCAAGTGTCACTCACTGTGGGATTTTAGATTACTGTGACAAGCCTGTTTGTGTAGTATCTAATAGTTATTTCTTTTCTTTTCTTTTACTTAAACTTCCTTTTGGAATATCATAACAGTTGTATATGCAAGTAGTGAAACTTGTGTAGATCTCCTGGACTGTCCAACAGAGAGATTTTCCCAGGTTTCTAGATTGGAGCTCTAACCAATAGAATCAATCAATCAATATATGCATATATTTGAAGCCTTTCTGGGTAAGGGAAAAGGAATACAGGTATCTGGAAACTTGACATAAAACAAAAGGCATTAATTTAAAATATTGAATATATATATGTGTGTATACAAATATATATACACACAAATGTATATGTCTGTGTATATATGTATTGCATGTGTGTGTGTGTGTCACAGATGGCACAAAAAAATCCTGATCCTCTTTATCATATTTTATTATGAATAAGAAAGGGAAGACGGTGCATTATAAAGTGCAGTATCACCATAACTCCAAATCAGGACGTCCTAAAGAGTTCCCTTCCTGTCCATTAATTATAAAAAACAAACATTTTTAATCAAGTAAATGCAGGAGCTAACAATAATAATTTTCCTTTTCTCTGGACTTGTGATTTCATTAGAAAAGAGAATTCCTAGAAAGAAAACCTTTATAGCAACAGAATTTATAGTATTAGAACCTGGTCTACAGGCTCCAAGAGGTTAAGTGACTTGTCTAGGATACGATGACAGTTGCTATGTGTCTGAGATGGGACTCAAATCCAGATCTACTTGGTTCCGACGCTGCCTTTCCATAGTAATTACTGTTTTTTATCTAGTGCTTTAAAATACAACAATGCAACAGACAAATAAACCAATCTTGGAATGGTCAAGGCCTAGGGTTCAAGCTCTGACTCTGATACAAGCTATCTATAAAAAAAAAAATACGCAAGTTGTTTATAAGCCATCTAAAGAAACTGTTAAGTGATGCAGAGGATAGAGCCCTGGCCCTGGAGTCACAAAGATGACTTCAAATCCTGCCTCAGACACTTACTAGCTGTGTGAATCTGGGCACTTGGAATATTCAAGCACTGTTTGCCTCAGTTTCTTCATATGTAAAATGGCAGCTATACTCCAGGATCATTGCGAAGATAAAATATATACATATAAGATAAATATATACATATATTTGTAAGGTTCTTTGCAAACCTTATAGTGCTATATAAAAGCAATTATTGGCAATTAGATGGCACAGTGGATAGAATATCAGACCTAGAGTCAGGAAGATCTGAGTTCAAATTTGATCTCAGACACTTACTACCTGGATGACCCTGGGAAAGTCATTTAACTCCATTTACGTCTGTTTCCTCATCTGTAAAACGCGTCGGAGAAGGAAATGGCAAACCACTCCATTATCTTTGCCAAGAAAACCACAAATGGGGTCACAAAGAATCCGACATGACTAAAGATTACTGAACAACAACAAAAGCTCTTAATAACAATAGGCAACTCTCTTACACTATAGTATAAAAGAGATGATTTTGCCACAACCTGAGTTCCCTAAACCGATTAGATTACAAGCCCTGATCAGCTATGACCTTGTAGTTTACAAAGTGCTTTGCACATATTATTTCACTTATTCTTTAAAATAACACTCTGGGGCAGGTATTATGTTTCCTATTTTACAGATATGAAAAGTAAGGCACAAAAATGTTGAGTGGTTTGCCCAATGTCACAACTATTGAGTAGCAGCCAGCAGATTCAAAATCAGGTGTTCTTATTTCAAATTCAATTCCCATTTCTGTAGCCTTTAGCTGAAGCAAGCATTCCATGTAAACATGGTATTTATGAAGCCATACATATGGCTGATAACTTTCTATAAAGCTGTGGTTATTTTCAGGGTATTTGAGTTTAATACGATAATTAATAAGCTTGCCAACTTTTAGCAGGAGAACTTGTTGGAAAATAATGTGTACAGGCTGTAAAAATGGAGTAAAATGGAACTGTTCTTGACAGTAAGTTCTATTTCCTTTTTTAAATCTTTGTAGATACCCATAACTTTGTATAGTGCCTTGTATATAGTAGGCTTGTGGAATTAAATCAAAAAATGAATTTTATTATGCTAAAAATTAGGAGAAATTATGTTTAAGTGCCAAGATTAAAACTTGAAAGGAAAGGAAATCCTGAATGTAAGAGATACCTCTCAATGCCTTTGTAAACCACTTCCTTCTAACTCTCATGATCTCTGCCTTATCTTACATTTTTCTGAAACGGGAAGACCATCTACTTGATCTTGGGTCATTCTAGTATTCTAGGCCTCAGTTTCTCCATCTGCATAATTACAGGGTTGAACTAGATATTCTCTAAGGTCCTTTCCCATTCTATATCCCATGATCCATGGTCCAAAGTAGGTGGTTGCTAGACAGAGCCAGGAGACCAAATTCAAGAGAGAGGATCTAGGACAGAATCTAGGCCAGCTGGTCACTGGAGACAAGAAAGCAAAATTCAGTACAATGCTATCCTTGCCAATACACTCATTTTAATCCTTGGTATAAACTGCTGTTTAGTATTTCTGGTGGGGATGGATAGCTAGGCCATCGGCAACACTGTTGCAGCATTCATTCATTTATTCATCTATCTATTCATCAAACATATATTCAATCCTGCCATGTAAAAGGTATGACCTTAGTTCCTAGGAAGATCACAAAAATGAAAAAAACACAGCTTAATCTCATACATTACAACCTAGTAATAGAAATTAGGCTCATAGAATTGAAAGCTGGAAGAAACCTTGACAATCATGATTACTTATTCAGCCCAGCACTATCGCTCAATCATACTATGAAGCAGACCTATATTCAAAGACCTGTAATACCAAGCCAAACATAATAACTGCCATAATAGAGACAAGAACAAAATGTCACTGGATTGCAGAGAAGTGAAAGGTTGATTCTAATTGGGGTGATCAAGGTTGGCTTCTAACTGAGTCATAGGAAATGCAGTAATAATTGAGTATGGTTTTGAAAAATGGATAGACTATCAAAAGGGAGAGTCACTGTGGTCTAGAGGATAGTATATGTGTTCTATTTTTTTTTCTTGTTCAGGCAACTGAGGTTAAGTGACTTGCCTAGGGTCGCACAGCTAGTAAGTGTCTGAGGTTGGATTTGAACTTGGGTCCTCCTGACTGCAGGGCTGGTGCTCTATCCACTGTGCCATTTAACTGCCTCTATATTAGTTCCAACATGAGAGAACATAGGTATAAATCCTGGCCCTGTTACATCTGCACAACTTTAGGGAAACTTTTTAGCCTCTCTGTATCTCAATTTCTTCATGCATAAAATGAGAGTACTAGAATAAGTCAAATGACAAAAATGTATTAGACATTTGTAATGGGGGACTGGCCAGTGAGTCCAGTCCTCATGAGCAGGTATCAGGGTGCTCAGATGATGCAATTTCCTATATGGAAGAGGTTGGGGAGCCTGATGCTGGTCAAGTCATAATGATGTGTAATGAAAGTACCTTGGAGAGATTTGGAGCACTCAAAGACATTCTGGGACTGATTCTGATCTGCTTTTAGTTGTCTGTAGAGCCCAAGCTGGGAACTGATTGTGTGACATGGGAGACACTGGCACAGGACCGGTCAGCATGGCGGGCCCACATTAGAGAAAGTGCTATGCTCAATGAGCAAAGCAGAATTGAAATAGCTCAAAGGAAACACAAGATGCACAAATTTAGAGAATCCACCCCAAATGCTCACACAGGCTATTTTTGCCCGACCTGTGGTAGAGCACGCTGAACTTGTATTGCTCTGATCAGCCACAGTCCGGATATATTGAAATTTGACTCTAGGATAGTGATGTCATCTTGGTCCTCTTGGAGACCCAAGAACAACAACCAACCAGCTGACTGGAGTCTCACACTTTCTTTAGCTTGATGCCTTACTGCTTGATGACATTTCAGTGAGAAAAAGGAAGCAATCGATCAATCAATGAACATTTACTAAGTGTCTACTTGGTGCCAGGTACTGGAGATACAAAAGGAGGCCAAAGAGAACCCCTGCTCTCAAGGAGCTTACAGTCTAATGGGGGAGACTGTATGCCCACAAATATAGACAAAGCAAGCTATATACAGGATAACAATGCGACGGGGGTAGACCCTGGGCCTTCCCCATCCAAGGGAACATGTGGCCTATGAATACAGACTTTGATTCTTTGCCTTAGTGTTTGTTCTTTCATTTTAGTAAAGGAGTTTGGAAGCTATAACCCTATGAGTTTCAAAAGGTCCAGGAGTTGAGTCCGTCGTGAGATGTGTAACTAGATGGTCCAGCTTGAAGCGCGCACGTGTGTGTGTTTGTGTGCGCGCGCGTGTATATGGGGGGTGAAAGGAAGGAGGGAAGGGGAGAGGGAGGTGTTTGTAGCTATCAAAGCAGGACCTGATAAGAGTAATTTTCTTTTTCTCCGGACCTATGATATCATCAGAATAGCTGAGACAAGGACCCATCTAGCAGCAATACCACTTTTGGACATGAACTTTGTGGAACCAAAATAATATAGAAACTCTGTTAAGTCTGAACCCACTTTCCCCTGAGATATAGGCAGAGTAAAGGAGTATGCTTCTGAGGCAGCAGTTCTCAACCTGTGGGTCGCACCCCTTTGGGGGTCAAATGACCCTTTCACAGGGGTCACCTAAGACCATCGGAAAACACATATTTCCCATGGTCTTAGGAACTGAGACACCTTTCCTCTATCCGTCCCCAGGTGGGTCTGCCCACATGCAGATACGCCCACATATGAGTATTAAAGGGTCATGGCATTAGGAAGGTTGAGAACCACTGCTCTAAGGCATTGGAAGGAACTGTCTGTACTTTTGTTCTTGTCATATCTTTGAAGTTCAGGCCCAGATTGTCTCAGAGTAAATATAAATAGCAATTTTTCCTGGTTTGGCCAGAAACCCTGAGGGTCTTCCCCTCCTAGATTAATTTCTTTTTCTCTTTTGACTAGGTAATAGAGGCCATTCTCTGCCTTTTCTTACCTAGCCTAATCACTGAATGGGCACTGCCTCAGGCTAACTGAAACCAGTTAAAGATCTTAGCTTAAGAAGGCCAAGGTCTCTCACTGCATCTCATTTTGATCGTATCTGGCCACTCACTCAGATGACTCTGGAGGAGAAAGTGAGGTTGGTGACTTTACACAGCCCTGCCTCACTTAAATCCAATTCACTTGCATGTCACGGAGTCACTTCCCTGGTGTCTTGGTCCTATTTGAGAATGAAGAACAATCTTTGAAGTAAATATCCCTTTGTAAAAGCTAATGGACATTAAATGGAACTAAGACACTAATCCACTGTCATCTAACAGAGGGAGGAACATAGAAGAGTGAGGACTTGAGCCAATAGCATTAAAGAGACAAGACACCCTAATACTTCTGGAATAGCCCTAAAATTCTGAGGGGACAACATAGCCAGTCTCACTCAGGGATACCCCAGATAATACTCATTGTATACCCAATGTGTACCAGGCAATGTGCTCAGTCCTGGGGATACAATGACCAAAATAGAGGGCTCTTCTAGTGCCAAATCTATGTTCCTATGAATGGAGAAAGGTGGGTGGATATTGGGGTGGGGGGGGGCAGGATTTTGTTGTACTCTTCATCCTTTGTTTTCAAAGAGAATCAGAGACATCATGGACATGTCCAGTGGCAAGACAAAAGTCAAGAAGACTGAAGATGGCCCAGGATGCAGTGGACAGGAACTAGGGGGACATTGTTGGCAGAGTGCAAACAAAACAAAAGTAGATTTTTTTGTTTTTCAAGGAAAAGGACAGCAAGACAAAACAGGGCAAAGGAAGGCAAAGGAAAAAGAAAAAAGAAAGGAAATAAAACCCTTTAGGGGCTTTCGAACTTTAGAAAAAAAGTTACTGACAGAAGGTGGATGTTCCTCCAATGTAGTTTTTGTTGTGGTCTCTTTAATAACTAAGTTCCCTATCATAGTGACACCTTTTTTTTTCTTTTTCTGATTTTTTTCTTAAGCAAACTCATGTTCTAATGTTCTTTTTTAGTCTTTAGAACCAGAGAGCTGAAAAAAGAAATGACCACCTCCCACCACCCCTATACCCCCTCCCAAAGGGCAGAGTCTACTGTCAGAACAATTCACTTGACAGACACTTGCAGGGCCAGAACATTCTCACAGATGAATGGTAGCCTCACACCCCAGAACCCTGACAAACTGAGGAAAAGAGAAGGAAGGCATTCAGATTTAGACTGAATTTGTGAATACTGGTTTCCAAGAGAAGGAAGGAAGAGCTCCTCAGAGAATTGTTTCCATCTCTGGAAGGATCATTTAAGTAAAAATGTATTGTTCTTCATGCTAATCAGCAGGATTTAGGGGAAGAAATCCTCTCTATTTTTTTTTTCACGAAGATTGGCAACCAGGAAGAATATAGGTCTCTAATCTCCAGAAAATGAGGTTTTTATTCTGAATTATGGTGTTTGCCCTTCTGCAATATCCTACACAATGTAAGATCTTTTTTTTTCCTATAGAGCCCAAAGTAAAGAAAAGGTTTTTACCAATTAATGCCCTAACTAAATAAGTACAGAGAGCCAAACTGAATCTTTCAGGTCCCCAGATTCCATAAGAAGAGTTCAAAGATCTAGGTTCTTTTAGCTGCCTGTCCTGACCAAGTCAGCTGCATGATTTTCAGTTACTCTTGCACTGTGAAGACTGAAGACTTTTTTCTAATTACAGAGCCATGAGATTTTAAAAGCTGGAAAGGACTTTGGAGAATATCCATTGGAATCCTTCAATCCATAATTAGAAAGCTGTCTCACTACTCAGCTTTCTTGCTCTTTCCTTAATTTCTTTATTATCTTCATTATCTTTAGTCATACCAAAGTGATGACACTTAGCACTTCTGCGGTGCTGTCAGCATTGTATCCTGGAAATTGTACAAATCAAAACTTATTCCTTCCCCCAGGAAAAAAAAATAAAACTGAGCCAGCCTGAACATTAGCAGATTCTTTAGTCTGTCTTCCTAAACTTCTTTTTTTATTATTATTCCTGAGTCATCATTCTAGGTTTTCTTGTTCTTGTTCTTGTTTTGGTGGTGGTGGTTGAATTCCTTCAGTATCATCCAACTCTTCATCACCCCATTTGGGGTTTTCTTGGCAAAGATACTGTAGTGGTTTGTCATTTCCTTCTCCAACTCATTTTACAGATGAGGAAACTGAGGCAAACAGGGTTAGTCTAGGTGCTTTTCTCTAAATATCATCTAACCAATTCAATATACATCTTTAAGATAGTAAAGCTGTTCCAGTTTTAAGAGACACCTCAAGAAGAAATCTCATATATGACCTCACAAAATCACAGAATCATAGAATTTCAGTTTGATGAGCCCTCAGTGGCCATCTAATTCAGCCTCTTAGGAGGATGGCTACTCCATGCATGAAACTTCCATTGGCAGAATGGGTAGATGAGAGCTATTTGTTCCAATGGCCATGAGGGTCACTGAAGTAGGTCATGTACCGAGTCCCAGAAAATGCCAGTTGTACTGACTTTTGCCCTGTCATTGAGTTTTGGTGACTCTGGAAGAGACAGTGAGGCTGAGAAGTTTGTGCAACTCTGCCTAACTTAAATCCAACTCACATGCAAGTCAAGATTTCAATTCATGATATCATTGGTCTTCTTCAAAAACAAAAGATGAACAACAACCCGAACTCCACCTGAAAAAGTATCCCCTATACAAGATACTTAACAAGTGGTCACCACAAATAGGGGTAGACAGGTGACATAATAGATACTGTATTGTACTTAGAGTAAGGAAAACTTGAGTTCATCTCAGACATTCCCTAATTTTGTGACTATGGTCAAGTTACTTAACCCCTTTCAGCCTCAGTTTCTTCATCCATAAATTAGGGAACATAAACATATTGTTTATGTCTAACAGTATATGCAACGATTCACAGCCACAGTTCCCCACCTATGCAAAGAAGGTAGAGAAATTCATTTTCTAAGTTCTTCTTTTTTTTTTTTTTTGCCTTTTGGAGGGCAATTGGGGTTAAGTGACTTGCCCAAGGTCACACGGCTAGTAAGTGTTAAGTGTCTGCGGCTGGATTTGAACTCAGGTCCTCCTGACTCCAGAGCTGGTGCTGTATTCATTGCACCACCTAGCCGCTCCTCAAATTTCTTCTTTAGGATGAACTTTGGTCATTCCCATTATCTGGTGTTCAGTTTTGTTATATTTTCTGTTCTTTCCATTTATATTGTTAGTCACTGAGTATATTCAATAGAAGGCTGGTAAATGTTTAACAACTGACTCTTTGACCAAAAAACGTACACATAATACCTTTTCAAGTTTAATCTGCATTATAAAGATTTTCTCAATCACTTTCTTAAGTCTAGACAAACAATAAAACAAGAAATAAAGCTCTGGTCTTATTTGTCAATTTTCAAGGTATAGATGGTCATTGAATTATTTAACTATTAGCTCTGGACACCTAGTACAATTGGCTCAGCATACTCCCGGGCATATTGTTTTCCTGGTTCTACTTCACTTTGTATTAGTCCATAGAAATCTTCCAATGCATTTTTCATATTCTTCATGTTCATCCTTTCCTACAGTCCAATAATATTCCATTACATTCATGTACCAAAATTTGTTTAACCAGTCCCCGATAGAGATCTACTTTATTTATAATTCCTTGTTACTATAAAAAGTGCTACTATAAATATTTAATTGTATATGGGGTTTTTCCTTCTATTTTTGACCTCTTTTGGGTATATGCCCAGCAGTGGGGTCTCTGTGTCAAAGGACATAGATATTTTAATCAGTTTCTTAGCCCAGTTCCAAATTGTTATCCAGAGAGGTTGGACCATTTCACAGCTACACTAACAGTGAGTCAATCTTCTCATCTTTTCAAAACCTCTCTAGCATTGATTATTCCCATCTGTTATCATCTCGTGTATTTACTGGATTTGAGGTGAAACCTCAGGGTCATTTTGATTTGTATTTTTCTTATCATTAGTGATGCAAAACCATCTTTCACACACTTGTTTTAGTTCAATCTTTTTTTTTTAGTTGTGTCTAACTCTTTGTGAACCCATTTGGGGCTTTCTTGGCAAAGATACTGGCGTGGTTTGCCATTTCCTTCCCTATCTCAGTTTACAGATGAAGAAACTGAGGCAAACAGGGGTTAACAGGGTCACACAGCTGGTAAGCGTCTGGGGCCAGATTTGAACTTAGGAAAATGAGTCTTCCTGACTCCAAGTCTGATATTCTATCCATTGCACCACCTAACTGACCCCACCTGATTGTTAACAGTTTTTTCAATTCTTTTAAAAACAATTTGTTCGCATTCTTTGACTGACTATGTATGCATTGCAGAATGGCCCTGAAGCCCCCTTTTAGACCATCTAAGGATGATTTTCCTCCATGAGTTAACAACAGCCCACTCTCTGCCTCATGGAACAGAGAATTGAGCTCATCATTGTACCTTTATCTGCCAGATTTCTTTCACCCCTTTGCTCCATTTGCATAATTTTTGTGATTTCCCTGCTACTAGCAACACCTCTTGATATAGATTCCTCTGTGTGGAACCACACATCAATGTGGTTCTCTTTGCAGCAGTGATGTTGATGAAGGGCTCAGACAGCAGGGCCACAAGTACAGAGCACTGAAAATGCCTTCAGTGTTTCTGGAAAGGGCTCAAGCAGAAGTCAAGTAGAGTCAATTCTTCTCTTTGGGGCAACTACCCCAACTATCCCCTCATCTGAACTCTGAAGGCCTAGACTGCCAGTAGACCTAGTCCCAAGTGAAATGGAGTATAGACAGTCACAGACCAAACACCAGCAAAATGGACAACAATTATAAGATCATGGAACATACTCAGATCACATAACATGGAGGTACCTTGCTTCTCTGCCAGGCTGGCTGCCAAATCCTACCTAGAATCCTGGATACAATATCATCATGGCTCAAATTCCTGGGTCTGGTGGGGATTGCTACCTGTACTTGAAACTGAGAAAGACAAAACAGAAATACCCTAAGCCCAGCAAAGAAGCCCGGAGAAGCCACAGTGCCTCCATGTTAGGCAATGTGGGCATTAACCAAGGTGCCATTACAATAGCATCAAAGGACTAAAAAGGACCTCGGAAGATATCTAGTCTAATTCTTTCATTTTACAAAAGAGGAAAATGATGCTCTGGTTAAGGGTCTTGGCCAAGGTCACAAATCAATGTAATGCAGGCTACAAGCTCTACCCTCTTGACTTTCCGTGCAATTCATTACTACCTCTTTGCCATTAATTACCTAGTTAATTTTGGTGGTATATTATCTAATATAGACCAAGTGTTCTTGGTATGCATGGCACTTGGTGATCATTTCATCCCCAAATACTCATCACTTAGCATATTAGAGCTAGATAGGACTTCAGAGATAATTTAATCCAACTCTAAGCGACATCATGAACCTCTCTCTGATATCCCTGACATATGGTAAACCAGTTAATACTTAAAGATACATCTGAAACAGGGATGAAGAAGGAAATAGTTTCAGAAGGCACTGAGTGACATGAAATAAAGAAGAAGGAACTCATGGAGATTGGCCTGAATTTTTTCTTTAAAATATGAGACATAGTTCTCAGCTGAGAGGATGAGGCCAGTGAGACTTTAGGAGGCTTGAGGAGGGATGAAAACTTTTGAAAGGGCCACTGGGAAGAGTGGGATAGTAAGTAGATGAAGCACAGAAGGATCACCTAGTTCATTGAGGGCCCAACTGAGGTTGCATAACATAAATCTGTAGTGGACCCAGTCAGAATGGTTGTATGATTTTCTCCACCTTCCTTTAGCATTACACATATAGGAGTCAAGGCAACAGATGGTGGGAGTCATCCAAGCCTGAGGTTTGTCAATCAGCATTAGGATGAAGGGGCCAGGGACCCAAGAGAAGAGGATAATATAAGGCTGAACTGGTTCACAGGGTCAAGATGGGGGAAATAGGAAATAGTTCCTCTTCACACAAGTGACTCTCCACGACTGTCAGAACATCAGGTTGGTAGCAGAAGGCAGAAGTTGTCTTGTGCTAATCAGATGTGCTAATGAACCTCAAAGCCTTCCCTCAGGGGACATGGGGAGGAGGTGGTGATGGGTATCAGTTGGGGGGGGGGAAGAGGGTTCATTCCTTTTCTGGTTCCATGAAGGCAAGGACTGTCTGCCATTTTATCTTTGCATCTTCAGGGCCTTGTATAGTGATTGAAACAAAATCTGTCCTTAGTAAAAACTTATTGAAACAGGTGAGATGGTCTTGGAGACAATTGAGGAGTCGAGATCATGGTGTGGACAAAGAGTAGGTTTGGTAAAGGAAGGTAATGGAAGAGGTAGAAGGCCAATAGATTATGATCATAAGATTTACACAATTCTTGAAAATGGAGGTGGTACATTTGTAAGTGATGGCAAGGACAAAGATGCAACCATCTTAGTGGTTGACTGAAGTGGGATGGAGAAATAGGTCATGAGAAATGCGTAAATTCAGGAACTGAGTAATTAGGGTGTTTGAGGGAGAGTTAATATGTATATTGAAGTCCCCAAATATGAAGGCAGGTGTCAGAGAGGAGAGGAACATTGGGAGGCATATACCAAATTCACTGAGGAAGGAAAGGTAGTGACCTGGAGGTCTGTGAATGACAATTGTCAGGACTTTGATTGGGTGGTAGATATGAATTGCATGAACCTCAGAGGAGGAAAGGTCACTGAGTGATGAAGACAGAGAAAAAATCTGGAAGTGGCAATGGAAAGTAAAGAGTATACTGATTCCCCTGCCTTGATCAGTGAGCGAAGGGGATTAAGTGAGGGTACAGCTAATGTGGGACAGGGTGGCTAGGGAAGCTATGTCATTTTAGAGAGTACAGTTTCATCAATAACTAGAAAATGGAAGGAGTGGGAGAGGAAAACGTTTAAGATGAAGAGAAGTTTATTGCCTGTGGTACAGGAATTTCATTCATACAGGAATTACCCCACAGTGGTGGGGTAAGTGGCATTTGGTTAGAACTTAGGGGCAAGAGGGTTGAGAGGGATGAGATTAAGGAATTGGGTGGTAGGAGATGAGGAATGGAGTTTGGATGATTGTAGAGGAACACAGGCCAGTGGGACTCTGACCTTGAAAGCTGAATAAGCCCTCTCAGCTAAAGAGCCTACTCCCGAGCCTGGATTGGTTCGCCATACCCCAGGAAAAAGCTCAAACACACAGGTGTGAGGATAATGTCCTCAAGACAAGTGTGGTTTACACCCATGGCCTGGGAACAAAGAAGTGCACAGTGTCCTCAGGAGAAAACTACTGGAAGTGTCCTATAAAAGCCTGGATGCAGGGTAATAAAATTGGCTCTCTATTTTCTACCATTCCTAAATTCTCGTCTCTTTTTATGCACCCTCTCACAACCTCTGGGTAAGTAATTCTTTCTCAGCCCTGCTGTGGAATGGGAGGGCTCCCCACTGATGATGATATACAGGGGTTCAGAATCACAGGGATATATAGTCTATGACCAGGTATGAGAATGTTCATCTTTTAGTGAAAGGTACCACTCCTCTTCCTGGGGGAGGCTGGAGATCAGGCAGGATACAAGTACAGCATGAAATGGAAGGCCTAAAGTTAAAGGAAAGTTTGTTCCTCTTCATACCAGTGACTCTCCACATCAGAACATCAGGTTGGTAGCAGAAGGTAGAAGTTGTCTTGTGCTAATCAGATGTGCTAATGAACCTCAAAGCCTTCCCTCAAGGGACATGGGGAGGAGGAGGAGGTGATGGGCATCAGTTGGGGGAGGGGGGAAGAATTCATTCCTTTTCTGGTTCCATGAAGGCAAGGACTGTCTACCATTTTATCTTTGCATCTTCAGGGCCTTGTATAGTGATTGAAACAAAATCTGTGCTTAGTAAAATCTTATTGATTTACTGATTCCTGTCTCTGGAACATGCTCTCTATCTACTAAATCAGTGGTTCCCATCTAGCAGTATAAGAACCTCTTTGGGGTTCTGATGATGGTCTGTGCTAAAAATTATTTGATAATAGACAGGTAGGTGGTACAGTGGATAGAGCACTAGGCCTGATGTCAGGAAGATAAGTTCAAGTACAGTCTCAGACTCTTACTAGTATGTGACCCTGGGCAAATCACTCTCTCTCTCTCTGCCTCAGTTTCCTCAGTCTCAAAGCTAGAACAGTAATAACATCTACCTCACAGGATTGCCAGGAAGACAAATGACACAATATGTGTAAAACACTTAACATAGTGCCAAACACATAGTAAGACCTCTCCTCCTTTTGACCATAAACCAAAATGAAGACAAATTATAATCTGAGTCCTGCCTTTGCCATTCAAAGGATCATAGAATCATAGATAGAGATGTGGAAGAATCAGAATAACTGATAATTATATAGTGCCTGCTACGTTCCAGGCACTGTGCTAAGTGATTTACAAATATTATCTCATTTCTATTCATTTTTTACAGATGAGGAAACTGAGGCAAATAGCAGTTTAGTTGACTTGCCCGGGAGTCATTTAGTAAATGTCTGGGGCTAAATTTGAACTCAGGTCTTCCTGATTCCAGGCCCAGTGCTTTGTCTGCTGTGTCACCTCACTGCCTCAACTAGAAAAGATTGTGGAGGTCGCCTGCTTCAAACTCTTCATCTTTTGAATTAGGAAACTGAGCTAAAGCAATGTCAGAGATGCGTCCAAGATCACAGGAGGAGCAAAATGAAGGACACGGATTTGAACCCAGGTCCTGTGATTCCAAGTCCCATACTTTTCCTACTGTACTATCCCATGTGACCTTGTTGTTGCTGTTGTTGTGAAGTTGTTTCTGTTGTGTCTGACTCTTCGTGACCTCATTCAGGGTTTTCTTGGCAAAGATACTGGAGTGGTTTGCCATTTCTTTCTCCAGCTCATTATATAGATGAAAAAACTGAGACACACGGTGAAATGACTTGCCTAGGGTCACTCAGTTAGTAAGTGCCTAAAGCTGAATTTGAATTCAGGTCTCCCTGACTCCAGACCCAGCCCTCTATAGGCTTGGCTGCCTACCTTCATGGAGGGACCACTTCCTAAAGTGCACCCCTTCCCCGTCTACCAAAGCTGATGACCTCCTCTCTGAGAGGTCAGGGTTTGGGGCTCCAGTGTGTGTTTGCACCCTCTGAAGTAGAAGTTTAGATCATTCTTATCTAAGAGCTTTAGTGCTTGCTGGAAATAACGGAGTTTAGGCTAAACTTCTGCAGCCTGAAGGAACAATTCAGCTGAACAAGTCACTGCTGCAATTTAATCTGTTAGCTGGGTGCCTGGGTCCTAGATAATGGCCTCCTTTCAAACCTGCTCAGGGTTCTGTCTTCAGAAAACCTTCTTATGCTCATCAGGTTTGGGGGACAGAAAGGTGCAGGTGCCTGTCTGGTGGGTAGAGGGCCAACCATGAGACCACATTAATGGCTCCGTGTCTTCCACTGAAACTGTTTTTGAAACTGGGGAGGGGCAGAGCAAAAGGGGTGGGGTCGGTACAACATTAACTTTTTTGTAAAATGTTGAGTTCCAAATTTTTCTCCCTCCCTCCCTTCCCTTCCTCCTCCCCTCTCACTCTCTCCCTCCTATTCATTGGTGGGGCCAGTACAACCAAACAATAGTGGAAATGACTGGAGCTTTTAAAAATATAACTCTTCCATAAAACAGGCAGCTTAGCATAAAGCAGGGTTCTTAAACTTTGTTGTGTCAGCAATCCCCTTTGGTAGAGTGGTAAAGGCTAAGGAAGCTTAGCATTTCCTTCAGTGATTTAAAAACACTGTAGTAAAAATCAAGTTGAAATGCTTTCCCCCATCCAAATCCACAGACCCACAGAAATCTATCCACAAACCCCAAGGTAAGAAACCCTAGCATAAAGGATACAGAGGAGGCCTTATAGCTAAGAAGACCAGGTGCGAGTTCCGCACTGATAACAAACTGACTGTCCGACCCCTGGCAAGGCATTAACTCCTCAGTGCTCTAGGCCAGTGGTGTCAAACTCAGAAAAAACAGGGACCACTAAACCCTACATAAGGATTCCCTGGGGACAGCATATTGACTTGGTTTTAAAATGTGATGTTATTTATGTTTGATTGCATTTTCATTTATTTTGTTAAATATTTCCCAATTACATTTTAATCTGGTTTGGTGGCACTAGGGAGTGTTGCTAACTCATTCGGCCTGCCTGCTGCATGTTTCACGCTTCTGCCAACACTAAAACTAATAACAACAATAATAATAACTAGCATTCATATAGAGCTTCAAGGTTTGCAAAGAATTTTACAATTGTTATTTCATTTAATCCTCACAACAACCTTGCAGGTAGGTGCCCTTATGATCCCCATTTCACAAAGGAGGAAACTGACGCAGAGAGAGGTGGTGACTTCCTAAAGGGTTACACAACTATTGTCAGGTGGTCCTGCCTCCAGGGGCAGACCTACATAGGCAGGGAGAGTTTCCTCATCGTGGAGTTTCCTATACTAAAAAAATCACAGGTCTAGTCTCTATCGATTCCTGCAAAAAGACAATCCCTTTTTATCAATGTGATCAAAGTCAACAAAAGCAAGATTTAAAATTGCAAACAGAGTCCCATTTGTGAACAAAGCCCAGAGGTTATTTAATACAGTGGGGATAAAAGAGGCCAAATTTGAGTTAGCTTCTGGAGAACTGTCCCCATCACTAGCCACCATCATCTCACCTGGCTCATGAAACAAAAGAATTGTGCCATCACCCCATTCAAAGTTTAAAAAAAAAAATCTTTGTGTACAAGTTAAAAGTACAATGGTATATGACATTCTTTAATGTCATTCTCTTTTGTAAGCACACTATAATATAACATGCTTTAAGACAAACAAAACCACCCAGCAGTTTAAAAAAAAAAGAAACAATTATAATTTAACATTTTTAACTATTAAATTTAAATTAATTTTATTACTTTTAAAAATTGATAAGCAGCATAAAGTATTGGATAAAGAAGTGGCTTTGCATTCAGGATATCTAAGTTCAAGTCCCACCCAGAACATTTATTGGCTCTGTGATCTTGGGTAAGTCACTTAACCTTTCATTAGGCCAGGTAACTTTAAGGCTGTCAATTGTAGAGTAATTGGTGCTTGGAACTGAAGGGGCTTTTCCTTACTGGGAGTTTCCTACACCAAGGAAATAACCAGTCTAGCGAAGGAAGGAAGGAAGGAAGGAAGGAAGGAAGGAAGGAAGGAAGGAAGGAAGGAAGGAAAGAAGGAAGGAAGGAAGAAAGGAAGGAAAGAAGGAAAGAAGGAAGGAAGGAAGGAAGGAAGGAAAGAAGGAAAGAAGGAAGGAAGGAAGGAAGGGACAAGCAGGATGATATCAGAAAAACCTAGGAAGACTTAAATGAACTGATGTAAAGTGAGAAAAAGCAGGAGAACATTGTATTCAGTAACAGCAATATTGTACAATGAACAGCTATGAATGACTTAGCTATTCTCAGTAATACAATGATCCAAGACAATACCAACAGATTTATGATGAAGCATGCTCCAAAAAAAGAACTGATGGTGTCTGAACACAGACCAAAGTACACTATTTTCCCCTTCTTCCTTCCTTCCTCCCTCATGTTCTTATCCTGAAAGAATAACCTCATTTATGGAAATATAGTTATGGATCATAGATTTACAAAATAGTTTTTAATGTATTTCTCAACTTTAAAAAGTTATCTGTCCTGAAAGTGAAATAGGAAAAAGTAAATACCTGTTTTTTTTAATTGCTTGGCTGGTCTTAACAAGTAATTCTCATTTTCTTATAAAGATCTATGTATAACTAAATAAAAATGGATAAGGGATCCATTTGCCACAAACAAATATAATACATTTTATTTTATATGCTTAATCACAGTCATGGTATTGGGAAGAAGGAGTAAAGGACCCATCATCCAGACATGAGGTCTAGCCCTTGCATTCTAATATTTCCTAAACCATGACTTGGGAGGTAAGGACAGCTGCTAAGGAATGTTAGCATCAACCCTACTTAATGAATGATGGAGAGAAAGGCAATCTTGCTTTATTGCGGGAAAACAATATGAGGGACAGTCAGGGAGGATTTGGATGCCTGGTGGAATACGGCACCTAAACTAGTAATGCTTGGTGAATTTTTATAGTAATAATATAGAATTCTTGTTGGTATCAAACAAAACCAAATGTTGAGGGAGAGGGAGACCCTGAACCTGCTACGCAGATTTATGCTAGGGGTCGGGGGGGGGGGGGGGGGGGGCGCAGGTAAACATCTGGGGAAATGACACACTAGTTAATATTCAAAAGGAAGGAGGGGCGTTTGGCCTTTATCACAAGCTTATTTTATCCATATAACTCATCTTTTTATGTTTTGGTTGTCTGGGAATAAAGAAGTGTCTGGTTTAGCACAGTGATCACACCATTTCCTGCATCTTTGTTGGGTTAGATGAGGTTTTCTGCTGTAATTGTTATAAAGATAAAACATATCTATCTCAATGAGTGATTGAAAAAGAATTACAAATAGCAAAACCATCAATATATTATATTCTGAGAAACTTTAGACTGAAAAATAAGCCTACCTGTCACATTAATATCATTATGATTATATGTTATCAATATGAAAATTATAAAGGATCTTATCAATTACTAGCTTATATTTACAGTCATTCAATGTATTTCAAGATTTGTTTGTTCTAATAAAAATTGTAATACTTTTCATTTTATTCGAATAAATATAAGTAAAGATGGCTTTTTTGAAATTGGAAGTTATGACAATTTTTTGCATAAAAGTGGAGTCACTGAGTCATGCCTGACATCTCTGTCAGTTCTGGATCACATCAAGGCCTCAGTGGTATGCAGGAAGGAGCTCCCAAAGCGTAGACTGACGCCACATTTCCCTCAACCTGGGCAATCAGAATGAGATCCAGATGCGGTCTTTCATTTCCAGATGTATTCTGCTTGCAATCTCCTCTGTGAATGAAAATCTCTTTGTCTATCAGGCCATGATTTGGCGGAAAGTGACTTTAAAATTATGCCAAGTAATGACTCAGTACCATCAGATGAATGAATGGTAGGTGCTCTCTGGGTTTATGGGGACATTCTTGAAGCATATTTCTGTCTGGTTTGTTTTTTTAATAGACACTAAAAAGCTCAATTTATCACTATGATGGCCATAAATATTAAACCATATTGCCTTGAGTAGATGCTCACTATCTCTCACATTTTTCTCTCTTCTTTATACCAAAAGTTCCCAGGTTTTATTAAGGTTCTTCCTTCCTATGCAAGTTGCTTTACATAATTGTAAATGCAAAAACTCCACTTTTTCCAAGACTCCCTCAACAATACTTGATTACCCCAGGAAGGGCATTATAACTGGCAGCTAGCACCAAGTAATGGCCAGTTCTGGGTCTACAGTCAGGAAATCCTGAGTTAGAATTCCACCTTAGATACTTAATAGTTATATGACCCTGCACAAATCACATAACCTTTTTGAAGTTCAGGGGTTTTGTTTTTATTAGTGCTACTTATGACATCATAAGGCATCATATGACTCACAAGGAAATTGTAAGGGTAATATAGTTACTATTTCATAAAGCAGAGGTTCTTGGCCTTTTTGTGTGTCATGGACATCTTTGGCAGTCTAGTGAAGCCTATGGATCTCTTCTCAGAACAATGTTTTTAAAAATACATAGGATAATACATAGGATCATAAAGGAAATAAATTATATTGAAATGTAGTTATAATTTTTTTTCAGTTAATGGTCCCCAGGTTAAGGACATATGTCATAGAGCATTATGTTAATGGCAGCTATTATTATTACATTTTAGAAGAACATTGTTCAAACATTACATTTTAGAAAAACATTGTTCAATAAAAGGCTTTAATTAATTGTAAACCTTAGACATGAAAGTCAGAATAGTGACTTCAAAAAAAAAGTTTATTTCCTAATCCTAAATAAAATTAGCATACTATGAATACTTAAATGATCTGTGATTTTGTCAGTGACTTTTTAAATTTATTTTTAAAAGCAATATTTTATTTTCCCCTAATTATATTTTAAAACAATTTTTAACATTTGGTTTGTTGGGCTTTTTTTTTTAAGTTTTGAGTTCCAAATTCTATCCCTTCCTCCCTCTAAAGACAGTAAGCAATCTGATAGGAGTTATGCATGTGCAATCATGTAGAACCTTTACATATTGGTTATTTTGTGTGAAAAGTCTCCACCAAAATAAAGGAAAGAGAAAGAAAGAGAAGGAAGGAAGGAAGGAAGGAAGGAAGGAAGGAAGGAAGGAAGGAAGGAAGGAAGGAAGGAAGGAAGGAAGGAAGGAAGGAAAGAAGGAAAAAATAGCATGCTTCAGTCTGCATTCAGACAATATCAGTTCTTTCTCTGGAGATAGAGAGCATTTTTCATCATGAGTCCCATGGAATTGTCTCAAATCATTGTGTTGCTGAGAATAACCAAGTCATTCATTGTTCTTCATCATGCAATATTGCTGCTGTTGTGCACAATGTTTTCCTGGTTCTGCTCACTTCACTTTGTATCAGTTCATGTAAGTCTTTCTGGGTTTTTTGAAAATCATCCTGCCTGTCATGTTTTTATAGTACAATAATTCCATTACAATCATATGACACAACTTGTTCAGCCATTCCCCAACTGATGGATATCCTTTCAATTTTCAATTCTTAACTATCACAAAAATAGCTGCTTTAAATATTTTTGTACAAATAAGTCCTTTTTCCTTTTTTTAGATCTCTGGGATAGAGACCTAGCAATAATATTGCTGGATCAAAGGGTATGCACAGTTTGATTGCCCTTTGGGCAAAGTTCCAAATTGCTCTCCAGAATGGTTGGATCAGCAACAATGCATCAGCATCCTACTTTTCCCACATCTTCTCCAATATTCATCATCTTCTTTTTGTGTCATATTACCCAGTCTAATAGTTGTGGGGTGGTACTTTAGAGTTGGTTCAATTTGCAATTTTCTATTCAATAGTGAGTTAGAACATTTTTTTCATATGACAATAGATAGCTTTGATTTCTTCATCTGAAAACTGCCTGTTCATATCCTTTGACCATTTATCAACTGGAGAAAGATTTGTATTCTTATAAATTTGACTCAGTTCCCTATACATTTGAGAAATGAGGCCTTTATCAGAGACACTTGTTGTCAAGAATTTTCCCCCAGTTTTCTGTTTTCCTTCTAATATTGGTTGCATTGGTTTTGCTTGTAAAAAAAAAACCTTTTTAATTTTATATAAGAAAAATGATCAATTTTACAGCTAGTAATGCTCTCCATAACTTATTTAATCCTAAATTCTTCCCTTATCCACCAATCTGACAAGCAACTATTCCATGATCTCCTAATTTGCTTATGGTATCACCTTTTGTATGTAAATCATGTACCCATTTTGACCTTATCTTGGTATACATTGTGAGATGTTGGTCTATACCTAGTTTCTGTTGTATCATTTTCTAGTTTTCCTAGTAGTTTTTGTCAAATAATGAACTTTTGTCCCAGAAGCTTGGCTCTTTGGGTTTATCAAACATTAGATTACTATGGTCATTTACTACTGTGTATTATATACCTAATCAATTCCACTGATCTATTACTTCATTTCTTAGCCAGTGCCAGATTATTTTTGATAAATACTGATTTATAATACAGTTCAAGATCTGGCATGGCTAGGTCATCTTCCTTCACATTTTTTTTCATTGATTCCCTTAATATTCTTGACCTTTTGTTCTATCAGATGGATTTGGTTATTTTTCTAGTTCTATAAAATAATTTTTTGTAGTTTAATTTGTATGGCACTGAATAAGTAGATTAATTTAGGGAGAACTGTCATTTTTTTTTATATTAACTCAGTCTATCCATGAGCAATTGATATTCTTCCAGTTGTTTAGATCTGATTTTATGTATGAAGTTTTTCATAATTGTGTTCATATATCGTCAGTGAATAATTATACACAAGAAAATAAGTACTGAGAGGCTGCCTGAGACACATAGAGATTAAATGCTTACCCAAGGTAGCAGCTTGTAAGTATCAGAGGTGGGATTTGAACTTAAGTCTTCTAAGTATTCTATATAAAACATCCACAGTTTATACATAGTATGGAAAAAAATACCCAGGAGTAGGAGCAAAAGAGATGTATCAAAAAGTTTCAGTTATATATAGAGCAATTTACTATCAATCCAGTAATTTTCAAAGCTGTTGTTGTTATTCAGTTGTATCTGATTCTCCATGAATCCTTTTGAGGTTTTCTTGGCAAAAAATACTGAAGTGGTTTCGCATTTCCTTCTCCAGCTCATTTTACAGGTGAGGAACTGAGGCAGACAAGGTTAAGTGACTTGCCCAAGATAACACAACTGGTAAGTGTCTGAGGTCAAATTTGAACTCATAAAGATGACTCTTCCTTATTCTTGTTATGGGAATCTGAAGATCTTCCCTGCCCCTAGGCCCTTTGCTAAAGTGGCTATGTGACTCTGAGGACCCTTAGATATTTGAAAGTATACTCTGTTCCTTAATAGGCTGAATGT
>CM053587.1:245351060-245363843 GCA_028646515.1 Pseudochirops corinnae
ACCTTTAAAGCAATTAGCACTTGTGCAACTCCAGGCTTATGAGGTCAATAAAGGCTTAAAAGAAGAAAGGAGGGGCGGCTAGGTGGCGCAGTGAATAGAGCACTGGCCCTGGAGTCGTGAGGACCTGAGTTCAAATCCGGCCTCAGACACTTGACACATTTACTAGCCATGTGACCTTGGGTAAGTCACTTAACCCCAATTGCCCCCCAAAAAGCAAGAAAAAAAATAGTTAAAAAAAAAAAAAGAAGAAAGTGGTGAATATTCTCTGGTTACTCCCAGCAATGTCACCTGGACTTGCTGGCTTTTCCCAGAGATCATTCTACCCACCCAATTCAAGGTCAACTTACTTTAGTCACTATACAGTTGTTTCATTTTTATATCCAGTTGTCACCCCCTTTTTAAAAAACTTTTTTTATTTTGTTTTTTCAGTCTTTAACATTCATCTTTATAAGATTTTGGGTTCCAAATTTTTTTCTTCTTCTCTCCCTTTCCCCCTCCCCAAGATGGCATGAATCTGATATAGGCTATACATATACAATCATAGTAAACATATTTCCACATTAGTCATGTTGTTAAAGAAAAATTAGAACAAAAGGGGAAAACCACGAGAAAGAAAAAAAAGAGAAAATAGTATGCTTTGATCTGCATTCAGACTCCATAGTTCTTTCTCTGGATGTTGTTACCCATTTTCTATGCAGGTCCAGTTCAGGGGTGGGAACCTCATCTTTTGCAAGGCCTTAAGGATGGATGGTTCTATGTCCTTGCCATCCTCACTTAGCCCTAAAATGCCCTGTTTGACCTTCATTACCTGGCTCCAACTTCCCTTTACAGGTTTGGGGATTGTTAATTTGTTTTAAACTAACTCTGGCCTAGCCAGTTGGGCCTTCTTGCTTTAAGTCAACCCAACTTTCTATCTCTTGTCTCAAAGTACACAGCTCTATCTCTATGCCTAGAACATGCTCTCCTCATCTCCAACTCTTAGAATCTGGTAAAGCCAGACACAAGCAGCTTTTCAGAAGAATGCTACTGTGAACAGCTTTCAAGGTTCTGATTACACAGCATAGTGAACACTCTATTTATTCAATAACAAATCAGAGCAAAATATTCACAGAAAATCAAGGTACAGCATTCACAATGTTACAACTTATCACAGAACATCAAAATACAGCATTCACAACAACTTATCACAGAAAATGGCCACATAGTTTTCACCACAGTGATCACATAGTTTTGAACAAAGTATAATCATTTAGTCAATCAATCACTTAGTAACTCAATCATTCAATCGATTCAATCATTCAATCATCCTTAAGGAGGCACATCTCCTTAAGGGTCACAAAATATAATAGTCAAAGTTCTCCACTCATGGGGCACACTAAGATACAAATCAGTCACTTATTCAGTCATCAATCACTATCTAATCATCAGTCACTACTCAGTCATCAGTCACTATTCAGTACTCTCTTAAGGGGTATTGGGAAACACACAAGCCATCCACCCCTCAGTCACAGGTAAATCACAATTTCATCACTACTCAGTACCCACAGAGAGGTCTTTTCATCTTGACTGGAGGCAGGCAGCTCCTACCTGAATCCACCAAACAGTCACCTGAGTTCAAAGGCAGACAGCTCCCAGTTCCTTGCCAGCTCTCCATGCAGGTCCTGCTTCACAGTGAAGTTCACAGTGTCCAGTCCACCTTAAATCCTTCAGTCTCTGCTCCCGGGAAGTCAAGGCTTAACAAAGCCACAAGCATCCAAAGTACCAACACCACAGTCATGCTTCCTCAGTCTTCAGCAGCTCCAGCTGGTCCTCAGAAATCCTCAGCAGCTCCAGCTGGCCCTCGGACTCAGCAGAAGTTTCAGCTGGTTCCCAGAATCAAAATCACTTCATCCAGGTTCTCAAAATAAAAATAATTCTCTCCAGCCTGGACCTCTCTTTCTAAGCCTTCAGAACCTGGCTCCAAGAAGATTTGAAATTCCAGCTAGGGCTTCTCCTTATATACCTATTAGCTCTTCCCTGTTCTGCCCCTTCCTGTTACATCAGCAACTTCCTGTTATGTCAGCAACAGGGGTTCATACCTTTTGCTTCTTAATAGAAGCTTGATCTAATTAATTTCAAACTAGGTGCTAAGTACCTGTTAGCTTTGCCAATACAAAGGGATCAAATTACATTACTATTACAAAGCCACAATTTTCTTCAAAGCTCAGTACAAAGACTATCTCCAGTAAGAGGCCTTTCCTCAATAGATAGAGTGTTGAACTTGGAAATCACAGGATCTGAGTTCAAATCCTGCTTCTATTACTTGTGTCTGTGTGACCTTGGGAAAGTCCCTTTGCTTTTGGGAGCCTCAGTTTCCACATCTGAAAGTAGTAAAGGTTGGATGAAGCATTTCCTACAAAGCTGGGTCCTTGCAATGGCTCCTTCCAATGGAACATAGCTTCTGGTCCCTTGTGAAAATCTAGCCCCTTGTGAATAGACACCCCTAACCAGCACCTTCTGATTGGTACCCTAATGTCCCTGTGCCTGCAGTTGTGTCAAAAATGTTTAGTGACTAGGCTAGGAAGAGCTGCCCACTGAATAGGCTTATATTGAGAGGCTTTATCTACTCCTCTTCTGAGCATGTCACTTGGGACTCTGCCAAATCTCCATGGACTTCGAACTGCCATGTAGGGGATTTCTGTATACCCTTCCCCCAAACCCCAAGAAATAGCAGCTTTAAGAACATGCAGTGAGGGTATTTGATTTAGGATGAGGGGCGAGCAGCCTATACAGAAGCATAAGACAACTTGAACTAGATCCAGAGGAGCAGGGGGGTGGGGATGGAATAGGACACCTGGGACCTCAAGGTCACATGGCCCTCTAGGTCCTCAAGTGCAGCCTTTTGACTGAAGCCAAACTTCACAGAACAAATCCCCTTAATAAAAGGATTTGTTCTGCAAAACTTAGACTCAGTCAAAAGGCCACACCCAAAGACCTAGAGGGCCACAGGTGCCCCCCACCTGAGCTAGGCTTTGAGAATCTAGCTGGGGAGGTAAATGGTACCAAGCCTGTTGCGCAGATGAAGAGAGAGACGCAGAGCTGACAATAGCAATAAGCTCAGTTAAGCCTCCATCACAGCAGCTCCTCACTGAAACGGGAGAGTCTTTTCAATTGCACCTAGCCCTGGCAATAGTAACAAAGACCTTGGGGACTTCCTCGAAGGGGAAGACCAATGAAGCATGACTACAGGTCCTTTTAGGTAAAATTAAATAAAGGAACGACCAACAAAGGCATCTGTGGCTTATAGGTCCTCACCTATTATACTGTCAAGTCATTTTTGTTAATAGTTTGTACCTGGATTCTAGCTTATTGGCCTCAGCTGATTTGAGTCTGCAGTGCTTTAAAGATTTGCATGGGAGAAAACCACAACAGTAGGAGAGATGAGAGGGCTGAGTGCCATCAATTCATAGAGATGAGTTAACCCTTGAGTTATTCAGAGGATGGATGTGGTTTGTGCAATTGGTGCAATTTGATGCAATTTCCAGCCTGTCGTAGAGAGGGTGGATTTGACCCCACCCTGCTGGCTTTGCCTGGAGGGTATGGAGGGTATACAGGAATACCTCCACACTGTCTACAGGCGTGTCTCTCCAATTACAGCTCTACTCAGGCAGACCCCTGCTATCAGGTAAGTCAGTTATGCTGCTTCAGAAACTCAGCCTGTGATTGGCAAGCCTTTATCTCCCACCTCAGGGGCAACAGGCCAAGCTCAGTCCATCCCTGCAAACACCAAGTGGGCATTTGCCCCATGCTCTGTGGAACAATACACACTTCCTTCATTCTCTCCTGGAGAATGAAGAAAGAGCTGTAGGCAGAGGCGAGGGAGGGAAAGGAGGAAATAAACATTTGTATACTGCCTGTTCTGCGCCCCTCCTGGATCACTCACTGCCTTGTTTGGCAGAGGGGCTTGCTAACTCAGGAAAACTATGAGCTGTGCAGGGTTACCCAAGATGAACAGGTCAGAGTGGAGAGTTCCGACAAAAGGTGA
This sequence comes from Pseudochirops corinnae, assembly GCA_028646515.1. Classification (NCBI taxonomy): domain Eukaryota; kingdom Metazoa; phylum Chordata; class Mammalia; order Diprotodontia; family Pseudocheiridae; genus Pseudochirops; species Pseudochirops corinnae. Next base: position 245,355,085 of record CM053587.1, read on the forward strand.
TCCCCTGAAGAAGTGAATGGCAAACCACTCCAGTATCTTTGCCGAGAAAACCCCAGAGACAGTATGGTTCATGGGGTCATGAAGAGTTGGGAAGACTGAACAACAGATGGTGTGCCAGGCACCAGGCTAAGCATTTTTTTTAAAAACAAATATTATCTCATTTGATCCTCACAACAACCCTGAGAGGTAGGTCCTATTATTATTCCCCATTTTGCAGTAGAGGAAGTTGTGGCAGAAAGAGGTTAAGTGACTTACATAATATCACATGGCTAGTTAAGTATCTGAGGCCAAATTTGAATTCAGGTCTTTGGATTCTGGAACTGGCAATCTGACCTCTGTGCCACCTAACTGAAGGATTTCTCCTACAGAGATGCTTGACAACCTGCATCTAAATCTGAATTCTCTTCCAGGGCTTGTGAGATCATTAGTGATGTCATATACCACATGAGGGCAGGAAGGGGCCTCACAGGTCAGTTAGTCCTTCCCTCTCATTTCACAGATAAAGAAACTGAGGCCCATGGAGACTAAGTAACTTGCTCAAGGTCACCAAGGTATTAATCCCTCAGAAGTAGTATTTGAACCTAGGTCTTCTAACTAGAGAGCCAGTGCTTTGCCATTGTGCCACTGTGAAACAATCCTAACCGGTAAGACACCTAAAGTCCTTATCTTGGCCAAAGCTTACCAACCAGGTTGGGTGGGGTGTGCTCAGATGCAGAGCGAGCTCCAAAGGAACACCTGCCCTGGGAAACTGTATGGGTGACTCACTCCATCAATTCCTATGACTCAGCAAAGAGCCTCTGCCCCAGCCTGTTAGCGGAGGGCTCTGTGCTTTTGTAGGCAGGGCCTCTTGAGTGAGTCATGCACAGGCAGGGGCTTACCTTTGGTGCTCCAGAAAGACCCAGGGCACTCTCCAGAAAAGTAGCCATGTGGCCAATATTCAAAATTCATTCTTTCTTTCTGCCTCATTTCACTTATGGTGAGAGTGGCAATGAAAGGAATAGGGGAAAGTGATGCTTAGTATGCAAAATCAGTACTTAAAGTTTCTGAAGGAGAGTGTTATAATAGGAAGAGCTCTGGATGAGGATTCAGATGATCCAGGTCTGAGTCCTCGCTCCATCATGTACTGGCCATGTCTGCCTCCTTACTTCTAAAACTCTGGTTTCCTTAGGTGTACATCTCTATACTGTCTATCTCATGGGATTGTTGGGATAAACAAAAAACTTATCTATTTGAGGTGCTTTGTAAATTTAAGTAATTTTTTAAATCTTGATTGGTCAGAATCATTCATAAGATACTGTACAGTTTAAGATTAAGTCTCTCACCCACAAAGAAGAATTCTAATGGTTATACTCCTACCCAAATACAAAGTCTTTCAGCATTTAGAGCTTTTCACAGGCTGGTCCCTTCCTACCTTTCTAGTTTTCTCGAAATCTTTGCTCCCTGCACTCTACAATCCAGTTATATATAACAAGCCTACCTGCCATCCCTCATCTGACTCCATCCCACACCCCTCAAATCCACATAACACTCCATCAATTGTTCCTAGAATGCTCTCCCTCTTTGCTTCTGCCTCTTAGAATCCTTAACTTCCTTCAAAGTTCAGCCCAGGTTTGACCTACTCTCCCAACTGCCCCTCCTTCCTCATATTGTGTAAGGGAGAAAAGGGAACAAACTGTAAGCCAACTGTAAAAGATGCTATCACAGATAGGTAATTACTTTATGAGGCATAAATTAGTCCCTCAAATGAACAAGAAAAAACAATGGGCTAGGATGAAGGATAATAAGCCACACCTCTGTATGATTCTAAAGGTCAATTCTAAAACCAAACAGATTCAAAGAGAAGCCCAGTTCCTGACAAAATGAACAGAAGAAACACGAAGCTGGAAAAGAGGAAGCTATAAGAAGCCATTGAATGCTGAGAGAGCAGAAATACTAGGCAAAAGCAACAGACATAAAAAGAGGGTCCAAGACCTTGGAATGGAGGCTGCTTAGGCCAACCAGGCATGAAAACAAAACAAAACAAAACAAAAAAAATGCAAAAAAATCTGTGTTGCTGAAACATTCCTCCTATGGACCCCAAGGTAGTCATCTTGTATTTCCTTTCTCTCTTTGAGTTTCTTTATGGAAGTCTGAACCCTTTTCCTCTTGGCTTGGGGGTAGGGATTAGGGGAGGTGGCAGGGGTAGTTTGTTTACCTTGCTTTGTTTTAGTTGCTTCCTTTGTTTTTATAAATAATAATAATCATCAGCAATTTCTATTCAACAATTGGAAATAGACTTGGGAAGAAGCAACTAAAGGAGGAAATATCCTCCAAAAAGAACTACAGAAAGATCTTCCAGTAAAATGCTTTGCCAGAGGTGCTATCTCTGACTAGGGGCTCGGAGCTAACAAACAGACAGAGAATCATAGATTTATGGATACTTTTCATACTTCTTCTCAAAGTGAAGAGGAGCACAGTGTGTAGCATGTAGTAGGCATTTAATGAATACTTGTTGAGTGCCTAGTAGTAATGTTATGCAATTTATTTATAGCAGACACATGTCTTTCCATTGTCCTTTAGGTTCCCTGATGTTTTTGTTCTTCTGAGATTCACAGCTATATAGTTTCACCAAGAGAACATTGGTATTAAGAAGATGGGTTTTGTAGTAATGAGCAGAATCGAAAATATTGTCTCAACATAAGTAGGATCTAGTTCAATCTTGTCCTATTCAATTCTAGTATTAGCAGTTGTTCAGTCATTTGAGTTGTGTCCTACTCTTGATGACCATCTTACCATCTATCTAATTACTCTGCCTTCTAGACTCCTGAGGATTGTTACCTTTCTATTAACTAACCTTTCTTATAAGTTGTGTCTCTCTCAAATAGAATGTGAGCTCCTGCAGAACAAAGACTCACTTTTGTGAGTCTGTCTCCCTTTTCTATATGTATCCTCAGTGTTTATTACTTAATAAGTGTTTAATAATTTTTAAAAGTCATTCATGCATTTAGCATCTTATCTTGCCCTGAACCAGACTCCCATAGTACTTTCCATCCCAATCCCACATGAGCTGCACTGTCATTATCTTCATCTCCATCCTACAGGAACCTCGGACTCTGCCCCTGGAAACCTAGGCTCTTATAAGTAAGCTTTAACCTCATCTTGTCCCAAACCTGGCCTCCATACCATATCTCTTTGTATACTGTCCCTCCTCCTCCTTCCAACACTCCTTTATTTAGTATCTTCTCCATTAGAATATGTCGCTGAGGGGAAGGTCTATTTTGCTAGCTTGTGTTTGGTTCCCTGGATAATGCTTGGCATATAATACAAAGCAAACACTTAATGCGTGTTTTGTCTGCCTCCTGCCTGCCTGTCTGCCTGTCTTTGTCTCTCTGTCTCTTTCTTTCTGTTCTTCTCTGACTGTCACTTTCTCTCCATCTGGGCAAAGAATCAGTATTAAGGTAAGTGCGAAATAGAAGTGGGTAGAGACCACTGTATCACTCCTTTAAAACTAATAGATACATAAATGTTATGCCCTCTAATTGAGTGTAAGCTCCTTAAGGACAGGAATGGTTCTTTTGTGTCCTCAGTCTCTCACTGCATCTTGCATGTAATAACTTGATAAATGTTTGTTGAATGCAACTTAACTGAATCCTTAAACGGTTATTTATAAGTGTTTGTCTTATCATCATCCAGGTGTTCTTCACGATAATAATAACCTCACACTTGGGTGATATTTTTTTCCTCACAAGAATTCAAGGCAATTTATAACATTCTTAGTAGTTCAATCAGTCCCACCCTTTTTTTTTTACCCAACATGAGGAAGAAAGCTCAGTAGCAAATTGGATTTTTACCTATGCCTGCAGCATAGGGCCAAGTGGCAAGGCCAATGAGGCAAGATGCAAAGTCACACATTTGGCAAGACAAGAGAAAAAGATTCAGCACCTCAATCCTTGCAGGAGAGATCTCAAGTCTAGCTGCTTGAGTGTCTAAATTTAGGGGTCCCCAAGAAAAGCGGTCTCTAGGAGAATCTGGACGAAGGAAAGAATGACAATTTCTCAAGGATTCAAAATTCATACTGTGAGATTTAAGACTTTATTGGTAAATTATTCAGCTGAAAATATCACATATTCAGAGACAGAAAAAAAGACATTTGTTTAATAGAAGGTTTATTGGATCTGGAGCCAAGGTACCTGGGTTCAAATTCCAGCAATTCTAGTTCATTTATTACTTGTGTGATCTTTTTTTTTCCTTTTGATTAATTAATTTGTTTTAGTCTTCAACATTCATTTTCTACAAGATTTTGAGTTCCAAATTTCCCCCCATTTTCCCTTTTCCTCCCACCCCAAGATGGCAAGCATTCTGATTACCCTTTCCCCCATTCTGTCCTCCCCTCTATAATTCCACCCCTCTCCTATCCCCCTCCCCCTCACCTAGGGCAAGATAGATTTCTATACTCCATGGCCTATACATCTTATTTCCCAGGTGTATGTAAAAACAATTTTTTTTAATGTTTGTTTTTAAACTTTGAGTTCCGAATTCCCTCCCTTCTTCCCTCCCTACCCACCCTCATTGAGAAGGCAAGTCAGTATAGGTTATACATGTGTAGTTATGCAAAACACTTCCATAATAGTCATGTTGTAAAAGACTAATTATATTTCCCTCCATCCTATCCTCCCCCCCAATTTATTCTATTCTCTCTTTTGACCATGTCCCTTTTCAAAAATTTTTGCTTCCAACTACCACTAATCTACCAATCTGCTCTCCCTTCCATCATTCATCATTCCCCCCCCCCATATCCCCTTCCCCCTACTTTCCTGTCGGGTGAGATACCCAATTAAGTGTGTATGTCATTTCCTCCATAAGACAGATATGATGAGAGTAAGGTTGACTCATTCCCTCTTCCCTCCCCCTTCTTCCACTCCATTGTAAAAGCTTTTTTTTTGCCTCTTTTATGTGAGATAATTTACCCTATTTGATCTCTCCCTTTCTCCTTTTCCCAATACATTCCTCTCTCACCCTTTAATTTTATTTTTTAGATATCATCACTTCATATTCAACTCAACCTGTGCCCTTTATCTATATATAGATTCCCTCCAACTACCCTAATACTGAGAAAGGTCTCATGAGTTAGAAATATCATCTTTCCATGTAGAAATGTAAACAGTTCAACTTTAATAGGTCCCTTATGATTTCTCTTTCTTGTTTACCTTTTGATGTTTCTCTTGATTCTTATATTTGAAAGTCAAATTTTCTATTCAGCTCTGATCTTTTCATCAAGAATGATTAAAAGTCTTCTCTTTTATTGAATGTCCATTTTCCCCCTTGAAGTATTATACTCAGTTTTGCTGGGTAGGTGATTTTTGGTTTTAATCCTCACTTCTTTGACCTCCAAATATCATATTCTGAACTCTCCAAACCCTTAATGTAAAAGCTGCTAGATCTTGTGTTATCCCAATCATGTTTCCACAATACCAGAACTTTATCTTTCTGGCTGCTTACAATATTTTCTCCTTGACCTGGGACCTCTGGAATTTAACTACAATATTCTTAGGAGTCTTCTTTTGGGGATCTCTTTCAAAAGGTGGATTCTTTCCATTTCTATTTTACCCTCTCTTTCTAGAATATCAAGACAGTTTTCCTTGATAATTTCTTGAAAGGTTATGTCTAAGCTCCTTTTTTGATCATGGCTTTCAGGTAGTCCAATAATTTTTTAATTATCTCTCCTGGATCTATTTTCCAGGTCACTTATTTTTTCAAAGAGATATTTCACATTGTCTTTTATTTTTTTTCATTCCTTTGGTTCTGTTTTATAATGTCTTGATTTCTCATATGGTCATTAGCTTCCATTTGTTCCATTCTAATTTTTAAGGAATTATTTTCTTCAGTGAGTTTTTGAACCTCTTTTTCCATTTGACTAATTCTGTTTTTTAAAGCATTCTTCTCTTCATTGGCTTTTTGGACCTCTTTTGACATTTTGGTTAGTCTATTTTTTAAGGTGTTATTTTCTTCAGTATTTCTTTGGGTTTCCTTTAGGCAAGCTGTTAACTTTTTTTCATGATTTTATGGCATCATTCTAATTTCTCTTCCCAATTTTTCCTCTACTTCTTTTACTTGATTTTCAAAATCCTTTTTGAGCTCTTTTATGGCCTGAAACCAATTCATATTTTTATTGGAGGCTTTTGATGTAGGAGCTTTGACTTTGCTGTCTTCTAGTTGTAGGTTTTGATCTTCTTTGTCACCAGAGTAAGATTCTATAGTCTGATTTTTCCCCCTCTGTTTGCTCATTTTCCCTGACAAATATTTGACTTTCTAACTCTTTTTAAGGTAGGACTCTGCTTCCAGTGTGTAGGGTGTCCTGTCCCAAACTTCAGGGGTTTTGTGTAGCTGTTTTCAGAGATGTTTCTAGAGGCCTGTAAATTTTCAGTTCTTTCAAGGTGGTATGAACAAAGGAGAGGTGTTTATTACTTTCCTGGCCTGTGCTCTGGTCTATGAGTGACCACAAGCACTCTTTTCTGCCTTGGAACTGTGAGTAGGATCCCCCTCTACTGCACCACAAGCTCCACCACACCAGTGCTCCTCCTCACCCAAGAATTGCTACCCAACTCAGATCCAAGCATGAGCAAAGCAAGAGAATTCTACCTTGACACCAGCAAAGAGATCCCAGCAATCCCCATACTGAACGTGGGCTGGGAGTTCTGGAAGCAGCCATTGCTGCTGCAGCTGGACTATACTCCTCTCTCACCCAGATCTGAAGAGTTTTCCCACTGACCTTCTATGCTGTCTCTAATGTTTGTGGGCCAAAAAGTCCGGATACCACCACAGCTGCCAGTGATTCAGTCCCCTGAGGCCTGCTCCAGCCCCATCTATGCTGGTGCAGCCCACACTAGACTGTGCTGTGCTCCCATTGCAGTGCTGTAGACCTTTTCTATTGACCTTCCAGGCTGTCTTTGGCTGGAAATTTGTTTCACTCTGTCACTTTGTGGGTTTTTTTAGAGTCATTTTCTACAGGTATTCAGTGAGGTTTGGGGGAGATCTAAAGCAAGTCCCTACTCTTACTCTGCCATCTTGGCTCTGCCCCCCCCCACCTGTGTAATCTTAAGCAAGTATCTTCTCTCTCAAACTCAGTTTCCTTATCTGTACAATAAGGGGACGAGATGAGAAGCTCCAGCTAGGTAGCACAGTGGAGAGAGTATTTGACTTGGAGTCAAGAAAACCTGAGTTCAAATCCACTCTCAGACAGTTAGCAGCTGTGGGCTGCTAGGGCACAGTGGATAGACCTCTCACTATTTCCAGTCAGGAAGACAGAATTCAAATCTAGCCTCAGATACTTACCAGCTTCATGACTCTAGGCAAGTCACTTAACCCCATTTGCCTCAGTTTCCTCATCCGTAAATGAGTTAGAAAAGGAAATGGCAAACCACTCCAGTATCTTTGCCAAGAAAATCCCAAATGGAAACACAAAGAAGTAGATAAGACTGAAACAAGTAAACAACAACAAATCTCTTAACCTCTCTCAGCCTCAGGGTCTGTCTGTAAAATCGTGAGGTTGTACTCCATGGCCTCTGAGCTACCCTCTGACTTTAAATCTACGATCTTAGGGTCTCTAAGCTCTAGATGCTATGAGCTTTTTCCAGGGCATTCTAAGGGGTGGGAAACAACGTGTTCAAAATCCTGTAGGTAAAAATGAACCCAGAACCTATGAGTCCTGATGAAAAGCCAGAAGGGTTCCTTCATTGGTTTAAAGATTTAGAGCTGAAAGGTATCTTAGATTATATAATTCATTCCCCTCCCTTCACAGAGGAGGTCTGTGCAGAGAGCAGTGAAGTGATTTGTCCAGCATCAAACAGGTGATACTAAATAGGTTCTAATGCCTTCTTGGAAAGTGTGAGTACCAGGCTATCACTTTGTCTAATATAGGTCTTGTGGCACACAGAGCATGGTTAGTATATTTCAGCATCCCTAGACATACCTCAACCACCTTCTATACATGCCTGTGATTCTTCTCATAGAAAACAGATTAATTTAGTAACGCTTTTTTTTAATTTCCAAAATTTTCCATGTAAGGAAATAAATTTGACACATCTACAAATGTCTCTTGTTTCAAAACATGTAACAGATGAAACACACAAAGAAAATGCACATGACAGTAAAGGTGAGAGGAACAAAATCTCAACAGACTGAGAGCAAATGAGTCATATATGAGGCATAATATCAATCTCATCTGGTCAGGGAAGAGCCCAAGGGAGAAAGAAGGCAGAATAAAGGATAAAAGCTAGCTTTGTTGAGATAAGGAACAACAAAGAAATGGGGAAGAAAAAAAAAGAGTGAAAAATGAGAAAATCCATCATAAGACACAAGTTTTAATCAGAATTGAAATAATGATATTGTTCTAGAAATGCTAGCAGCAGCCATAAGACAAGAGAAAGAAATTAGAGACATAAAGATGAGGAAAACTATTCCTATTTGCTGATGATATGTTGATAAACTTGGAAAATCTTAGCAAATCAAACAAAGACACTAATTGGATCAATTAATAGTTTTAGCAGAGTTACAGGTTACAAAATAAGTCCCCCCAGATCAACAGCATTCACCCTTCCACAATCGTGAACAGAAAAATCCTATGTTGGATTTTGTAAAAAGATAAAATAGAGAATTTAAATTTTAAAAAATCAAGAGCATTTCTATGTAATAATAACCAAATATATGATGTGGTAATAGAAAGGAATATTCCATTTCAAATAACTACAAAATGCACACAATAGCTGGGTATTGATCTGTCA
>CM053587.1:245363943-245386827 GCA_028646515.1 Pseudochirops corinnae
GAACTTGGTAAATTTAATAACAAAATTCATTTGGAAAAACAAAAGATCTAGAATATCAAAGGAAATGATAAAAAGAAATAGGGATGAAGGGGGTAATAGCACTTCCAGACTCTAAACTACTTTATAAAGCAACAATCAATAAAATCATCTTGAACTGGTTTAAAAATAGAGATTAATCAATGGAACAGACTAGAAAAGGGAGAATCAGAAACAATAGAAACCAAGAACTCAGTATTTGATAAAGTGGAAAACATAGATCATCTAGGGGAAAAAAAAATCCTTATCTGATAAAAGCTGATAGAAAAACATTAAAGCAGTCTGGCAGAAATTAGACTTAGACCAACATCTTACACCATATTCAATAACACCTTCTGAGTAAGTACAACACCTTAATGTGAAAAATTATGCTATTAAAAAATTAGAAGAGAAATATAGATCATGTGTTTCTCCACACCAGACATAGAGGCAATTTCAAAAGATAAAACAGATTACTTTGATTATATGAAACTGAAAAGCGTCTGCATAGACAAAATTCAAGCACCTAGGATAAGAAGGGAAGTAACCAAATGAGAGGGGGAAAAATATCTTTGTATCAAATTTCCTTAATAAGGATTTGGTATTCAAGATATATAAATAATTAATAATTACAGATGACTAATGTCCATTCCTCAATATGTAAATGGCAAAAGGATATGAACAAACAGTTCTCTGAAGAATATTCATAACCACATAGGAGAATGCTCCAAATCACTAATGATAATAGAAATGCAAATCAAAACAATCCTAAGGTTTCACCTCACACCCTGAAAATTGGCAAAAATGATGAAAACGGACACAAGTCAATGTTGGAGGAGAACGTAGGTTTGCTGACCAAAGGTGGAGATTCAACTTTCAGAGCTAAGCCACTGCTGAATTCAATTTCAAGTGACTTCAAAAACAATTTTAACCTAAAGCCAAGGATCTGAATTTCACGGCGAGAATGAAAATTATTTCCATTCCCAGCTTCTTCCTGGTACTTAGAGAACTGAGAATGTGAGCTTAGTCTGGGGGTTGGAAATGGAAGTAATAATAATAGAAATTCCTATGGGGCATTTAGATTCTAAAGCATCATTCTCCCAACCACTCAGTGGGAGTAAGTAGCACAGGTACTATTATCTCCATTTTACAGATGAGGAAATTTGGACTCAGAAAGGTTACATAGTTTACCTGTGGTCTTTTAATTAGCAAGGAAACACACTACTAAGGATCAGGGTCCAAGAAGGTAATTATAAGCATAGAAAAGAAACAGAGAGAGCTGGGCATCCAATTAAATTCAACCAACATTTGTTAAGGCCCTCGTAAATGCAAGGCACTATTAGGTGCCTTGGAGAAATAAAAAAAAAATAATCCTACCCTCAAAGAATTTATATTCCATCGGTAAGAAACTGATTAATGTCTTAAATTTGTGCTAAGCAATATGTAAGATATATTCCCAGAGATGCCCTCGGTAACAGAAAGCAACTTTTCATTCTCAAATTATCTGACAGAATGTACCTTATTATAATGCTTAACCTTTTTATGGAAGGGGTATCACTCTCCCACAAGAAATGAAAGAGGCCACACTATGAATGTCAGGGGTGTTTGGAGAAGGACTACTCTTTAGTCCTCCAGATGGAGGTGGTGAAAAAGAATAGAAAAAGATGGTTTTACAAAGCACAGATCTAAACATGCCACTCTCCTGCTCAAAAAGTATCAGTGGATTCACTCCCTGATGCTGCTGATCTCATAATTTGTTAAATTTTCTCTTTGTGTTAAGAGAATTTCTGGCTCAACTTTATTACTGTCATTTACTTAAGATGAGCAGGGCACAAAACTAGAGTCTGCAAAATCAAACTAAGATATCAATTATAGTCCTGGTATTAACTGGCTAGTTCCTGCTCTACATCTATAAACTTATAACTCTTTGTGGTTACAAAGAACTGGAAATAAGGGGATGCCCATAAACTGCAGAATGGCTAAACAAGTTGGGGGACATGATTTTGATGGAATGCTATTGTGCTGGAAGAAATAATAAGCTGGTTGAACTTGGAAAAACATAGAAAGATGTGCATGAAGTAATGAAGAGTAAAAAGAGCAGAACCAAGAGAATGTTGTGTACAGTAATAGTAATATTGTTCAAAGAATAACTGTGAATGACTAAGTTATTCTGAGTATCACAAATAATCAAATCAACTACAAAAGACTTAGAAAGAAAGATGCTATCCACCTCCAGAGAAAGAATTGATAAATAGAAGTATGCGTAGTATGGTTTTACGTGTGTCTGTGTGTGTGAAATGGTGGCCTTCTCTAGTGCAAGGTGGGGAAGGAGGGAGGGAGAGAGTTTAGAACTTAAAATGTAACCAAAAGAATAAATAAAAATTTTTAAAGATTTATAGCTTTGGATACCAGCTATAAATCTGGTTTTTACTGGCCAGTTTCCTGTTTTACCTGATACAAATCTTCCCCTTCTGCCAGATGTTCTCTGATCTGTAAATCATCATCTTGCCTTATTCACTTTTTGAAATTCAAAAAAAAAAAAACCTATTTACAGTAACCAAAAGTTGCTGTAACTGTAGCTCAGGGCTCACTGATGTTTGCATACAGTGAGTCTATGCTCTAAGCACAATAAACCTTTTTGTCCCCATATCTTTGTGTCATTGATTGTATAACTGGCAGTAGTACCTATCAACTAATCCTCATACAGTATTTGTCACATTTTCCTCTTCAACCTATCTCATATTTTTTTATCCGTTTAACGGATTATATTCCCAATAGGTTATATCCTACCTAAAGGCAGAGATTGTTTTGAATTTTTCTTTTAATTTCAGCAATTAGCAGCAAGTCTTGCACATTACAGAAACAATAAATACTTATTGAATTGAATTGAAACAAGAACTTAGCTGGAAGATTCTACGGTTTGTTTTGTACTCTGGGATATATCTATCTCTTCAAAGTCTCCCTCTTCAGCTTACTCCAACACTGAAACCCTCTAAGAAACTAGCTGTGTTTTAAAAAGGAGTTATAAAGACCTTTCAGGCAGGAAATGTGGTCTACTGAATGAATCTAGATTAAGAAGGAACTTTAGATGTGTCTAGTCCAAACCACTCACCTTAAACATCAATCAACACACATTTATTAATACTTACTTTACTAGGTGGCAGAGTGGATAGGGAACTGGACTTTGGAATGTGAAAGACCTGAGTTTAAATCTTGTCTCAGATGCTTACTAATTGAGTAAGTCAATTGACCTCTCTTGAGCCCTGTTTCCTCATCTGTAAAAATAGGAATAATACCTCACTATCTCACAAAGTTGCTGTGAGGATCAAATGAGACAACATGTAAAGTGTCTGTAAACCTTATCTCCTAAACAGATGCTAGCTATTATTGTTATAAAATTATTGTTAAAAATTATTATAAAATTATTACAAGCAATGTGCCAATCATTGGGTTACTAAGAAAAATCAAGAATAGCCCCTGCCCTCAAGGAGCTTACATCCTGATGAAGGAGATGGCATGTATATAAATAGGTAAAAAGAAGAGAAAAACAGAGTAGATACCAAGATACCAGGTAATGTTAAATAGGAAGGGTGGAGATCAGGGGGAATGAGGAAGGGAGAGGAGGGGAAAAGGGAAGGCCTTCTACAGAAGATGAAGCATGAGCTGAATCTTAAAGGAAGCCAGGAATCATAAGAGGCAGAGGTGATGAGTGAGAGCATTCCAGGTATGGGGGATAATTTAGGTCCAGAAATTAAATGACTAACCCAAGGTCACACAAGTAGTAAAATCTGTGATTGGGCCCTTGTCTCCAGATTTACATTGATTCTAAATCCAAAATTAACGAACATTTATCAAACACTAAGTGGGCAGTGAGGGGTGCAGTGGATTCAGTGTTGGGCTTAGAATGAAGAAGATTCATCTTTCTGAGTTCAAACCTGGCCTCAGACACTTACTAGCTATGTGACTCCAGACAAGTCACTTACCCCATTTGCCTCAGTTTCCTCATCTGTAAAATGAACTGGAGAAGGAAATGGCAAACCACTCCCATATCTTTGCCAAGAAAACCCCAAATGGGGTCATAAAGAGTCTGACTCAATTGAAAATGACTAAAGTGGTTAGTGCTGGGGATAGAAATACAAACAAACAAAAAAAATGCAATACCTGCCTTCAAGTAGTTTATATTCTAATGAGAGAAAATGACACAAAGGAAGTTGAAAATGGGAGAGGGGCAGGCAGGAAATAGGTACCATCAGGGGTCATGGGTCATGAGAAAGAAGTCCCTGAGGAGTCAGAGCAACTTGGTGGGACCCCTACTTATACTATACTTACTGTCTTTGTAAATTCCTCGACCTTGCTAAATCTCAGCTCTCTCACCCATGGAATGAGGAGATTGGATTACATGCCCTTGAAAGTTCACAGCTCCAAATCAATGCTCCTATGAAACCAGACCATGTTAATACATTATCTTCTAAAGGAAAAACATGAAAGAAGCCAAACCCTGACTAATGTCTTTTCCTTTGAGACTGCTCTGATTCCAAGATAAACAGTTCTAAGAGTGTCACTTCCCAGAGTAGTTAGTTACACCTCAGAAAGGAGAGGTGAGCACATCCTAAGCCAAGATAGAGTCTGTTATCATCAAGACTGATTCCTTGTCTGGCTGATTTTTTTAACGCTTTCCTGTAACTGAGGGTCAGTCTCTTCCTTCTATGGCCATCTTTTATTCCCCCGCCCCAAATCCTTCCTGGCTCTCTAGTTATCAGATGGGTATCTCTACTCTAGCTCCTTTAAGGATTTCAAACCTTACCAACTATTGACAGGAGTTCTTAACCCGGGTTTAGTAAACTTGTTTTTAAAAATATTTTGATAGCTATTTCAATAGAATTTTTTTCTTTTTAATTCTATGTATTTTATTTTTTGTATTTACACAGGTGATTCAGAAAAGGGACCCATAGGGATAGTAATAGCACCTATTTCCCAAGGTTAATTGTAAGGATCAAATGACATATTTGTAAAGCACTCAGTATAGTACTTGGTATGTAGTAGGGGCTTAATAAATGCTTATTTATTTCCTCCTTCCTTCCTTCTTTCATTCTTTCCTTCCTTCCTTCCTTCCATAGGCTTCCTCTCCACTGCCAAAGGGGATCCATGACACAAAAAAGGTTAAGAACACTTGGCTTATATGAACATAGGTAGCTTATATAGGGCCGTCCAGGATTCATCTGGCAATTGGCAGCCTTCCCCTTATGGTTATTTTCAAGTCTATCTCTTCTCTGGTGATCATGCAGAGACACAGTCTGGTCTATCAACAGCCCCAGTTCCCCAAGCCTTGCCTTAGTCAGCCTTCCCTGCCTTCCTCAGCAGGAAGTTTTGGAAGAGCAATCAGAGGTTTGGACATTCTAACTTAGGACATTTAATAGTTAAGGGAATTGTTCCTAGAGTGGGTCCTAATGGCAAATAGAACCCCAGACATAATCACTTCCACCAGTGACCATACAATCACCAAGGGACTCAAATAAGAATGTTTTGTGTTATTTCCAAGTGGACTTGTATGGGAACTTTTCTTTCCCATCTTTAATATTGGAGTGGGAGGGGAGGGGGACCAAAACACTGAATTTGGAGTCAGAGGGTCAAGCTCCAAATCCCAGCTCTGCTGCTTACTCCCTGTATGATCTTAGGGAAATCATCTAATGTCTCTAGAGTTGTCTCCTCACCTGTAATAATAATAATAATAATAAATGATAATAATGATGGCTAGCATGTACATAATACTCTAAAGTTAGCAAAGTGCTTTGCATTTTTATTTTGTCTGATCCTTAAAACAACCCTGATTATTATCCCTGTTTTACAGGTTAGGAAATTGAGGCTAGGAGCGGATAATTCACTTGATTCCCATCACATAACAAGTAAGGGTCCGAGGCAAGATATGAACTCAGCTCCATCCTGACATCATTAGACACATTACAGTCTCTCACTCTAATCATTACCCAACCTTCCTTACTACTATAAAATGAAGAAGGTGGACTCTGATCCTTAAGACCCTTCCCTTCTAAAAACCAAGAGCCTACAAGCTCACTATCCAGGTGACCTTGGGCATGTCACTTAAATTATCCAAACCTCAATATTCTCATCTATAAAATGTAAGGCTTGAACTAGTTGAACTCTCAGATTGCTTCAGTACCCTACGATCTAACTCTATAGGCTAAGATCTTACCTCAAGCAATCAACAATTAACAAGTATTTATTAAGTCGTTCATCTAAGGATGTAAATGAATGCAAATGAAATCAAAGTAAATGAAAGCAAGAAGAAAGTCTCTGCCCCCAGTGAGTTTACATTTGAATGGAGGAATGAGACACAGAAAAAAAAAAAAAAAGATGAAAAGGGGAAAGGGAGAGGAGTAAAATCCAGGAGCATGATGGAGAAATCCAGATTGAAGAAATGGAGAGATGGCTGGCCAGGCTCCCTCCTTAAAAGGAAGTTCAGGGAGGAGTCATCTAATCAGAGGAAAGGGCATAGGGGGAGGATAGTGTTTATGGGGTGTGAATTCCACAGCTGAAATGACCTTTCAGAATGAGACGTGATGGAGAAGTCTGGATTACAACCCACAGAACACTGCATTCTGAGAAAACCCTTAGAATGTGAGATCAATGCAGCAAATACTCTCGGGAAAGTATGTCATAAAGAATGATGGGAAAAAAAAAAAAAGAACGATGAAAGCTCTGGACCTGCCGTCAGCCTTGCAGAAATTTTCAACCTCAAGTACAGTGTTCAGATATCTTCATCTGATCATCCTCTTAACAGACTGACAGGGGAGTGGCAAGCTTCTGGAATCATTTGCCCTCCTACCTTTTCAGCCTGGCAAGGGCCTCTTCAACAAGACTCCATCTGGATCAGCTGCTGCAGATTCAGTCAGTCCATCAACAGGCATTTACTAACCCCTTCCTATGTGCCAGGCACACTAAGTTCTGAGTATACAAATAAATACAAGCAAGCAAGATACTATCTGCCAAGACATCCCCAAACTAGGGCACAGTAGTAAAAACACAGAAGTCAGAGGTCCTACATTCAAATCATGATGCCACCACTTCTACCTGCATCACCTTAAGTGAGTAATTTAAAATGTCTCAGCCTCAGTTTCCTTACCTGTAAAACCAGACTTATAAAACCTGTAAGGGCCCTTCCAGCTCTCTAGATTTAAGGTCTCTAAGAGTGGGTACACTGAATCTTCCATTCATCTGACCCCATATTCTGCTACTTAGCAGGAAATTGCTGCTCTTACCCAAAGCAGATGACAGGGCTCAATGTAGCCCAACCTTCAGGAGTTTGGGGTGCCAGGGATGACCATAAGCTGAGTTTCACACGTTCCTGTCTCATATGTTTACTAATAAATCAGCTTTGAGCAAATGAATGATGAGTCTGGACTCCTTCCTTGGCTCAAACCTGAATTAAAACACTGAGTTCTTGTGCCTCAGAATAACTATGCCCCTTTTCTTCCTCACCCTGTCTGTTTCCTGGGAAATGTACCCATGGAGTGCCAATCTGTGTGACTTTAGGTGAAAAATCCACGTTGCTCCCATGCTAACAGATAGGGAAACAACTTTCACAGTTAAGGCAAGGTATTTGATCTAGACAACTTTGTTCCTAGAACAGCGGTTCATTTTTTTTTAGATCAACCCATCATAATCAATTCACATCCACACCATCTGTCTATATACTCCTTCCAATTGCACTAGCAATGACAAAGTTCTTAGGAATTACATGTATCATCTTTCCATGGCATATAGGAATGTAAACAGTTTTATTATATCAAGTCCCTTATGATTTCTCTTTCATGTTTACCTTTTTTTATGCTTCTCTTGAGTCTTGTGTTTGAATGTCAAATTTTCTATTCGCCTCTGGTGTTTTCACAAGGAATACTTGAAAGTTCTCTATTTCATTAAACATCCTTTTCCTCCCCGATGAATTATATTCAGTTTTTCTGGCTATGTTATTCTTAGTTGTAATACTAGCTCCTTTGACCTCCACGATATCATATTTCAAGCCCTTTGCTCCTTTAATGTGGAAGCTGCTAAATCTTGTGTGATCCTGATTGTGACTCTACAATATTTAAATTGTTTCTTTCTGGCTTCTTGCAATATTTTCTTCCTTGACCTGGAAGCTCTGGAATTTGGCTATATCCTGGGAGTTTTCATTTTGGGATCTCTTTCAGGAGGTGATTGGTACATTCTTTAAGTTTCTATTTTACTCCTTAGATCTAAGATATTGGTATAGTTTTCCTTGATAATTACTCAAAAAATAATGTCTTGGCTCTTGTTTTTTATTGGGACTTTCAGGTAGTCCAATAATTCTTAAATTATCTCTCATAGCTATTTTTCCAGACAATTGTTTTTGTGATGAAATATTTCACATTTTCTTCATTTTTTTTCATTCTTTTCACTTTGTCTTACTGTTTCTTGATGTCTCATAGAATCATTAGCTTCCACTTGCCCAATCCTAATTTTAAAGGAATTGCTTTCCTCAGTGAGCTTTTGTACTGCCCACCATGGCAAAGCCTAATGCTCTGGCCATTCCCATTTGAATAAAGCAATGGTACTAAACTCAAATAGAAATGAAGCTACCGTTTCTACAACAGAAAGTAGCACCTTTAAACTGTTTCCAATCAGCAATCAGTTAAAATCCCTGATGGTATATGTTGACTCAGAAAACCACACATAAATATTATGTTCTACTGTACTGTTATTGATTTTGTAAAATATTTCCTAATTGCATTTTAATCTAATTGGTTCCACTCAGGAGTGTTATGGACTGCAATGGGCCCCTAGGCTGTGTTGTATGTTTGACTCTTCTGTAGTGAAGGATGGCTTTGCTCTAATCTCTGTCATTCTTTTGGGTCAATCAGTCAGTCAGTCAATAAGCATTTACTGTTTACTATGTGCCAGGCACATAGTAAACACTAGGAATACAAAGAAAGATAAGAATATGGTCTCTTCCCTAAAGAAACTCAAATTTTAATGGAGAAGACAGCATGCATGTTGAAGAAGGTGGCCCTAGAGCTGAGCCTTAAAGGAAGTAGGTCCAAGAGTAAAGATAAGGAGGAAGAGCATTCCAGGGATGGTGTACAACTGGCACAAAAATACCGAAATAGGAGAGGAGATGTCTCATACGAGGGAGAGCAAATACACATTTAGCTTTTAGGAAAGGTTCAAACCCTCAGCCTTAATGCTAGGTGGATTTCTGCTTCAACACTTTCTAGTACAGGGGTTCTTAACATTTTTTTTTTAATGTCATAAGTACTTTTTTGTAATCCGGTAAAGTTTATGGATCTTTTCTCAGAATAATGTTTTTCAGTTCATAAAATAAAATACCTAGAATTACAAAGGAAACCAATTACATTGAAAAAGAGACACATCAGTAAAAGCAAGGTCATCAGTCAGTCAAGTTAACAAGCATTTATTAAGCACCTACTGTGTTCCAGGGAATATGGAGTGTTCCGGGAGCACTAGCACCTCTGGTATGAGGGCTTGCTAAGCTCTTTTCAGGGCTGCTCATCCATCTTTGACGTCCACTTGCCACCCAACTCTTATCTATGGCTCCAAGAAACTGTAGCATGTGCAGTAGCTACACCCCAGTAAAACCATCTCAGCAGATGGGCTAAACCAGCTTGAGGGTGACCAACAGGCTTCACATTTATCAGTGAGTTAGGTGGATGTCTACCCCAAGCATGTGAAGACTCCCCAGGTGGAATAGACAGATGAGAACAATTTGCTCCAATAGCCATGAAGGCAGCTGAAGCAGGCACTGTGGAGTGCTTAGAGCTTGGTCAGACTTTGAAGATGCCAAGGTCATCCAATTCATCCTGAGCTACTACCAGTCATCCTGACTTTTCTCTTGCCACTGGACTTTGATGACTCTGGAAGAGAGAGGAAGGCTAATGATTTTGTGCAACCCTGCCTCACTTCAATCCAATTCATGTGCAAATCAAGACATCACCCTGTGATGTCACTGGTCCCCTTCAAAAATAAAGGATGGACAACATCTATGTTCCAGAAACTGCTAAGTGCTGGAGATACTAACAGAAACAAAAGACAATCTTTGTTTTCAAAGGACTCAAGTCAAATGAGGAAACACCATGTAAACAACTATATACCAAGAAGCTATATAGAGGATAAATTAGAGAGATAATCAATAGAGGAATGGACTAACATTAAGGGGCATCAGGAAAGAATTCTTGTAGAAGGCAGAATTTTAGCTAGGACTTGAAGGAAGACAGGGAAACCGGAAGACAAAGGTGAGGAAGGAGAGAATTCCAGGTATGGTAACCTAGTCAGTGGTGTCAAACTCACATAGAAACAAGAGTTAAACTGTACATAAGGATCCTTGCAGCCGCATGTTAACTTAGAAAACCAAAAACCACCATTATCTATGTCGCATTGTATTTTTATTTATTTTGTTAAATATTTCCCAATGGCATTTGAATCTAGTTCCAGCTTTAATAGGGAGTCTTGCTCTGCAATTCAGCTTTCAGGCCAAGGTGACTTCTCAAGTCTCCTTCAGCTCCATACCTACTATAATACTATGTGAACTAAGGTTATCCAAAGGAGGGTGAGTGCAGTATAAGGTTTACAGCAAATGTCCTAGGCTTGCAAGCATTACCAAGTAATCCAACCATTAGTAAGCGTTATATGGTGTTCTAGCAGGATTCTCTCACGTAAGGGCATTTTCTTGCAATTATAGTTCAAACAAGCCAATCAGAGCATAAAGTCTAACATGCAGTTGGCTTAGCAATCAATTAGAAAACAAAATTATAAGCCAATTGGGTTACAAAATTAGAGGCAATTGCACAACACCCATTAGTAAGTGTTATTTGTCTTGACATAAGTTGGAGTGTTACTTGGACCAAATAAAAGCACAGAAGGTTAATTTGTGAACCTTTCAAGTGAGGCACCTATGAAAGGAGAGATCTCTCTACCTCAGAGTCAAGCCACAGAAATTACCTTGAAAGCAAATCACAGAGACCTGTGCTAGCCAGGTCCGAGGACCCTGTCGCAATTTTCTCTTTTTCATGAGGACCTATAAACAGTCTACGAACATAAGCGAGTGTTTATTTTTTTAAAAAGCACACAATGGGGATCACTTCAGCAAATCTGGGGTATACTATTATTTATATACAAACTGATGGTTAGCATTTGTAAACATGGATTAAGAATCCTTAAAAATTTGCCACTTGATCTCTGGACCAGTGCTGTCCTGTGGCACTTCCTTCTTTCCCTCTCACTAGTCTCACTTGCTTAAACAGGGAGAAAAGTCAGCTTCCCCTAGATTACTCTCGCTTTCCCCTCCCTTCATGTCACCCTCCTGTGAGGAGCTTAGAGCAGAGCTCCTGGGTAATAGAGCTGTTGTGGTCATTCTGAAGCACTTCCACCTTCCTCTATCCTTCAGGAGACCCTGGGCCATAGCTTTATTCCAGGCTGCCACTCCCAGCTCTACATGAAGCAGGTGCCATGCCACTGCATGTGTCTATATCAGCACTGGGTCCCATCCCTGAAGTACGTCTTATTTGGAAAAACTGTCCATAGGAGCTGATCCCCTTCTGGGACAGCACTGAGCTCGTTTCAGAAGAAGGAAACTAAATTTCCCCTCCGAGCTTCCCTCCTGGACTTCATGATCTCCAAGAACTCATTATCCTGCAAGTCAACTTCAAGTCTGAAAACTGACATCTTCTCAGGACCCCCCGCTTCTGGGGTCCCCCACCCATCCACTGAACAGAGAAGATAGAGGATGTGGATTTGTAGGGCTTCTCCCAGATCCCCAACAGCCATCTCATCATTTCCTACCTCAGCGCCTTTTTCATCTTCCTTTCAAGTGTTATCTTTCCATTAGATGGTGAGCTCCTTAAGGGCAAGGATAGTTTCATGCCTTTCTTCGTAGTTCTAGTGTTTAGCACTGGGCCTGGTACACAGTAGGCACTTGTTATCATTCAGTTGTATCTGACTCCTCATGACCCCATTTGGGGTTTTCTTGGCAAAGATACTGGAGTGGTTTGCTATTTCTTGCTGCTTCTCCAGCTCATTTGACAGATGAGGAAACTGAAGCAAACAGGGTTAAGTGACTTGCCTAGAGTCGCATGGTAAGTGTCTGAGGCAAGATTTGAATTCAGGAAGATGAATCTTCCTGGTTCTAAGCCCGGTGCTCTATCCACTGAGCCACCGAGCTGCCTCAGTAGGCACTGGAGGAATACTTATTGAATAATCGATTGACTGGATTAGATACAATTGGGATATCACACAGTAACAGAGACTGGATTTGAACAGCCCAGATCTTCAGATTCTTTCTACTGCACCAGGTAGTTCCTGATCTTAAAGGCTTACCTTCTACTGGAATATTGAAATATGTAAACAAATAAGTAAATACAAACAGTGTGGGAGAAAAAATTACAAAGTAAATTTAAGAGGTAAAGACTGCTAACAAGCAATGGGGAGGGTTGGGAAAGGCCTCCTGTAGAATATGGCTTTTGTGTTGGGTCTTGAAAAGAACTAGGGATCCCAAGAGGAATCCCAGATGAGGAGAGAGTATTCTTGGTATGAGGGACAGCCTGAGTAAAAGTGTAAAGGTGGGAAATAGATCATATATAGGCATTAGTTGATAGGCCAGTTAATGGAGAATTTTTGAAGGGGAATAATATGAAATGACAGGAAGAGCAGGTTCAAGCAAGACCAGGGGGCTTTTGAATTCTAGGTTGAGGGGTTTGCATTTCATATTAGTAGCTATTGAGGCTTTTTTAGTAGGGATGGGTGACATGGTCAAATCTGTATTTTAGGAATATCTCTTTGGAAGCTATATAGAGGATAATTTAGAGAGAAGAGATATTGGAAGTAGGAAAATTAATTAGGAGATTATTACAATAGTCCAGTTACAAATGATGAGACCTTCAACTAGGGAGTGGTGTCTCTGTGGGAATGGCATATCACAGCAGACATTCAGAGGGCAAAAAATTCCAAGCCTTCAGTTTCCCTCCTTTCTCCCTCAAAAGTCTAACCCAGTAGAACAGGAGGACACAAAATCCCTAGACAGAATTTTTCTAGGAATATTGAATAGTGATTTGTACAACCACTTCATAGGAATTTATTATAGAAATTGATGAATAAAAAGAAACAACATAGTTCTAAACATTATGTCTGGTTGGGAATACCATTTTTTTTCTTAGCATAGATAGTTGACATTCTATAAATATCTTTGAATGGTTTCTGGTGGTGATGATGATGATGAAGAAGAAGATCATGGTGATGAAGATGATAATGTAACCACACTCCTAATTTTGAAGTCATAAGAGCTTGGTTTTCTAGTTTCTGACACTGGGAGGCAGCTGGTCTGATTCAGTTGCACAAGTAGCAAAGAGAGCACAAATTAAATTGCCATGTTAGTGGATAAAGAATCAAACAAAGATATGTAACACCTTTTACGTAACATTATTGCTGTTTTATCTACAGTGCCTACATAGGCTGCTGCACACAACAAAAGATAATAGCTATGATTTTCTATTTTGCCTCTTCCTTCTGTCTTCCAGGATACCAGGAACTAGAAAACCTGATGATTTCATCTTAGATCTATTATTCATTTAGCCTTGGACAAGCCTTTGAGGAAGCATGGTGAGTTGGAAAGAGGAGAGGCTCTAGTCAGAGGATCTTGGTGTAAACCCAGTTTTGCTTACTCTCTATGGGAATATGTCGTGTGAATTGTCTGGGCTTCAGCTTGCTCATTGGTAAAATGAAAGGGTTGGGCTACATATCCTGAAGGTTCCTTGAAGCTTAAAATCTACCATTTTTGGCCTTTCAGTGTTCCTATTT
The DNA here is from genome assembly GCA_028646515.1 of Pseudochirops corinnae. NCBI lineage: Eukaryota > Metazoa > Chordata > Mammalia > Diprotodontia > Pseudocheiridae > Pseudochirops > Pseudochirops corinnae. Next base: position 245,377,801 of record CM053587.1, read on the forward strand.
CTCCAGCCACAAAAGAAGAGTAACTTGGGTATAATTATTAGTATATCTATGTTGTTATACTATGTGGTTGGGAGAATCTGTGATAAGTTGACCAAGTCTTGTGTAGGGGCAGGGTTAAGGAAAATGGTTAAAAAGGGATCAAAGTAGAAGCCTGCATAGACTGGCTGGGGTTTGTTTTTTTTAACCTTAACAGGGATATAAGAATAGCTATTTCTATTCCACTCCCATCGCTGGGTTTTAATAATAAATAAGCAGATCAAGAAGACACCAGATCTCCTCCCATTGGCTGCCAGCCAACAATACATTTGTCTCTGCTCCTCTTACATCTAAAAATTCTACCCTTCATTTCTGATGTGAAAAATTTGGAGAAAACATGCTTAAAATCATGCTTAAAATGCTGGTATTAGAGGTGGATTATCCTTGTCATACACTGATGTGCCTTGCCTGATTCCAGCCCAAGCAAACACATGGAAATGTGGGAGGAGCCTGTTTCTAGCCCTGAATGACAGAAAGATTAGTCCTGTGTGAAAAGTCTGCTCAGTGACTTGAGATTAAGAAAAATTGATAACTCAGGGGCTCCTGAGTTGGAACAGAGTATGTATACGAAAGGTACTTCACTGCTTCTTCCTCCCTCCCTCCATCCCTTCCTCCCCCTTCCTCACCTTCTCTTCTCTTTTCTCCCTCTTCTTCTCTGTCTCTATCTCTGTGTCCCTCTCTTCTCTGATTTGTCTCAAGAAAGTCAGGTGGAGGAGAGGTGGTGGAGCCTATGATCATATAGAACTGCTTCTCTTTTTATCTTAATTCTTTCCTAATCTTAGTATTCCAGAATGGAAGTGTTCAGGCAACCCACTGAGTTTGGAACCGATAAGAGAATCCAGTGGGATTGGAGTTAGGTGATGGCCAGTATCAGTAGCCACTGAAACAGTAGTGGCAAATCACTTCAGTATCATGAGGAGTAAGACATGACTGAAAAATAACTGAAGGAAAACCAAAATGTGTCAAGCATTATAGAAAGTTCTTAGGATACAAAGAAAGGCAAAAGTCAGCCCCTACTCTCAAGGAGATTGTGGTATAAAGAGTGAGGCAATGTGAAAACAATTATATACAAATAAGATATACCTCCAATTATCTCAAAGCCAAATGAAGGGAAACAATCCAATTATTTGATTAAAATTATTCCCATTAAGGTCTGAATAACTGATGGCTCAACTTCACCCTACCATCTGGTGCTTATATTTCCAAAGAAGAGCTTGTTAACCCAAATTAATTTCTAACAGGTAGAATTGCTACCCAACACCCTGCCTCCAACTTTTCTTTTCCTTCTCTAACTACAAAACAGTTATGTCAGTAGCCTGACTTCCCACTTGCAAATGGTTGTTTTTCCTTAAACTGGTTGGAAATTTAGGCATTTGGGGAAAGTAGCTAATTTTATTCCATCAAGGTTTTAGGGCTTCTGTTGCACAGAACTTTTTAAAAAATCATTAACCTAATCCTATATCCTGGAATCTGTTTCCTTTTGAAACTACACTGCATCTACCAGTTCCAAGAAACCAGATTGTTTTATTTTATTCTTGAAATGCAAGGCTGGAGTTTGGGGGGCAGGGGGTTTAATCCAAAATCTAAGCTATTTTCTGCTGCCCCTAAAAGACCCCCTTGAAGACTTAAAGGGTTCTGTGATGACTGCCAAAGACTTCAATTTATCTAAGACTTATGACATATAGCAGAAAGCTTGGATTCTAATCCTGCCTTTGATGTCTACTAGCTGTTTGACCATGAGCAAATCATTTATTCTCTCTCATCATCAGCCTCCTCACCTGTGAAATGGGAATAATCATCATACTTACCTGGAAGGTTTGTTGTAAAGATGAATGAGTTTATTTAAAGTGCTTTATAACTTTAAATGAATGACTGAAGAAAAAAAGCATTTACTAAGAGCTTACTATGTGCCTAGCACTGTGCTGTGCTATATAAATATTTATTATTCTATTGCTATTTATTATCTATTATGCTATTGCTATTATTCCAGGCACATTCTATGCCTTTGGCTGCTCCTATAAAAAATTAAAAGATAGTAATAAGCATTTATACAGCATCTACTATGTGTCAGGCACTCTGCTAAGTGCTTTTGCAAATATCTCATTTGATCCTCATAACAACCTTGTGAGATAGCTGCTAGGAAACTGAGGCAAACAGGCTAAGCTACTTGCCCAGGGTCATGCAGCTAGTAAGCATCTGAGATCATATATGAACTCAGGTTTTCCTGATTTCAGACCCAGCACTCTAACCACTGCACTACCAAGTGCCCATGATTTTCCTCTTCGTCCAGCCTTGGTGAGCATAGTTCAAGTGGTATGAATTTCCTTTCTAGGACATCGGGACAAAGAAGAACCAGGGTGAGGGAGTGGGAGTGGGATTACTATGGGTAGGGCCCTAGCAGAAATGTAGTCGATTTTGTAATATAAGGGTCACTCTCTTACCAAGAGCCATCTTGGGACAAAATAAGAAATCCAAACAGTCTGGAATTTTCTGGGCTATGCCATCCCTATTCTCTTCTCCTGCCTCCATTTCTGATCTGGTCTCTGTCTCCCTTCTGGTTTTGGCCCTGGACAGTCCCTTCCAATACTGACCTAGAGACATACATTCTCTACCCCCACGCCCCCAGAAATCCAGAAGAATAAACTCTATCCAGATAGAATTTGAGAGTTGAAGGAACCTCAATAGACATCTAGTCCAACCCATACATTAAGGAATCCCCACTACAACCTACCCAACAAGTGATCATCTAGCTTTTGATGAAAGATAGCTAAGAATGAAGAGTCTACCGCCTCTCAAGGCAACTTATTCCACTTTTGCACAGTACTAAGCATTGGGAGCACTGGGCCTGGAGTCAGGAAGACTCATCTTCCTGAGTTCAAATCCAACCTCAGACTCTTACTAGCTGTGTGACTCTGGGCAAGTCACTTAACCCTGTTTGCCTCCATTTCTACATCTATAAAACAAGCTGGAGAAGAAAATGTCAAACCATTCCAGTATCTTTGCCAAGAAAAATCCAAGTAGGGGCAGCTAGGTGGTTCAGGGAATAGAGGACTGGACCTGGAGTCAGGAAGACCTGAGTTCAAATCATACCTCAGACACTTAACATTTACTAGCTGTGTGACCTTGGACAAGTCACTTAACCCCAATTGCCCTGCCTTCCCCCTCCAAAAAAGCAAAAAAAAAAAAAAGGGAAAATCCAAATGGGGTCATGGAGAGTCAGACACGATGAAAGTGACTGAACAACAACCATTAGGAAGTTTTCTCTAACATCAAACCTAAATTTATATTTTTGCAACTGTCACTCATTGCTTCTGGTTCTGACTTCTGAGACCAAACAGGACAAGTCTAATCTCTCCTCCACATGAAAGCCCTTAAAATATTTGAAGACAGCTGTCATGTCCCTTCTCCTGGCTCTCTGCTTTTTTCTCCAGGTTCTATGTCCTGCTCCCCTACTATCTCTACTTATGAGGTCGAGGGAATGAGAATCAAAAGGAACCATTCAGATCAGCCCCTAGTCCCAGCCTGGGGATTGGTTAGAGAAATGGGGAATCCCTCCCCTAGAGAGATAGGGTTCATGCTCTTAGCCCTTGCTCCCTGTGATCCCTAAAAGGATCTCAGGAACAGGGAGTGGCTAAACCTGGTCAAGGGTTGCTAAATCTAGCATATTTTCAAGTTGTTCCAGAGGTAAGGCATACCTAGAGGGATTCCCTTGGGACTCTCAGGAGTCAACCCTGGCCAGAGTTGCAAGGACCTTGGAGGTGGGATGTAGGTAGGATAAGTAGGTTTATTCAGTACATAATCACAAACACAAAGGGCTCGGGCAAAGGGAAGACAAGAATTGCATGGTGCAGTATATAGAGTACTGACCCTGGAGTCAGGAGGACCTCAGTTCAAATTTGACCTCAGACAATTAATAGCTGTGTGACCCAGCAAGTCACTTAACCCCTATTACCTTAATTTTTTAAAAAGAGAGAGTAGTTTCAGAGATTTGACCATACTCGGAACTTTGTAAAGTGGGATCAGAGCAGTGTCTTCTTTTTCTGACCCTTACGGAGTTAGTCATGACTGCCCTTGATATCAAGGCCATCTCACTAAGGCAAGAGTAGTTCCTAGGGTGCCCTTGGTTGATGAGGGAGAATTATAATCTCACCCCCTCAGATTATGACATGCTAATTATGTAGCACTAAGGTGGTGGGGAAGGAACCTGACAGGGATCAGGCTGGGCACTTAGGACCTAAAGACTTAGTTAGAGTAGGTCAAAAGTCCTCATATTAAATTTTCTTCAATGATCCTCGTTTGTCACAAACTTGCCCTTTTACCATCTGGTTACCCTGAGCACTCCATAGTTAATTAACGTCTTTCCAAAAGAAGACACTGATACCTGAACACAATACTGGGCATGAAGTCTGTCAAAGGTAGAGTACAGTGAGAGCATCACCTCCCTATTCCCAGAAGGGAGGCCTTCCTAATGCAGCCAAAATTATATTAGCTTTTTCGCCTGTCACATCACTCTGCTGACTCATATGGATCTAGCAGTCCACTAAGACTCCAAGATAATTTTCAAAACAATGTCTATCTACCTGTACCTCCCCTATATTATATTTGCATCCCTATGATTTGTTGTTTGGGCACTACTGTCAATCATACAATCAATGAGGTAGAGATAGGGGCTGCAGTTCATTAGCTGCAGGAGGACAGGCTTCATTATATACAAAAGTCAGAGAGCCCTGAGCATCAGCTTTAAGCTACTATTATGTCGGTTTTGACTCTTTAAGTAGGATGAGTATAATGGAATTCCAAAGAGCAAATAAGGGAAGATAATGATTTACAGATCAAAGAACAGATGTCGCAAGGGGAAGATCTATATTAAGTAAAACAGGAAACTAGCCTGTTAACACTGGACCTCCTGGGTGATATCTCAAGCATCAGAAGACATGTTGATCTTAAGTAACTACATGACATGCTGATCTTAAGTAAATTGATGGCAAGAAAATGGTGGTAACAAAATCAAGCCAGAAATTCTCTTATCACGAAGCTCTGCCCCAGAACTTTCAGCGAATCACATAGCTTAAGGCAGTAGTAGCAAATTCAAATAGAAACCCATGTTGGGGGGTGGCTAGGTGGTGCAGTGAATAGAGCACTGGCCCTGGAGTCAGGAGGACCTGAGTTCAAATTTGACCCCAGACTCTTAACATTTACTAGCCATGTGACCTTGGGCAAGTCACTTAACCCCATTGCCGTGCCTTCCCCCCTCCTAAAAAGCAAAAAGAAAGAAAGAAACCCGTATGGCTGCATACTGATTTAGGAAAACAAATCAAAATAAATTAAAATAATTTCAGCTCTATTGTATTTTTGTTTATTTTGTTAAACATTTCCCAGTTATATGTTAATCTGCCCAGTGTAGGGAGTTTTACAGACCTTTGGCTACAAGTGTGATACCTCTGCTTTACAGTCTCAAGGGTTATGGTCATTTTTCAAGTTCTAAATTTAAGGTTCCCTAATTCTGTTCAGGCAATCTTCATCTAGAGTCCATTCCAATAACCTAAGACCGCCTGGGAAAAGGACATGGGATGGGAGGGGGGTCTTGGAGGGAGGGAAATACAGGGAGGAGGGCGGGGAGACAGGATAGCAGTTAGAAAACAGCTGAATTAACAGAGACTCTCAATTTAGGATTACAGAAGACATGAATCCTCTATTTTAGGATGAAGAGCCAGTTACTTTTTGCCATTTCTTCTCAAGCCAAACATTCCACTCTTTTCCTCCTGTTGCCAGTCCTGGAGACAATGGTCCCTAATAGACCTGATTGACTCATTAAAATTCTTTCTGAAAATTGCCTCTGGTCAGACTAATAGGAGCAACAACAGAGAAATGAACTGGAACCTTGGGGGTCGTAATAGGATGCAGACTTCCCAGCCCAGGGGCCTGCAAGAGAGTCCCAGCAATTAGGTAGATTCATCTCAGTGATATACTGAAGTTTTAATCTCCGAACCACAGAATCTGTAGGGCGCTTTCCAAAAAAGTAGTTGGTGGGGAAAAACCACCGCTGTTTCTCTGTATGGGTCCCTTGTATAAAACAGGCCTTTAATGTTTGTTAAATCGAATTGAATTGCCCAGAAGATACTGTTAAAGGCTCAGCCCTACATCTGAAGGTTAAGGCAGATGGTGAGAAGAATGTGAAGGTTAATGTAACTTCTGAGTAACTGAAGCCAAAGTGGGAAGGAAAATCTATATAACCTTATTTTTAACATAGAGTCATAGGTGCAGATCTGGAAGGGCCTTTATAACGTTATCTAGTCCAAAGATTTACTCAATGAATAAATCCTGCCGTTGGGAACTCCCACCCTCCATATATAAGGGGTAGTCAATCAGTGTTTATGAAGGGTTAAAGTGAAATAGACTTCACTGTCTTACAACTTAGAGAATTCTTTGACCCAGCAATGCCACTGCTAAGTCTTTACACCAGAAAGATCAAAGAAGGATGCACAAGCACAAACATATTGGTGGCAGCTCTTTTTGTAGAGACGAAGAACCAGAAACTAACATGGTGTACCCATCAAGTGTGGAATGGCTGGACAAATTAAGGTATATGAACCCAACAGAATATTATTGAGGCAGAAGAAATGATTAAAAGGAGAGTTCCAGAAGAAAACTAAGAGGACTTGTATGAAAAAGAGTGAAACAAACAGAACCTAAAAGAAATTATACAATAACAACACTAGTTATTGTTGTTTACTACTCTAGAGTGGGATTTTCTATTTAACTTAGTAAAGACAAATGATTTTGAAACATTCAAGAACTCTGATTAATGCAACAATCAACTACAATTCCAGAGGGCTGATGATGAAGAATGCTACCTACTACCCAAAAGAGAAATGATGGACTGAGGATGCAGAATGAGGCATACATTTTTAGATGTTGCCAATGTGAAGACTTGTTTTTCTTATTTATTAATATTTGCTATTAAAAGTTCTGTTCTACTTTTCCCAAGGTGAGGAGGATGGGAAGAAGGAGGGAGAGAAAAATTAATGCTAGTTAATGGAAAATATAAATTAAAAAAACAAGTTAGCCCATTCCTTTTTAGAACAGCTTATCATTAGAGAAGTTGTCATTATATAAAGCTGAAATTCACCTTCTTGAAATCCATTGCTCCTAGGTTTCTCCTCAGAAATGACAGAAAAGAAGGCTGATCTCTTTTCCATATAATAACCCCTCAAACACTTGAAGATAGCTTTCCTGTCCCTGTTAAATCTCATCTCTTCAAAGCTAAAATATCCCTGTTTTCAACTGCTCCTCTACTTTTGATCTATGAAGAAGTCTTTAAATAACATCCTATTGTATCCTCTACCTTGCAGCCCTTCAATGGTCCCCTGAAGAGGCTTTGTTCCCTAACCTGACCCTCAAAGTACAGCTGACCAGGTGAATATTCTGTATCACCTAACAAGAGCTAGAGGAGGGGGGAAAAAAAGAACTAAGAAAAGAAAATCTTAACCATTCATAGGTCGTTAAGGTTTGTAAAGTACTTTATAAATGTTATCTCATTTGATTCTCTCAACAACCCCGAAAGGTAGGTGCTATTACTGGCCTCATTTTAAAAATAATGAAAATAAGATGTTAAGCATTTTGTCACAGAGTTAGTAAGTATCTCAGGAGGAATGGTTTGGTTTGTTTTTTTTTAAGCAATTGGGGTGATGTGACTTGCCCAGGGTCCACAGATAATAAGTGTCTGAGATTGGATTTGAACTTAGCTCCTCCTGACTTTAGGGCTGGTACACTATCCACTCAGCTACCTAGCTGCCCCTGAGGCAAAATTTGAACTCAGGTCTTCCTGCCTTCAAATCCTACATGCTAACTAGGCCATCTTTTGCCTCAGTTTTTGCCTAGCCTTTAACTACTGATGGGCATTGCCTCAGATAAACTGAGGCCTGGGAAAGACTTTAGTTTGAAAAGGCCAAAGTCTGCCCCAGCACCAAGGGCCATCTCTGGACATCTTGCCAGGGGCCTCTGATGACTGGAGGCATCTGATGGCTGATGACTTTGCACAGCTCTGCTTCACCTAAATCCAATGAAAAAGAGTGCCCAAGACAATCATTTCTCCATTTCCCTCCAGGCTGTCTCCTTTGGAGGGCAGGGACTGGTTTTCTCTTTTTGCTTATATTTGTCTTCTCAGTGCTCAATATAGCACCTGCCATGTAGTAAGACCAATAGACCCACCCAAGGCCACCATAAATACTTCTTGACAACCTGAATGAAAGACCCTTGTCAACAACCAAGCAAAACAATTTGAAATGGAGATTCACAATTTCTGTGTTCTCCTGTGAATATGAAAATAGTTCTTTTTTGGTGTTTAAGTTCATAATGAAAAAATAAAGATTTTTTTAAAATTTAAACAAAATCAGAGAGATAAGTGTTGTGAAGTATATTAAAGGCCTTCAAGTCTAACCACCTCATTTTACAGTGGAGGAAACTGAGGCATAGTTAGGTTAAGTGACTTGCCCAGGGTCACACAACTAGTACATGTCTGAGGCAGGATTTGAAACCCAGCTCCTCCTAACTACAAGTCCAGAGCCCTACCATACCATGCTGCTGCTCTAAGTTAACCCTTAACTCAGGGCCAGCGACAATTCAGTAGCAGATATGCCCAGGTATCATATAAGTGGATGTGTTTTATGGGGAACAGGCTATCTGTTTTCCACACCTCATCACAGCCTTTTGCAAATAGATGTTCACCCTCCAAGTGTATGATGCAGTCACAGCAAAAACATCATCTGGGTAGAAAAACAAAGGGAGATGACAATGTGTCCTTACAGGTATGAGGGTTCCCTTACAACAAGATATTTCGCCATTCTAAGATGACAAAACAGGAAAATGACAAATGCTGGAGAGGATGTGGAAAAATTGGAACACTAATGCATTGTTGGTGGAGTTGTGAATTGATACAACCATTCTGGAGAGCAATCTGGAACTATGCCCAAAGGGCTATAAATAATTGCA
>CM053587.1:245387327-245413902 GCA_028646515.1 Pseudochirops corinnae
TTATTATTATTATTATTATTATTATTATTATTATTATTATGTACTGCATTCAGGCAGTCAATCAACAAGCATTTATCAAGTGTTTCATATGTGCCACACACCATGGTAAGCACTGGAGTTACAAAGAAAGACAAAAAAAGATACTGCTTTCAAGGAGCTCACATTCAAATAGGAGAGACAATATAAAAACAATTAGGAGCATGCTAGATTTATACAGAGTGGAAGGAAGGTAAGCAACCTTAAGCCAAGCATTAAGAGGAAATGGGAGGTTTCTTTCATAAGGTGGAATTTTAGCTGGCCCTTGAAGGAAGCCAAGGAAGCTGAGATGAGAAGGGTGAACATTCCAAGCATGGGGGACAGCCAGAGAAAATGCACCCACTTGGGAGGTGCAGTGGCTTTTGGGGAAATAGCAAGAAAGCCAACAGCACTGGATTGTAGAGGACAAGAACCAAACAGATACTAGGTTGTCTTGCCTTTGTTCCTAGATTGCTTTTATAATTGCTCTCTAGATGTTTCATGTGTCTCCCTACCAGAAATACCTAATTCATTCTCTTGTAACCTCTCCCACAAATTCTCTAAAGAGGTGTAGGGCCATCCACTTCCCTCCACTCATCAGAAATGGCAAAGGTCCCTCTTTTTCTTTAAGCAATGAGTTCTCTGTCACTCAAAATGTTTCATTAGAGTCTGAATGGCAATCTGTCGGGAGCGTTTTAGGAATCAACGCTGCATTAAGAGCTTGGGCTAGAAGATTAAAGGTCACTTTCAACTCTAAGGTTTTATGATTTTTCACTTCAGCATATCAATAGAGTTACTTCACCTTATCCGTAGATGTCAGAGCACACAAGGTAGAAAGAACACTGGAATAAGATTCCAAAGATCTAAGTTCAAAACCTGACTGCTGTTTACCATTTGTGGAACTTTGGGCAAGTCATTTAACTTCATTGGGCCTCAGTTTCCTAATTTGAAAAATGAGAGTAATGGAGCACATGGCCTCTAATTTCTCTTTCAGTTCTGAATGCTATGATAATCTTTCAATCTTCCTAATAGCAGGATATCTTTTCTCAGAAATTAGTATCTACATATATAAAGGACCAGGCAGACAAGTTTTTAACATGGTAGGTTCACAGGAAGGATGGTATAGACCAAATTTTGCTACAACAGATAGCTCCATGATAAAAATTACCGTATAATGAAAGCATCTCTAGCTCCTAGTCAACCATCTATTCCTTTGTAGAATTAGCTGATCAAAGAAAACTCCATGATGTCATCAGAGTGCTAATGCAGTTTCTTAAAATGGAATTTGAATGATATTGTCTAAGTTTTATATGTCAGTAAAAACTGTTCAAAATCTTACATAATTTCACTGCTTGCAATACTCAACAAAACCAGGATGTCAGAAGGGGCTGTACAATCTTTTGATGGTGAAAATAGCAGTGGACAGAGCTCCATGTTCTTCTCAACAACCAAGAGGGAAACAAAGAAGCCTCAAGAGAGCAGCTTTTATCTGGTTCCACCCCCAATGCAAGCTGCCAATCAGCTGTTTCTACAACTAACTCCTTGGCCAAGGGATGGAACTCCTGGCATGCCCAGCCTCCCAGGCAGGAGGAAGTGCCTGTCTACCCTGGTGTTGCAGTGTCTAACACCTCCTGCCTGGCTCCAGAAGGACCATTCCATTCTTACACCGCCAAATTGGCTGGCGGGGCACACATAGTGAGAAATCTCCTGCTACCAGATTCCAAGCCACAAGCATGGCCAAAGTAGTTCCTTCAATCTAGGAAAGGACAAGAAATCAATGTGAAAAAAAGAGATAGTGTCTGCAGGTGAAAGAGGTGGGGAGTCTAGCAACAAAGCCCAGCCTTGGTTATGGTAAACCAAAAGCAATTCATACGTGGTCATGAGAGAGGAAGACTTTGTTTCTTCTACGGGCAAAACATCACAGATTTCAGCTGAATTAAAGGGATTGTAGAGTGCAGATAGGGCAGTGGTTGTCATATCCACTGAGGTATGTAAAGAAAAATGTCTCTTATTGGAATCAAGAGAGCAGAGCAGCTATTTTAGCCATTACCTGCTTCTGCTGTTCTTGGTCCCCTGCCTGCACCCACTGTGGGCTGAAGTGGACAGTCAGTTGCAGGCTTCTAGCGGGGGTCAGGCAATCATTCTCTACCCAGGCCCAGGCCCTATCTTACACACCTAAGTTGCCTTATCTATAAAAATAGGGATAATACAGTATTACCCCAAGGGATTGTTGTCAGGTTAGAATGATTTAAAGTGTTTTGTAAATTTTGTATAAATGTCATATCTTATTATTGAACTGAGTTAGATAATTTTTTATCAGCATTTTTAAAAATGGATTATCCTAAAATACTCAGTACGCATAGTTTGTTAATATCATAAACAGTGCTACTTTGTTGTTTGTCTTTCATTCTCGAAGAGGACCATGATATCAGGAAGGTGATGCCATGACATGCAAGTGAATTGGATTTAAGTGAAGGAGAACTGAGCAGAGTCACCAGCCTCACTTTTTCTCCAGAGTCATCTGGGTCCAATGGCCAAATGAAGATCAGGACAACTGGAGATGGCCCAGGATGCAGTGGTGGACCTTGGCCTTTTCAAGTTCTGATTTTTAACAGATCTCAGTTTAATTGAGGCAGGGACCATTCAGGGATTAAAGATTAATAAGAAATGAGGCCAAGAAAGACCTCTTAAAAAAAAAAAAAAGACCTGGGAAGGGAAGACCCTTAGGGTTTGGGGCCAAATCAGAAACAATTGTTATTTACATTCATTCTGTGGTACCTTAAGCAGAGGCAGGATAGATGGATGCCTTTGTAGTTTGTAGCATAATTTGAGGGAAGACAAAAGCCTCAGCTGTCCCTTCCCTTCCCTCTTCACTATCCTCTCCTTAGCCTGCTACAAGGCTTAATGTTCCCATCACTGGAATCATTTTTTTGTCTTACTTTATTATTTCTAGAAGAGTTCTGTCATAAGGCAAATATTCTCAGGAAGAGGAGTCTGCTAGCACTGATTAATTTACCAGATTATCTTTAACTGAGACAATAGAAATTACTTTATTTTCTTCAGACTGAGTTTTCTTGACTGTAAAGCTCAGAGGGTTGGACTCAATGAACTTTAAGGTATGTTCTAGTTTGGCTGCAGCATGTAGTAGACTTTGGCTAATGGAATAGATTCTCAAAGAATAGTCTCTGATGCTTGACTACTGTGTTGCAGTGTTTACTCTCAATATACCAAGAGTAATGAATGGGAGATAATGAGTGTCTCTTAAGAAGATGTGTCAACAGCCTCTCCTGGACCCCCAATAATCCTTTAATGTGTTAAATTTAAAATACATTTTATTGCTATCTTTTGTCTTTTTATTTTGATCTTTTTGTCCCCCTTCCAGACTGAACTATCCCATGTAACAAAGAAAAGTAATTAGGGGAAAACACCCAGTAACATGATTGCAGGCTGAAGAAAATACTTAAGAGGCAACAGAAATGGTGCCAGGATATGTCTGAAATCTGAATGACTGGCACTTGATAGGGTACAGGCTCTGGGAACCCTCTTGAACTCTCCTTGGATCTTCCCACTTGATCTGGCATTCGCCTGAGGTCATAAGCCTTCTATTATTGCTACTGGCCACTCCCATCAAGATTCTCCCTAAACCCCTCCTCTAGTCACCCCCAGACTACTTGGCCAGTCCTAGATCCCTCCCACAATCTTTTGGTATATAAGATCCATACCATTTCCATAAAGGTGCTCAGATTCAATCTAGGTCAGACTCTGTCTGGCCCACTCAAGTGTCATACATCCTCAGATTCCTTAAGATGGTAAGATTTCTTAAGAGTCTGGCCAATACAATGGATCTTTAATAAACTTTGTTTTCCTTTGGCTGAAAGAAGGCTTGAGTTGAATTCATTCCGGCAGGACCTGGCATGTTGGTATTTTGGGGTCCTGAGCACCCCTAAACCTCAACAGCACTCACATGGAAGATTACATACAAAGACTTCTTACCACATTGTGTAGAACAGGGGAAGGAACCCCAAGGACCATTTATCCCTAAGAAACTTTTACACATGCCAAATGTAAGCAAGCTTTGGGAATATGTCTGTGTCTCCTCTTCAAGCTTAGATAGATCTACAATCATATCCATGTGGATAGTACTTCTATGAATGCCAATTGCAACCCCTTTATACCTTTAGCTCTGATATAATGCTTGTCCAAATCACTGGAGGCCTTCTAGCTTTTCATTTAATAACTAAGGGATACCAATGTACCCCTCAAGCTATCTACTTGTTGTCTGTATATTCATTAAATGACAGGATCAACTCATTTCTTGGTCATATATGTTCTCAAAAATATCTTTTTCACCTCTTCTTATGATCAAGTCACCACCTGTAACATGTTGTAGTTTACTTGGGCTCACTAGGCATCTTTCCCTTTGTCCTTGGCTTATTTGCAATTTTAAATCTCCCAAAGATCATAATATTCTGCGATTTGAAGTCATATAGTATTACTGGTAGAAAATTATTTTAAAAAATAATAATAGAACAACAGTTGACATTTATATTGACCTTTGAAGTCTGCAAAGTACTTTATACACAATATCGCATTTAACAAACAAAAAGATTCTAAAGCAATGTGCTATTTGGACTTCTCTTCATACCTCTTACTAGCTATTTAGCTTTGCAAATAGCCACACTCCCACTCATAGGCACAAGGCACTTTGTGCCAAGCAAATATAAATTATTCTGATTTTACTGACTTTGGTACCTGAGACACAAGATGCAAAAAGAGGGATAGATGGACAGGATGCTAAAAAAATAAAATAAAATTGGGGGAGGGGGTGCAAGAGCTGGATTATAAGACATCGACACATACAGTTTCATTCAGTACTCCTCACATGGATTCTCCAGATTTTTTGATCTCACAGATTTTTAGGCATTCTGGAGCTAAGGCAGTGGTAGGGCCTTAAAATGACCTTTTCCCCCCCAAGTCTTCAGGGATCAGAGCAAAGGCTCTCACTGTCCTGTACAATTCTGTTGATTTGGCTAGGCTACTTGAAGACCCCTTGGGACACTTTTCATCAGGAGTCTGACCTGTGTCCTTGGCTAGTAATCCATGTCACCACCCACCTTTCTGTCCCTCACTATCCTGTGACCTGCTTGGCTGAGGTCCTCTCTCACACGGGTGATATTGAAAGTACCCAGTTGGCAAAGGGTGCTAGGATCTTTTCTTGTGAAAGTAAATATACTTGACAAAAATCCTAATGAAAACAGTATTGTTACTATTGCTGCTTATTTCCCTGTCCCTGATGAGTTATGGGGCCTTCCTCCAGCAGACTGCCCACAAACCATACTTTGGAAATGGAAGGACAATCTATACTCAAATTTGCAAGATATAATGACAGGCTTGGCTGGTGATCTACAAATACTGCACCTGAAACTTTCTACCTACATGGCCTCAGGCAAATCACTGAACCTCTTTAGGCTTTGGTTTCACCCTAAAAGAAGAGGTTGTACTAGTTGACCTCTGAGGTACCTTCTAGCTCTATGCCTATGAGAGGATGACATCATCATCTCAAAGTACAAATAAGCCCTTGAGTACTATGTCTGGAATGTCCCTGGAAATAGTCTGGGGGAAGTCAGCAACATTTTCTATGGGAGTGCCCTTGTAGTCCCATTCTCATTCAATACTCCATGGAGGTTGAACTCCCTTACATTACTATTCAATAAGGATCAGGGGCAAGAGAAAAGGAAGGCAAGAGAGAGGTGGAAGAAAGGAATTGGAGTTATGTGACCTTTCTCTTTCCCCATCTCCAAATTTAAAGCCAATTTTGGCTCTACAGTGTCCTCAAAGAGTTTAAATCAATTCATAATTTCTAGGTGGCCATTGCATGCATAATACTTGGCTAAGCATTAAGAGAGATAAAAGATGAATAAAATGCAGCCTCTGACCTCAGGGATCCTAGAGTCTAGAAAGCATGATGTATACAGAAAAATGCAATATAAAATTAAGTGAGAACATGCATGGATAAAGTTCAAGAAAAATCTAGAGAGAAAGGAGGGATCATTTCTAGTTGAGTGAACAGGGGAAGATTTCATAGTGGAGGTGGCCCTTGAGCTGGGCAGGGCTAAACATCAGATAGCAAAAGGGAAGGGGGTAGGAGACATCAGAAGCATAGAGAGAGGTCTGAGCCAGGAACCGAGGCCCTTATCCTACTTTCTCTTGTTTTCTTCTCAGCATTCTGTAGAAAATAGCAATGCCATGATTGAATCTGAATACTAAAATCATCTGGATACCCTGCTCCTGGGACGCATAGCAAAATGTAATAAGTTTCTTAAAATGTGACCCAATTATAATTGTCTTTTTAAGTTTTGTTTCCCACTGGGACCAAATGTCTGTGGTTAAAAATAATCCTTGAAATTGGTCCAAGTTGCCACAAAACTTTTCAGAGTCACTTAAATGTTATCCATATTGCTAATGTGTTCTCTTCCCTCCCTGTATTTTATCATACAGACAGGCTGGAGAGTTGGCTAGCCAGGACAAACAGCAAGAAGAGAACATGCCCAGTGGGTGGACCTGAGTTCCCAGAGATGAATATCTTCCCATCTGAGAAGAGGGTGAGGTTTCCCAGTACCACTGGTTCCCTGCCAGACCTTTGCAAGTCACCCATGTTAGCCCAGGGTCCCCCAAATCAAAAGTCTCTGTCCTCACTGCTCCCTAAGGTTCACAATCAATGACAATTCCTTCTCTCCCATTATGTGAAGATGCTTGGGCAGTCAATCCAACTCTTCTTTAAAATATTTACATCTTCCTCCCCTCCCAGGGTCAGAAGTTCTTCCCTTTTTCTGATGCTCACATAGGACACCCCCCCCAATTTAGATCTGGAAGGGACTTTAGGGGGCCATCCAGTCCAACCCATTTCATAGGCAAGGAAACAGATCCAGGGATTATGACTTGCTCAAGATGTATTAATTTGTATCATTTTAGTGACAACCTTCTTCCCTGACTAGATAGAGGGAGAAACTAGGATGGGGTGAATTGGGCTTTGTCACAGGATGTCAAAATGGGACTGGAGGTGGTGCTTCTTCCACAAGAGTCATACTTCACTTCACTTTCAACCTTTCAGCAGCAGTTCACTGGGTATCTGTCCCCCTGCAGCCCCAAGGTCCTGTTGTATTTGGGCTCCTCTCTGGGATTTTATCTTTCCCCACCTGGCTCTTTCTCCATTCCCCTCACCAGCATGAGAGCAACTACACTGGAAGCAGAATTATCCTCTGGCTGCCACACCTCACCCCTGACCAGGTACTATGAGTATAGTTGTGTTTGAAACTAGAGGAAACCAACTAAAGCCAAGTTCATCTGCAAAATACCTTAGCCTCATGTGGGCTAAGGATTTGAGGTTTCCACTATCTTTTATAGCCTGAAATTAAAGATTAAAATTTTAAGCTGTCAGATACATTTTAATTTTTAATCACAGATACAAACATTTAATCAGTGATAAATTACATCTTCAAATTCTTACATGAGAAGAGCAAGCAAACAAACACACACACACACACACACACACACACACACACACATATTCAAAGCTGCTTTGGGCACACCAAGTCTGATGCTGAGAGCTTTGCAGAATGACATAGGCTGTCACTGAGAGCTCCTTAGTCAGTCAGCCAAAAATCACTGTTGGCATCTGCCCAAATAGAAAAAAAGAAAAGGAAACAACCATGCTGGGGAGCTGCAAGTGAGCAGACAGGCAAAAGCAAAATGAGCAGAGAAAAGGCTGCAGGAATGTGCAGAATTAGGAGGACTGGGTCATTCTAAAAGGGAAGGGAAGGAAAAAAGAACAATCCACAAGACTTTATTGAGGCTATTCTGATTGAAGCACAGTGCTAGGCACTGTGGGAAGGAGGGAGAGGAGTACTAATGAAATAGAAGATGTAGTTCTACCTCCAGCACCAATTTGAATAGAAGCCTGAAATTAAAGGGGGACAGATGACCTGAAACTAAAGATTAAAATTATAAACTGTCAGATAGATTTTAATTTTTCATCACAGACACAAGCATTTAGTCAATGATAAATGATATCTTCAAAATCTTATTGAGGACAAAAAAAACCCCACCTTAATAGACAGAATAAAGGGGACAGATACACAGAAAATAATCAGTGAATGTTTGTTGGTTTGAATTAATTTAATGAATTAGAGTCAATATGCAGGTTATTTGTCGTGTCACGGCATAGGGTAGAATGAAATCAAAAGTCCTGGGTTTGAGTTCTGTCTCTGCTACTTATAAATTACGTGACTTTGAGCAAGTCATTTTCTTGCTATGGGCCCCGGTTTTCACATCTATAAAATGAGAGGGTAAGGCAAGGTGTTCCCTAAGGTCTCTGCTAGCTCTGTCTACAAATGCTCATGACCTCCCATTGATATCAACCAAGAGGCAGCTTCTGTTCATAGAAGCCAAATGTATTTCTGGAGCACCCTTTTCCATTTCATTCTAACCTACAAACCCTATGACAAAAGTAGCTGATGTTATGATTTTCATTTTGTCTTCTTTTTCACAGTCTAGTTTTCTATTCAATTAGTGTCTAAACTTTGCCTCATGCTTTGGACTTCTCAAATTTCATTAACATTTGTCCTTGGGTTACACAATCTCCCATATTTGGGTATGTAGAACTTTTAGCATAATAATCAGAAAATCAGAGGTAGCCAGAAACCATAAGAACTCATGTACCTTGAAGTGAGCAGTCATAGAGTAAGTGATCCAGTCAACACCCCTGCCTTCAGGCTTAACTACACCCCCAAAACAGGTCTTATGTCACAGGATGGCAGCAACCAGTCTATGCTGTTGTGTTGGCTGACACCGCGGAAGACCACGTCTACAATTTGTCATAATTTCCAGAGCTGCTACCTGCCTCAACTTTCATCCTGCTGTCTAGCCCTGCCTCAAGCACAACAGCCTCCTAAAAACTGGATGCTGGCCTTTTTTTGACACTTGGATTAGAATTTAAGCACTGGAGACTTGTCTTTAACTACTGTACTTTATTTTATTAAGTTTATTCAAATTACTCAGATCCATGGTTTGGTAATATCCAGGATATTTTTAATTGGTTCAGGGATTATCAAAATTTATTTTAAAATTTAATTTATTCATATGTGTATGAATATGTTTCATATAGCACTTTTAGAAGGAGAAGCATGGAATCACAACATGTGGGAACGTAACTCCAAAAAGTCCCAAATCATTGGCAGTTCCAGTAGTGTTTTAAGTTGATACTTTGGTTCCCTAAGGAAAAATGTCAGAAAGACCTCTTATCCTTTGCAAACTGCAAACACACACACACACACACACACAATAACAATGACAACACAATAACCAGCTTTTCCATCATCCCCTTGGGGAAGGAAATTCCATCATTAGGACAGTTTTTACATGATTTTTGGCCTTTCTAAAATTCAATTTCCTAGTTGAGAAAAATAGCTAAAGATTATGTAGATTCTTGTTTCTGGAGGGAGGACATGAAGGAAATAATATAATATTTGCAGTAAATAATAGTAGCATGTATTTAGTAGTAATAGTATATGTAGTGACTAGCATCTATAAAGTGCTTTGAGTTTTACAAAGCATTGTACATATGTTATTTCATTAATGACAATGAAATCCTCTAATGCTTCTCTGTGGCAGAAACCCAATTTGACCTTAAGAAATCAAGGTCAAGAATATGTAAATTTCTTTTTTCTTTTTGAGGCAACTGGGATTAAGTGACTAGCCCAGGGTCATACAGCTAGTAAGAGTCTAAGGCTGAATTTGAACTCAGGTCCTCCTGACTCCAGTGCCAATGCTCTATACACTGCTCCACCTAGCCGATCCTTGTAATTTTCTTACAATCATAAAAGCTGTGGACAAGGAAAATAGGAGTTTTCCCTTCTACCCATTCTCATCTTGTTTTGACCTCATTTTGCATTCATGAATCTCCATCAGTAACTATAACTAAATAGCAGCTGTTCCAAATCTTTTCATCCCTCCTTAAATTCTCCTTGGCATTTTATAATCCCACCTTCTCAGCTGAGGACCTCATTTCATACTTCAATCATTATCCATTTAGAATCCCCTCTCATCCACATCCCTCATCTCACATCACTTGGATGCCTTCCCCTACTGTCTTCTTTTTCACCTCTGTCTCCCATGAAGAGGTGGCCCTTCCCCTTCTGAAGACAAATCAACCCATCTACACACATCTCTGATCTCATCCCCTCCTGCCTTCTCCTACAGGTTATCCCTACTATAATCTCCACTTCCTTATATCTTCAACCTCTCCCTATTTATTGGCTGTGTCCCTGCTGCTTACAAATATGCCTATATCTTTTGTTGTGTTTTGTTTTTTGGAGAGGGGAAGGTAGGGCAATTGGGATTAAGTGATTTGCCCAAGGTCACACAGCTAGTTTTGTGTTAAGTGTCTGAGGATGGATTTGAACTCAGGTCCTCCTGACTCCAGGGCTGATGCTCTATTCACTGCACTACCTAGCCGCCCCAAATACACCTATATCTTAATGATCTTTTAAAAAATCCTCATTAGATCCTATCATTCCCATTGGCTATCATTCTCTATTTCCTCTTCTCTTTGTAGGGAAGTATCTCTTGAAAAATTTTTATCTACAACAGATGCCCCCACTTCCTTTTTTCTTACTCTCTTCTAAATTCTCTGTATTTTGGTTTCCAATCTCATCATTCAACTGAGACTGGTCTCTTGAAATTGCCAAATCTATTGGCCTTTACTCAGTGTTCATTCTTCTTGATCTCTCTGAAGCATTTAACATTGTTAATCACTCCCCTCCTCCTATATACTCTTTTCTCTAGGTTTTTGTGACACTGTTCTCCCTTGGTTCTCCTCCTATCTGACTGCTCCTTCTTAGTGTCCTTGACTGGATCTTCATCCAGACCACACTCACTAAACATGGGTGTCTCCAAGGATCTGTCCTGGACCCTCTTCTCTTCCTCTTATGAGATCTTAGAGGATCTCATGATGGATTCAACTATCATCTCTATTCAGATTATTCCCAGATCTATTTATCTATTCTAGCCCTTATCCTTCCTTTGAGCTCCAGTCTTATATCACCAACTGCCTCTTGGCTATCTTAAATTACACATTCTGTAGGCAACTCAAATTCACCATGTCCCCCAAAATAACAAACTCATCTTTCCCTCTAAACCCTCCCCTCTATACAACTTCCCTATTACTGTCAAGGGCACAAACATCCTCACAGTCATACAGGTTTGCAACACTGGTGTCCCCTTGGATGCTTCATTCACATTCACCCCACATTTTCAATTCATTGTTACGTTTTTTCATTTTTACCTCATATACATCTCCTCTCCACTTACTCAGGCCAAATTAATGAGGCCCTCAATACCTCATGCTTGGACTATTGCAATAGCTTTCTAACTGATCTTCCTTCAAGTCTCTTCCCACTCCCCATTTTCCCACCACTTCAGGAAAATTTTAAAGTAAACAATTTCAAAAGACTCAAGAATTCTGATCAACGCAATGACCAGTCATGTCTTCAGAGGACCTATGATGAAGCATGTAACGTAGCTCCTGAAGGAGAAGTGATAGACATAAGGTATACAAAGAGACATACATTTTTAGACATGGTCACTGTATCAATTGATTTTGCTTATCTAAGCTTACATATTACAAGTTTTTTGTTTTCCTTCAGTTTTTAGCTGTGGTGGGGGAGGAGGGAGGTGTAGGGATGGAGAATGACTAGAAACAGTTACCCCTCAAAAGAAAAGAAAAACAAATTTAAACATATTTTTAAAATATGAGAAAGAGAACAGAAAGAAGTTTTAAAAGAAGAGGAAAGTTTTAAAAAGTAAAGAACATAGTTTTGAAAGTAAAGTGTTTTTGTTATTCAGTAGTTTCAGTCGCGTCCAACTATTCGTGAGGTTTTCTTGGCAGAGATACTGGAATGGTTTGCCATTTCCTTCTTTAGCTCATTTTCCAGATGAGGAAACTGAGCCAAACAGGGTTAGGTGACTTGCCCAGGGTCACACATAACAGGCTGAATTAGCACGATTCCTGGCACATAGTAGGTGCTTAATAAATTCTAGCTGAACTAAGCAGATTCAATGATTCTATTAAGTATGGCAGGCTCACTTGTAGTAAGTGTCTGAGGCTAAATTTGAACTCAGGTCTTCCAGTCTCCAATCCTAGTGCTCTATCCACTGTGTACTATGAAATGGAGATAAATGGTTTAATATTGAATTCTCTTGGTGTTCTGTTTTCTGCAAAGAAACAATCTTGGGGGGGGTTTAAAAAATTAAAATAAAAAGTCTCAGCTCAAACTCCACCTTCTTCAGAAAGTCTTTCTTGGTCCTACTTTGCTTCATCTTTTCCCTCTAAGATTACCTACCCCTGAGAGTATGTAAATCTTGTTTGTACAGTTATCTGGATATTATCTCCCACAATGGACTGTGAACTCCTTGAAAGCAGGTGATGTTATGTCTTTCTTTGTATTCTCAGCCATGGGCACAATGCCAGGCATAGAGTAAGTACTTAATAGATGCTTATTGATTGATACTATAAATGGGATTTTTTTATTTTAATTTTTTTCCTTAACAGTATTTTATTTTTTCCAATTACACATAAAGATAGTTTTCAATATTCACTTTTATAAGATTTTTGAGTTCCAAATTTTTTTTCTCCCTCCTCTCCCCCTCCCCAAGACAACAAGCAATCTGATATAGGTTATACATATACAATCATATTAAACATATTTCCACATTAATCATGTTGTGGAAGAAGAATAAGAACAAAAAGGAAAAACCACAAGAAAGAAAAAAGAAAGAGAGAGAAAATAATCTGCTTTGATCTGCATTCAGACTCCATAGTTCTTTCTCTGGATGGAGATGGCATTTTCCATCACGAGTCTTTTGGACTTGTCTTAGATCACTGCATCACAGAGAAGAGCTAAGTCTAACAAAGTTGGTCATCACACAATGCTGCTGTTACTGTATACAGTGTTCTCCTTGTTCTGCTCACTTCACTCAGCATCAGTTCATATAAGCTTTTCCAGGTTTTTCTGAAATCTGTCTGCTCATCATTTCTTATATAGTACACATATTTCATTACATTCATATACCGCAGTGGTCCTCAACCTTCCTAATGCCATGACCCTTTAATAGTCGTATGTAGGCATGTCTGAATGTGGGCAGACCCCACCTGGAGATGGAGAGAGGAGGTTCCTAAGACCATCAGAAATATGTGTTTTCAGATGGTCTTAGGTGATCCCTGTGATCCCTGTGAAAGGTCATTTGACCCCAAAGGGGTTGCAATCCACAGCTTGAGAACTGCTGATATACTACAACTTGTTCAGTCATTCCCCAATTAATGAGTATCCCCTCAACTTCCAATTCTTTGCCACCACAAAAAGAACTGCTATAAATATTTTTGTACATGCAAGTCCTTTTCCCTTTTTTATGATCTCTTTGGATTATAGAACTAGTAGTAGTATTGCTAGATCAAAGGGTATGCACAGTTTTATAGCCCTTTGGACATAATTCCAATTTGCTCTTCAGAATGGTAAGATCAGTTCACAACTCCACCAACAAAGTATTAGTGTTCCAATTTCCAATTGGATTTTTTTTTTAAAGTACAATTGGTTTTTTACTCCAAATTTCAGGTATCTTCAAGTTCATTTTTCTTTATTCTTCATATACTTTCCATTAGACTCTGTGCTTAAATAGGATTAAAAGCCCCCAAACAGGGGGCAGCTAAGTGGCACAGTGAGTAGAGCACTGGCCCTGGAGTCAGGAGGACCTGAGTTCAAACATGGGGCCTCAGACACTTGACACATTTACTAGCTGTGTGATCTTGGGCAAGTCACAATTGCCTGGCCTTCCCCCCTCAAAAAAAAGTCCCCAACTAAAGGCCAGCCCCATGCTGTGGGTTTATCTTGTCTTGCTAAAGTCACCTTGGCTAAATTAAAGGAATAAAAAGATCTGTTTCTCCTCTTCTGGCCACTACATTTCCTACTAGTTAAGATGATTCCTGCATTTATAAGTACCTGTAATTTCAGGTTACAACTTATATTCATGGGTAGAAGTAGCATAGCATTTTGCAAAAAGAATTGCATTTGGAATCCAAGGACCTGAGTTTGAATCCCACCTCTGATATTTTTTAACTGTGTGACCTTGGCAAGTCAAATATTATTTCTAGGCATAGTTCTTGTTTGATAAATGAAGTTATACTAGATAATCTCTAAGGTCCCTTCCAATTATAAGTCCCCATTTGACTCTGAATACTAGAAAAAGAAAAATTTTGAAAAGATAGTAGCCCAAGAAATAAAACATAGGACTACATTGGGAAGGATACATATTTATTAGATCATAATCTCTGGAGAATCCTTTCTATCTTCCACTAAAATCCAACTCCATTCAGGGTGCCTCCACATAGCCCCTGGATTTTTTAACTTAAGGTTTGCAAAGTGTTTTACATGTATCATTTCATGTCATCCTTACGAGAATCCTGTGAGGTAGGAGCTATTGTTGTCCCTATTTTTCATATCAGTAAACCAAGGCAAGAAGAAGAGGTTAAGTAATTGCCACAGTTAATATCTGAAAAGCAGGGTTTGAACTCAGGGCTTCTTGGCTCCAATTCCAATGCTCTACCCACAACACCACCTAGAAACCCCTACAGCCCTTGAATTCTTAAATATTATGTCAGTGTTGCACAAGATCTAAGCAGTCTTCCCCGGAAAGACTTTTGAGTACAGATCTAGTAACAGATAGTGCATCTGTTTTCCAAGGACCAGCCTAGTTAAGTCTGCAATGGCTTATCACCAGAGTTGGCTGCCAGATGAAGAACTGCTCTTCAACAACTGTGGAAATGGAAAGAAGCTGCAATGTGTGCAACGAAGGATGTCCCCAACACCGCTGAAACAGCAACTCTCTCAAAGCATCAAAGTATCATTTACATCAATTTATTCTTAGTCGAGGAGAAAAGTTTCCTTCTAAGCAGAACTGTTTTCCCTTCAGTCCTAGGCCAACAAGCTAGGTCTCAGGAGCTATTCCAGCATTAAAAACTCCCGAGTTTATTTTTGTGAGCTGGATAAAACTCATAGAGGCAACTACTTTTTAGACTGGCAGCTTTGGCACATGGCCAAGGACCACACACTGCCTTCATTCCAGGGAAACCTGGCTGTGCTGAAGCAGCATGGTGTCTTCCAGGCTAATTTTAAGCTGGAGCTCTTCAATGGGCTGAAGAACTCTCATGTGGTTGATGTTTGTCACATAGTAGGCTGAACTGGCACATAATCGGTGCTTAATAAGTTCTAGTTGAACTAGATAGCTTGAATGATGATCCTGAGTAAGGTAGGCCCACTCCTAGGTCCTGTCCTGTTCAACATTTTTTACAAATGATTCATATGAAGACATTTGCTGATGATGTGAAATTAGGACAGAGATAAGGGTTGGATCCATCATTTCACTCAGATAAGAAACTCACATGTGAGGAGACTTTTTCTAACAATGCAAGTCAGCACCTTCCCTTATAGTCTTATAAAGTTTTCTAGAACACTGAGATGTTAACTAAGTGACAAGGTCACACAGCCAGGATGTCAGAAGTGGAACTGGATCTGAAGTTTTTCTGGCTTTGAGGCCAGAACTGTCCTCATGATCTCATGCTGCCTCTGATGAAGCTTGGTGTGTCAGGGAGGGTTGGTTAATTCATTGGATGATAATATCAGGAAATGAGAAGATCTATACATACTTGGAATGTCAGACCAGACTTGCTGAGATGAAATTTAATAAGGACAAATGTAAAATTCTGCATATCTTTAAAATATGACATTTTTTTAAAATGGAGGGCAGCTAGGTGGTATGGTGGGTAGAATGCTGGACTTGGCAGTCAGGAAGACCTGAGTTGAAATCTTGCCTCAGAAACTTGCCACCTAGTTATGTTACCCTGGGTGCATCACTTAACCTTTTCTTTTCTCCCGAACCTCACTTCCTTCATCTATGACATAAACATAATAAGAGTACCTACTTCACAGGGCTCTCATCAGGATCAAATGAAGAGCAGTGTGTAGACCTAGTTCTATGTGTTAGCTATTATTCATTCATTCATTCATTTATCTGTCACTCACAATGACAGAAGCTAAAAAACACCTCATGGTGGCCAAAATCTCTAATTCAATCTTGGTCCTTTTTATGGAAGCATAGAGTCTCTAACCAGACAGAACATTATGGTCAGATCTGGGCAGTATATTTTAGAGGAAATGTTAGTAATTCAATGCAGCAAACAAGTAAGTATTTCTAATGGGCAAGGTAGGGAACCTGCAGTCTTGAGACCACATGTGGTCTTCTAGGTCAGGTGCAACTGACCAAGTTTTGGCTGAGTCCAAGTTTTACAGAACAATGCCTTTTATTAAGGGGATTTGTTTTGTGAAGTTTGAATTTAGTCAGAGTCAGAATTTAGTCAAACTTGAGGACCTAGAGGACATGAGGCCTCGAGGTTGCAGGTTCCCTTCCCCTTACTGAGACCATGGGAACACGCAAAGAAGAGGAAAAAAGTGATCCCTACCCTTAAGGATCTTAGAATCTGATTGGGGTGGGGGGACAAATTGTAATGGGTTCAGATTAAGGTGACTAAGATAGTTTGGGGCTCAAACGCATTTCTTGTGAGGAGGAACTGAATAAACTAAAGATATTTAGCCTGGAGAAAAGAAGACTTAGAGCAAAGCTGATTTCAAACTTAAAGGCATATCTTATAGAAGGATTAGATTTATTCAACAAGGCTCCAGAGTCAATTCGATATAGGGAAGAACTTTTTAAAAATCAGAAGTATCCAAAAATATAATGGGCTGCTTCAGGAGGTAATGAATTCTTCATCATCAGAAGGGTTCGAACAGTAGCTTAAGGACCAGTGTCAGTGATGTCAAAAAAAATGACATATATTATCATAGAAGATTGCACTATATGACCTCTAATCTCTTCAAACTCTGATATTCCTTGAATCTATATGTTCTTTCCTCTAGCTTATTGATAAAATAGCTTAATTCATTCCTTTACTTACTCCGAATGGACTCAATTGTTAGTTTACTAACTGTATTTTATGTGTGTGTGTGTGTGTGTGTGTGTGTGTGTGTGTGTGTGTGATGGAATCTCCTGGCTTTCCAAATATCACAGATATGTTTAGGGCATCTTTCATGTAGTTGTTGGTTTTCTGTTTTCAAAGAGGACTAATGATATAGGGTAATGTCTTGACTTGAAAGTGAATTGGATTGAAGTGAGGCAGGGCTGTGCAAAATCATCAGACTCACTCTCCATTTCTAAATCATTGAAGTCCAGTGACAAGACAAAAGTCAAGATGACTAGTGATGACCCAGGATGCAGTGGATGACCTTGACATCTTCCATGTCTGACCAAAGCTCTAAGCACTCCACAGCACCTGCTACAGCTGCCTTCATGGTTGTTGGAATGAATTGTTCTCATTCACACATTCCACCAGGGAAAGTCTTCACATGCTTGGGGTAGGCAACCCCCCTAAATCACCAATGGGTTTGAGGCCTGTCAATTATCCTGAACCTGGTTTAGCCAATCTGCTGAAAAGGTTTTATTGGAGTGTGACGACTGAGCATGCTATGGCTTCTTGGAGTCACAGGTGAGAGCTGGAAGACAGGTGGATATCAAAGATGGATGAGCAGCAGCCTTGAGAAGGACTCAGCAAGTCCTCACACAATTTACTAGGGTTTCTTTTATAAAGATGTATTAAAGGAATCTCAACTTACTTGTTTGTCTGGATGCTGCTATGTGACTTATTGTTTTGAAAAAAGGTAGGGAAAGGGGTCTATCAAATATCTTCCTCTCCCCTCCCCCCAGTCACATCCTGTCCTACAAACCATTACCTTTACTTCACTGTCTTCCTATCTGGTTGATTACTCTCATTTAGGATGGTTATATTCCAGAATATCTGTCTTAGTATATTTTAAGCAATTTTATTTTAAGAAAATTTTGACATTTAAGAATTCAATTAAAACATTCTGTATCCTGGAATTACTGAGTGCTTTTTAGTATTAATATAGACTCTATAAGAAAACTGTCATCTTCCACACCTGTAGGGTTTCTAAGTTAAATTGATCATTTGTGGAGAAGAATCTTTGTTGGAGAATCTTCCTTGTCAACATAATTTAAAGGTGTCATTCTGGGAATCTTAGGAGTATTGTGCCTAGCTCATCCACATATACTTTCATGACATCCCAATTTCCACTACTGTCTCTGAAACCCATTCCTGAGGACTCACTTATCATAGTCTTTTAAGGCACACAGACCAACAAGGAAGCCTTCATAGGGAACTTTTTGACTCATTATATGTCCTCGGGCCTAGGACCTAGGCCACTAGAGTTGATCATTTGTCAGGTCTGGTCTTGGGTGGGTCTGAGGAATATGATTTACTCAACTGTGGTCTACAAGGACAGAAAAGGGTCACACTAACACCAGAGTATTGTAGTTCTGACAGCCCCTAGGAGAAAAGGTTGGATCTAAAGCCTGTTGCCCCAAGGATCTAAGCAATCCCAGGGTCTGGCTTCACTTGAATCAAAAGCCATCCCACATGTCTGCTATAGATAGACCCAACCCCCAAAGGAGATTTCCAGTATTCCCTGAAATCCTTTTAAAAATGGAGTAAATCAACTGAGGCTTGTTCAGATCTTCTAAGCATATATATTTTTAGGAACAGACAACCTTTGCACTACTCTATTCTTTCTCCAAGTTCTTAGTGTATTAATATGAAATAGAGATGGTTTGATAACATGTATGAACTAATGCAGAATGAAGTAAGTAGAACCAAAAGGATAAATTATGACATGTAAAGACAAACAACTTGGAAAGACTTAAGAACTCTGATCAGTACAATGACTGGTTCTGATTCCAGGGGACCCACTTCCTGAATGAGAGGCGACAGATTCAAGATGTAGAACAAAACATACATTTTTTGGACATGATTAATGTGGAAATATGTTTTGCTTGAGTGTGTCTATTTGTTACAAGGGGTTGTTTTCTATTCATTTTTTTCTTAAAGGAGGGAGAGAAAATAATACTTGTTAATTCAAAAAAATTAAATGTAAAAAATGAAATGGAGTTGGAATCAAAAGGGATTCACATTCACTTGGCACTGGGTGATGTGAGTACTACCTCTACCAATACAAATCACAATTCCTCTATCCAATCCAATCCAACAAAAACTTATTATTATTATTATTATTATTAATTGTATATAGCTTGTTTGTCTCTGTACATAGTGTGTATATATTGCTTTGCTTGTTGCCTTCCCCATTAGATCATGAGCTCCTTGAGGACAGGGGCAATGTCCCAGTCCTTAGCATAGTGCCTGGCACAAAGCAAACACTTCATAAATGTTTATTGGCTGATGGACAAAAAAAAAAAAAGACATTATCTTGGGTTCTGAGGACATAAAGATAAAATGAAAATGAGCCCACGCTCTAGCATCATAGATGTACAGTTACTCTAATCCAATCCCCTCACCTAAGGAAATGGAATGCCAACTTCATACCAAATGTATTAGCTTGTCTGTGAAGGTTGCTGTGACCAAAATAATCATTACTCTGTGGCCAACCCGGTAACAAGACTTCAAACCTAGCTAAGCTGGTCCTCAGACAACAGATACGCACATACACCAGACCTGTATTCAAAGTCTTTCTGGTTTCAGAGGGATTGTCTAGAGCTTGCCTCCTGTGGATATATAGCCTTTAAAAATCTGCCAAAGTGAGGTGTCCAAGTCATTTAGGATTAGAGTGGAGAAAGAATATACTGCTTCACATTTGTATAATGCTTTAAAGTTTGCAAAGGGTTTTCTTACAATAACCTTTTTAAGCAGCTAATGAAGCATTCATTATTAGGAGGAATGTGAGGCTCCAGAAGTGAAGTGATTTAGCTGTAGCTGGACAGAGCTGGGATTCCAAGATAGGTCTTCTGACTAGTGCTCTTTTCATAATGTTATCCTGATTATTCCTTTTTTCCTCCCTTAATATTTGTTTTGTTGAGGGGAAGGCAATTGGGATTAAGTGATTTGTTCACACAGCTAGTAAGTGTCTGAGGTTAGATTTGAATCCACTGAGCCACCCAGCTGCCCCTGTTCCCCCACCTCCATCCCCTTTATTACTTATGCCTTTTAGGTTTAAGTCGACATTTGGTTACAACTCTATTACTTTTCTTTTTTTGGATAGTAAACTAAGCTGTTAAGAAGAGACAAAGTAGGGTAGAATTTTCACCCCTTGAAAAATCCTACCCTTCATGTAACAATCCCATTAAAAGGAAAGAAAATTCACCTTAAAGACCCCAGATTGCCTTATTTGTTAATCGGGCTGAGAGGTGCCACAGACAAACTCTAAGAGGAAGGGGAATGACTAATGTGGTATTCTACAAGACCTGGAGAAAAATATTTCCTTCTCAGCAAAGGAATTAGTGGTTCCTTTCTAGAGTTGTAGAATTCTGAAGGATGGCAGAGTTCAGAGGGTAGCCTTGAGGCTAGATTAAGCCTGCTAATTAAATCATATAATGCCCATTCAATACCATTGAAGTGTTTGGCACAGTTCCTGGCATACAGTAGATGCTTAATAAATGTTTATTAATTAATTGATTGATCGATTACTATAACATTCTTTACAACAAAATTTGAGGAATTGTCCCAATTCATTTGTTGTACAAGTATTGGATGGAACCCAATACTGCTAAAAATAGGTGAGTTGCTACTCCAAGCTTGAAAAATTCTTTAGGTTTTTGTTTTAATGGTATCAGTTCTGAAGGAGATTTTACATGAGAATGGTGAGCTGCCTCTTAGCTAAACACAAGAAAGGAATTTCCACTCCTGAGAGGCGAGTGTTATTTTGTTACAGTTGGAGAAACTGAGGTACCACTTCATAGGGTCACTTGTTTATGGGTTCTTCATCAGTATAGTTCATTTAGCCAAAGCAAACTTCCATTAAACATATTCCACCAAAACTCATGAAAATTAAACCAAGACATTCAGTTCACTGTCCATTTTGCTTCTCCTAATAACATCATAGGACTGTGAAACATATTTCCAAAGTATGGCTTAGAAATATTCTTATTTTTTAAATAAAAGTGGTTTTTTATAGTGTTACAAAGGCAAACAGCATAGCTCTACATGCTAGCTTTTTAAAAAGTGCCACCTTTGAACAGGTCTCTTAAAAACTGTGTTTTAAAATGCTCCTTTGAGATCCCTGCAAAGTTCAAACCAAAGTAAAAGTTCATGGTTGAGTGAGACAGGACTAATGGAAATGCTTAGGACACTCTTGTGGGCAACATTACAATATACCCTACCACATGTGTCTGTTAAGAAATGTTTATTCTATGCTTAGTCTAATTTGGAATTTTCCCCAAGAGAGTTTGGTTTTTTTCTACAACGAATATTTCCAAACACAAACAGTATTCAGTAGGTTAGAATTCCATTTACATAGAAAATGCACGTAATTTTCATTAAAATATATACAACTTTCTTTTAATGAAAACCATTTTAAACTCAGTATTGGGCAGGCTCCAATTCTAGCTTACGGCCCTCATGATGCCGTAAAACCCATCAAATTTATGGCATTATTGGAACTCTGGCACCTAAGTGAAATTAGAATCTCCTGATCAAGACTTTCCCTCATATTACTTTTCCCTTCTAGAACTAACAGCTATGTATTCATGAGTATATGTATGAGTAGTAAATAGGCTTCCAATAAATCAAGCTTGTTAGAAAGAGTCACCAAGCAGAAGCTTTGGTCAGCACCTTTGTCAGAGCTCCAAATTAAGGGCCAAGAAATTGTCTATCATTCTTGAACAAGACAGTGACTTAATGTGGGACTAAGTGGCAGGGTGGATTTATAGGCATGGCAGCAGAACCCATCTGAGTAGAAGATTTGGTGGATCTGATTTCCTGCTGCAAATCTGTATGGAGTTAAGTAACAGTTAAAATCTAGAAGTACTACTCTCTCTCTGTGTTGCTACCTACCTCATTTAGGCTCGTGACTAATTTTACTGTCACCCTTTCACAGTCACATCACTTTGTTCTTCATGTTCTCCACCTGCAAAATAGGACAAATTGCCTGAGCCCATCAAGTTTGTTGAGATCTGGAAAGAGGGTATTATTTGAAGACCACATAGTCAATTTGAAGATGTGTTACATGATGAAAAAAAATTAAAAGAAAAGGTTGGACTATATTATTTTTAAGGTCTCTCTATACTGAATATTCAGTGAGCCAGTGAAACAAACACAAAATGATACTGTTCATTTAGTGAGGCTAGTTCTGGGGAAAAGCTGTCTCCAAAAAGCATAGTCCTAACTATGGAATACTGAAAGAGTGTGCCATGTTCAGGGCCATATTTGCTGGAAAGGGCAGATGGTTCAGTACCACATGGCCTGGAGAATGAAAAGGGTACCTCCTACCCCTCTTCCCCACCCCTGCCTCTGCATCCTCCCCATCTCCCCTGATGTCCCCCTGTGTCAGGGAGCCTCTCTTTCATACCAGCCAACTGGTTGTTACCCTCTACTGACTTTCTGCTACCCTTTCCTAAACCTCCTCTGAGCCAGTGTTGGTCAGAGGTTCCCAAAGGGCCCACTGGAACTATAAAAGATGGTTAGTAGTAGCCTCAGGTGCAATTGGGAAGGTGTTGAATACAAATAAAGGGATGGTAGAAGCATAAGGAAAGAAGAGAAGAAAATTTTGAAGAACTATTCATACATGTTTCATCTGTTGTGTAACAGAGTTAAAGTTGTAGTGATACATCATTTTCCAAATAAACACACAAAATGCAATTTATAATCAATTGGTGGTCAAGTCCATTGACAGGTGTTAGCAAGCAAGTGTTGGCAGGCAAGTAAGTTGAGCATTGTCAGGAACTGCAGCATGCATCAGCAGGAATATGTGAGTGTAATGACTTGTTTACAATATGATACTATATAGTTACATGACACAATATTGTGTCATCAAAATTTCAATGCAGGGAAAACCCCACAAATTTACAATAAATTATTAAATTTAAGATGCATTTTAAAATATTTTTTTTGAAATTATGTAAATTTCAAAAGACAATTCCATCCAAATGGAAGTGATTCAGTTTCCTGGCATGGCACTGGTAGACTGTCCAAGTTTCACAGGCATACAACAATGAGGTCAGCACAATGGCTCTGTAGACCTTCAGTTTGGTAATCAGTCTAATACTTCTCCTCTCTCATACTTTCCTTTGGGAGCCTCCCAAACACTGAGCTAGCTCTGGCAAATGCCTGTGTCAACCTCATTATCAATGTGTACATCCCTGGAAAGTATACTGCCAATATAGGTGAACTAATCCACAGCATTCAAAACTTCTCCATCTGCAGTAACCACTAGTACACATATGGATGGTGTGGTGGTAGCTGATGCAACACCTGAGTTTTCTTGGTATTAATTGTTAGGCCAAAATTAGCACAAGCAGCAGAGAATTGATCCATTCTTTGTTGAATCTCAGTTTCAGAGGCTGCATTGAATGCGCAATCATCCACAAATAGAAAATTATGCACTAACACTCCCTCCACTTTGGTCTTGGCCCATAGCCTTTTCAAGCTGAAGAATTTACCATCAGGGTGGTAGCTGACCTTGATGCTGTGTTCATTGCCATTGAAAGCATTTGACAACATGGCTATAAACATCGTGCCAAAAAGTATGGGAGCAAGCACACAGCCTTGTTTCACTCCATTGGTGACTGGGAAAGCCAAGAGCCTTGGCTTAGGAAGATTCTGAAGATCAGGATAAGGTAACCAGACACTGAAGTCCTTACTCAACCTAAACTACCCAGTATTCTACTCTGCTTCAGAGAGGATGACTCCAATGGGCTGGCCAAGTTGTTCGAATGTAAAATGTACACTTGCCAAAAAGACCATTTTATGGGGAACTCACACAGGGCAAGCATTCACATGGTGGTCAGAAAAGCGACACAAGGACACTCTCAAGGCCTCTCTTAAGAACTTTGGAATTGATTGTGTGACATGGGAGACACTGGCACAGGACCACTCAGCATAGCATGCCCACATCAGAGAAGGTGCTGTGCTCTATGAGCAAAGCAGAATTGAAACAGCTCAAAAGAAACACAGGATGCACGAATTTAGAGTATCCACCCCAAATGCTCATATGGACTATCTGTGCCTGACCTGTGGTAGAGCATCCCTGATCAGTCACAGTCAGACATGCTGAAACTTGACTTTGGCATAGTGATGTCATTTTGGTCTTCTTTGAGAACAAAGGACAACAAATATAACCACCACTAAATTTCAAAAAAAATGTTAAAAGGTTAGATTTCCAGGGTGGCGCTGAGTAATTTTTTTAAAGGGGGCAGTAGGTTAAATAAATTTAGGAACCTCTGGACTAAATGAATGCAGGAATCTCTTAGAACTCTGAGATTCTGAGAAGCAGAGGGCCTCAGTGGGAAGCAGGGAGGTCACAAAGTTTCCTCCCTTACTTCTCATAATAGCGTTCCAATCTCTTATTTATTTTAAAAGGATACTGATAACAAAGCCTGATAGGTAGAACATAAAATTAGGCAGAAAGAGAGAAGGGCAGAATAGTAACAATACAATAACAGACAAAGGAATAACAATTTCAAAAACTACATAGGTTCTCATTGCTTGATCCTGTTCCTCATTTGCTATTTATTTGGTATGTAGCTTGAAGTCACCAGCTTTGTGACTCTGGGTCTATTCTTTGCGATTTTCTCTTGCTCGTCTTGATCCAATTACTAGCCAGGGTGCAGCCTTCTGACATCTGTTTCTCTAGCTCTCAAACTGTATGAGAGTTGTAGTAGAAAGAGGGCTTGCCCACAGTTTCTCTTGGGAGGTTTTTCCAAGGGATATGTCACTGAGACTTTGGACCCAGGTCACCGGAGAGGGACCCCCTTCCGATATCTTTGACTCCTACTAAGAAAGTGTCTGCTCCCTCTAGGGCCAAAGTTATTTCCTTGAAATTTCAGGCCTGGTCTTCCACCTCACTCCTTACTTAGAAATATTCAGCTCTAGCCCTCTACAACTATCTTTCTCTTTCTCCCTTTACCTGTCTCTTTGCTCTGATTAATCACAGACTATTCTTGCCTTGCTTAGTCCTCAGTTGAGAAGTACTTTCTTCTACCTATTCTATATCAGACCCTTTAGTGTGAGCCCACTGGTTTTTCTAAGCCTGGGACCCCTACTCCTATGAGGGTGTCCTACGACTTCCTGTTTTCAATTTAATTTGCTCTCTATTTCTGAGAGCTATCGAGTGGACTTACCCCTAATTCCCTCAATTATTAGCAAAAGGTAAACTGGCAGACATACCCTAGGTCAAATAGAAATTAGATACTCTTCCTCACATTTAACTATAACTTCAGTTATTTATCTTAGATTGCCAAGTCATTGGCCTCACTTGAGCTTCTTCTCCCAAATGTGGAACCTGCAGACGGTATAGTTTCCCCCATTGGTTAAAACTTTGAAAGGTCTGTGTTTTCATTGTTGTGGAGGCTCCCT
Organism: Pseudochirops corinnae; assembly: GCA_028646515.1. Lineage (NCBI taxonomy): Eukaryota > Metazoa > Chordata > Mammalia > Diprotodontia > Pseudocheiridae > Pseudochirops > Pseudochirops corinnae. The sequence goes on from CM053587.1 coordinate 245,412,880, forward strand.
ACCATCATAGACTTTCAGGCCCTCTGTGCTGAGAAGCATCCTCATGAGCTGCTTTCATCAAAATTAATTATTTCATTATTTGGCCAGCCTTCTAGTGATGAGCCTCTCTAAGCTCCATCTGCTTTCTAGATAACAGATACATCATTCCCTGTCAAGCCCATATTCAGTCTTTATAATTTGGTAGGACCTTGTAGAATGTGTGTTCTGGTGGGCTGGATAGATAGCCTCAAGGAGTTCACAATCACTTCTATAAAATGATAAGGCAGAGGGGCGGAGCCAAGATGGTGGCATAAAAGCAGGAAAACGCTGCAGCTCCCACATAGCCACCTCAAATATCCATAAAATATGACTCTAAACAAATTTTAGGGCTCCAGAACTCACAAAAGTACAGAAAAATACGTCTCCTGCTGAAGGCAGCTTGGCAGGCGGGACAGGAAGGGCTCATCACAGGACTCCAGGAGCTGAAACCAGCCTGGCCTGAAACCACAGCTTGGCCTGGGGGCGGCCAGGAAAGTCACAGCTGGAGCCTTCAGGAGAGTGGATCAGTGGCAGCTGTGATGATTTCCAGAATTATCAAGCCATAAGAAATAAGGACTAAGTGAAAGGTTAGTGGAACTCAGCTAAATTCAGGGGAGAGGGCCTGGCCAAACTGCCCCCAGGGCAAGGAAGCAGAAGAAGCCATACAGCTGCCTCCATGTGGCTAGCCTGGATCAGGATCCTGGCCTTGGATGGTAGTCCTGAGGTACATTTTCAGTGAGCCAAAGCTGGTGGGGGCTACAGCGGCCTCCTAATACCTCCAGCAGCTGCAAAAACCCCAGTAATTTGGGATAGAGCTTTCCCCTCTGGAAGCAGAGTTCCACAGAGCTAAAAAGTCAAGTAATTGACTGACAACATGAGCAGGCAAAGGAAGAAAAGTAAGCACAGCAATCCAACTTTAGATTCCTTTTTTGGGGACAAAAAGGATCAAAGCATGGAACAGGAGGAAGACAACACAGTCAGAACTCCAGTACCAAAAGCTTCCAA
>CM053587.1:245414402-245437110 GCA_028646515.1 Pseudochirops corinnae
GAATCTAAAGTTCCATAATCAAATGTTATAAATATATATCTATCTATATATATATATATTCAATTATTATTATTATTATTATTAACTACATCCAACAGGAACTTGAGAAACACAGACACTGTGGTTGGGAGATCCATCCTGTCCTACCGAAAAGTCAGAGGGGTGAGGGGGGAAGACATAGGAGAGAATAGACGGGGGGAGGGGGGATACACTGGGATGGCTGTTTTGGGGTGTTGGGTAGGGAAAAGATGGGGAGAAAATATGTAACTCAAAATCTTGTGGAAATGAATGATGCAAACTAAAATAAAATTAAAAAAACAAACAAACAAACAAACATTGATAATGAGGTTGACACACACATTGCCAGAGCTAGCTCACTGTTTAGGAGGCTCAGAAGGAAAGTGTGGAAGAGAAGAAGCATTAGACTGACTACCACACTGAAGCTCTACAGAGCCATTATTCTGACCTCATTGTTGTATGTCTGTGAAACCTGTTCAGTATACCCAGCACCATGCCAGGAAACTGAATCACTTCCATTTGAATTGTCTTAGAAAGATTCTGAAGGTTATCCAGCAAGATAAGGTATCGGACACTGAGGCCCTTTCTTGGACTAAACTGCCAAGCATTCAAAGTCTACTGCAGAGAGTGCAACTTCAATAGGCTGCCCACACTGTTCAACTGCCAAATGTACACTTGTCAAAAAGACTATTTTATGGAGAACTCACACAAGGCAAGCATTCACATGGTGGTCAGAAGAAGTGATATAATGACACTCTCAAGGTCTCTCTCAAGAACTCTGGAATTGATTGTGTGACATGGGAGACCCTGGCACAGGACCACTCAGCATGGCATGCCCACGTCAGAGAAGGTGCTGCGCTCTATGAGCAAAGCAGAATTGAAACAACTCAAAGGAAACACAGGATGAGCAAATTTGGAGAATCCACCCCAAATGTTGATACAGACTATTTGTGCCCGACCTGTGGTAGAGCATTCCAAGCTCTTATTGGTCTGATTAGCCACAGTCAAACCCACTGTAACTAGACTCTAACATCGTGATATCATTTGGGTCCTCTTCAAGAATGAAGGACAACCAAACGGAGTGCAGGCCCTCATCACCTCATGCCTTGATTACAGCAGTAGTATGGTGGTGGGTTGGCTTTCCCCAAGTCTCTCCCTACTCAAATTCATTCTTCATTCAGTCACTAAAGTAATTTTCCTAAAATCCAAATCTAATCATGTTATTCCACTACTCAATAATCTCTCCTGGCTTTCTTTTGCCTCTAGAAGCAATTTTTAAAAAATGCTCCATTTGGCATTCAAAGCCCTTTATAACCTCTTCTTCTTATACCTTTCTCCCCAATACATACTCTTTGATCCAATGACTGACCTCCCAGCTGTTTCACTAACAAGATACTCTGTCTCTTAGCCTGGAATCTTTTCTCAGGCTGTGCCCCAGGCCTGCAATTCTCTCCCTCCTCCACTCTGACTCCAGACCTCCCTCCCCTCTCCCCTTCCTTTAAGTCCCAACTAAAACCCCACCTTCTACAGGAAGTCATTCCCAATCCCTCTAAATTCCAGCGCTTTTTCTCTTTTGATTATTTCCTGTTGCTCTCACATGTAGCTTGCTTTGTACTTATATTTTTTGCATGTTGTCTTCCCCATTGGATTGTAAGGTTATTGAGGGCGGAAATTGTCTTTTGCCTCTTTTTGTATCCCTAGACCTTTAGAATTGTGCCTATCACATAACAGGTGTTTGATAAATGTTTATTGATTGGTTGATAACATGTAATGAATACAAGGTAGTTTTGGAAGGGAGGACACTAGTAGCTGGAAGGTGGGAGAGAAGGAGTCAGAAAAGGCTTTGTGAAGAAGGTAGCACTTAAGCCGATCCTTGAAGGAAACAATGCATTCCAAGAGCTGGATGTGGGGACGGAATGCATTCTGTGCTTGGAGGACAGACAGAGCAAAGGCACAGAGATGGGAGATAGAGCATCATGGGTCCAGAATGTCACACAGAAAGATGAAAGAATATGTGGTATTATTTGGATGTGTTATGACTTTCTATATGCTGATAGAAAGATGTATAGAGTAATACTCAAATTACTAGTAATAATAAGGTGTCCTAGTTTAAGTTATTGTATAAAGCAAGTTGAAAAGTCTAAAAATATTATGTTACATAACCACTATTTTGGTGAACTCTGATACAGATTTCATTAGTATAGCTACTTTTTCTAGCCATGTAGATTGTAATCCTTCCATATTGTTCTATCCAGCATGATTCTTGTCTGTGTTTTCCCAGACATCCTCCTTAGATTATCTGCTATAGAACTACCTCTTCTTTGGGTGTTTCAGAATACCAGTATGCTTCTAGGTAAGTCCACCTGTTGCCTCTCATTCTGACTACATAGCTGGCCCACCTCCTCTTCAGCTCATCCCCATCTTTTTCCATGCTAACTTTTAGGCCACTTTTTTTTAGATCACTTCTTAAGATGTTGGTGTCAGGCTGCAGTCTGCTTACATCTACTATATATCCTCCCAATCATTGTCCTTTTGAGTCTTTCTCATATTCATTTATAGCCACATAGAATTCCTAGTAGAATATCGGTATTAAAAGATGGTCTTTTGCAACAATAAACTGGAATCACTGAGCATGCCAAAAGGTGATCCAACCCAAACTCTTCACATTAATCCTCAAATCTGGGCCCAGTCATTATCCATCTACAGCCCACTGAAGGTACACAAGGTACCCAGTACAGAATTTTTAAAAATTGCAATTCTGAAGTGTTGGTTTTACAAGCTTCCAATTCTCCTGTCTTTTAGCCTCTTTTGCATAGAAATTAATTCCTGACACCATAAAAAGGATGATCTCACCAAATAGTAACACCTTCCACCACGCAGATTAAATCTCACAACAGACCTTTGATTTTGCTTAGCATTATCAGATTACTCATTTCTAATGGCAAATTTCTCAAATGACAAACAAACAAAAAGTTGATAGGAACTTACCTACTCAAAATTCTAGAAGTTAGGTTTGGACCATTCGTTAGTTTTTTATTGCCAGTTACAAGGCCAGACCAACAGAACTTCTTGATGCATTATGCTTTCAAATTATTCTTAAGACTTATTAAATCAAAAGAAAAACATTTGGAGTCTAGGAAAAAAAGAAAAAGACTTAAGGGAATGAACTACTGAAAGAGAAAAAGGTGACTTAGGAAGAGGAAGTTTTCATCCTTACCACTGATCATACATAAGTCAAACACCCAAAGAGAAATAAGATTTAGTATGAAAAATATATAAAAGAAAACAATGTTGACTTCTGCTATGGATTTATGGGTATAGCACTTACTCTGTGCCAATCGCTGTAACAAGAATAATAACATATAACATTTATGTAGTTAGTGCTCATTATCTGCTAGGCATTGTGCTAAGCACTTTAGAGTTATTATCTTATTTGGCCCTCACAACCGTGGGAGGTAGGCACTATTATTACACCCATTTTACAGAGGAGGAAACTGAGGCAAACCGAGGTTAAATAACTTGGCCAGAGTCACATAGCTAAGAAGGGTATGAGGCCAGATTTGAACTCAGTTTTAGGCCCAGTGCTCTAGCCACCACTGTACCACCTAGTTGCCCCTAACTAAATTACAACTAAAATGTTTTTATTTACTTTAATTAAATGTTTATCAAGTGTCTATGATGTGTCATGTACCATGCTGGACTATGAGGATACAAAGACAGACACAAAACATCTTTTCCCTCAAGTTGCTCACAATTTAGTGGGTGAATATATATAACACATACCAAAAAAAAAAGTAAAGACAAAATACACACAAACAGGTTTTCAGTTACTTCCCGGGGCATTTTTTTTTCATGGGTTTGTCGAGGGAGAGAGAGGAAGATGAGTCTCTTTAGGTGACTGCTAACTGATGGAGAGAATAATGATGTCATGAATGCTTTGGACACACAGGATTCCAGCCATCGTTCAGGGAGAGAAAGATAGGCTCTGGAAGATGTAGATACGTCTGGAACCATGTGTATTTTTCTTCTAAGAAACTGCACCAACGCTACCTCCTCCCTCACAGGTCTGCAGCATCATATCAGCACGCTCTCCACCAAATAGATGTTAAGGGGAAAATCTTGATCTACAAACGTGGGTGAAACCTCCCAGGTTTAGCTGAAAACAATACACGTAATAAATACAAAATAAATTCAAGAGTAGGAGAACACTATTAAGCAGGGGAATCAGGAAAGAAGCCAGAGATTCCATGATACAGAGGAAAGAAGGAATATTCCAGCAATGAGATCATCTGGGTTAATGTACCGAAACAGGAGATGGACTGCTGTGTTTAGGGTACGTTAAATAGGCCAATTTGACTAGTGTATGAAGTGCATGAGGCAAAGTAAAGTGTAATCATGTTGTGTGTTATGAAAAGACTTGCAAGTCTCCTGCTGTCAAGTACAAGAAACATAAGAGAATATCAGAAAGACTCCTATTTTGCATTTTTAATATTATGCTAGATTAGAAATTCAGAAAGCTAACACATAATGCAGCATGCAACCTTCGAAATACTAACAATCTGTACTGACAAATAGATCCATCTTCTTTTCTCCTTTTGTGCTAACAGATTGACATAGAAACTAAAAGGAAGGGGAGTGAATAGAAAGAACATTTTAAATGACTAATAAACAATGGAAGCATCAAGCAACCTACTATACACATCTTGGAATAATGGGTTAGATGCAGTCCCAGAGAGTTAATGAATTATAAAGTGGTACAAATCACTGTCCTGGTTACTAAATGACAGTTGAATATGAGATGCTTTCTGCTTCTGGGAAATGGTGTGGGAGTTGTGGGACTGGAAGGTGAATACTTCATACATGCCTCACCCCTTTACAACCAGCTACGCCAGTGTTATCTCCACCCTTAGACCATGAGCTCCTTGAGAACAGGGACTATCTTTTGCCTTTCTTTGTATGCCCCATACTTAGCACAGCGTATGGGGTGTTTAGGGAGGACTAGCATCTCTGTTGTGAGGGCTCACCAGCCTTTTTTAGGGCTGCTCATCCACCTTTTGTGTCTACCTCCCACCCAACTCTCACCTGTGGCTCCAAGAAGCTGCAGAATGCACAGCAGCCCCATCCCAGTAAAACTGTCTTGGCATATGGGCTAAGCCAGATTGAGGGTAAATGACAGGCCTCAGACCTGTTGGTAAGTTAGGAGGATGTCTACCCCAAGCATGTGAAGACTTCCCCTGGTGTAATGGACAAATGAGAACAATTTGTTCCAATGGCCATAAGGGGGCCAAAGCAAGTGCTGTGGAGTGCTCAGAGCTCTGTCAGATTTTGACAATGCCAAAGGCATCCATTTCATCCTTGACTTTTGTCTTGCCACTGGATCTAATGACTTGGAACAGAGAGTGAGACTGATGGCTTTGTGCAACTCTACTTTACTTAAATCCAATTCACTTTCAAGTCAAGATAGCACCCTGTGAGGCTACTGGTACTCTTTGAAAACAAAGGATGAACAACAACTTAGAACAGTGGCTGGAACACAGTCTGCCCATAATAAATGTTTATGGACTGACTGACTGACCTAAGACTCTGCCAACCTTAACACTGACTACTCAATAGAAGCAATTACTCACCATTTGCTATGCCATCAAGCTACTCTACCTCGCCTCCTTACCATTACCACCTTCTTTCCCTCCTTACTCAACCCTCTAGTTGAGGGGTGGATGATGAAGAAACATGACCATTTCATCTGTGAAGCACCTGATAATTTACTGCCCTGTTGCTCTACTAATAAACCCTTTGATTTGAATTGCAACAAAGCTCACTTCTCTGGCCACCATTTCTGGCTCTCTCAAACTCGTCCATGCCAATCCTATCCTTTTCTGAGCTTCTATCATTTGACCCAACCCTTGCCCATGTTGTAGAGAATCGCCTTTCTATTGTTAATAAATAACTCCAATCTACCATTCTAGCCTTAATATACATTACTCCCATTGGTACACAATTTGGTCCAATCACACTGACCTTGCTGTTCCTTGTTACACAATTTTCCATCTCACACCTCCACCTTTGTACAGGTCTGGAAGGAATCACTTGGGTCTGGAAGGAATCACTTCCTCAATTCATCTCTTAGAATCCTTAATTTCCTTCAAAACCCAGCTCAAGTGGTACCTTCTACATGAGACCTTTAGAGTTTTGTGTGGAGCCCTACTTATCCATGGGAAAACCCTTAACAAGCCCAAATAATTGTCTTCCTTACCACTCTGAATGACCAATGTAATTCTGAGAACTGAAAATCCCAGAAAATGGGAAGGAGATAAGATTGGAGAAGTGAAGAATAATATTTTGAATGCTGGCTTATTCTAGATTAAAAGATCTATGATGAATTCTAGTCTCCACTTGGTTCTGAAGAGCTTGGCACCTGGTGTGAAATTATATAATGGGACAAAATGCCTCAGGAACCAAGACTGAGGAAACAACACATAGGAGCCTTTTTTGCTGGTCCTACTGGAAGGAATTTTTGCCTTTTCTAAAAGAACTGGGAAAAATCCTGTAGGCTTTAAGCTAAAAAAAGTATGGCAGTACCTGCTTTTCTGAGAAAAAGCTAGCCAAGATTTCCACATATAATAAGCCAGAAGTTGAAGGTTTCATAGACTACAGAAGAACAGTGAACGATAGAAACTATTTGGTGTCCAGAAGAGGCTATGAGACCAGTCCATTAGGTTAGCAGATCTGGTATTAACAACACAGTAAACATCAGAAGACAGCAGTGGTCTTCTGCATCAGAAATATGAGATACTTTTCCATGTTTTGGTCCTATGCTCATGGCCCTCTACGTGTGCGTCTTGGACATATACACATGTTTCCATCTCCATATTTGTTCTTCAGGTATGTCTACCTTTCTGACTAATGCTATGTGTGGTTATGGGAGAGGATACCCCAAGTTTATGACAGCAATGTTTTGTTTCTACTTTTGTTATAAAGCCATTTCATTAAATACCTTTGTGTTGAACTAATAGTGTCCTCCAACTGACTATTAAAGGTAAATTCATTGGTCAGCAAGTAATATGAAACAGAAATTCATAGTTTCATAGGCAATTCTCTTTTTGTCTTCTGCTTTGTTTATGAAAATGCTCTTTTTTGATATTTAAATTCAGAATACAAAATACCACTAGAAAAAAGAATCATATGTTCTACTGGGTGGGGGATGGAACACGCAGAAAAGTAAATGCAAAGTATGTTCAAAATAAATACAAAGTAATTTGGGATGTGTGTGGTGGGGGAGGGTGATGGAGATGGGATGGGAGAGCACTAGGAAAACCTCATATAAGATGTGACACAGATCAATATAATGGTGTTATTGCTCATCATGCATTCCAAGATAAGTAAGTAAGAGAAGAGCATTCTAGACTGGGCACACTTGGGCTGTCATGTATGGGGGGAACAACAATAGATCAGTTTGGTTGGAATGTAGTTTATTAAGGGAAATAATGTAAAATTAGTCTGCAAACACAGCTTAGAATCAGATTATGAAGGACATTGAGTGAAAAGCTGAGGAGGCTGTCTTTTATCCTAGGTAAAACAGGAAGCCACTGAAAATTCTTGAGCAAGGGAATGACATAGTCATACCCACATTTTAGAGATTGCCAGTTTAGAAGATTCCAGATTACCAGATTCCAATCAAATAGTGAGAAAAGATAAAACAGAAGTGCACTGTACTCATTATTGAGAAATAAAGACATACTATAGTAAGTACTTTAATCCAAGCCTATATTGATCAGTTTACATTCTCTTGGGGCTCTTAAAAGTTTGCAGTAAATTGAGATGCCTCCAATAGCCTTCAAGAGCTCAGAACTCTCTACCTGAAGGATAGGTGAGCCTGGTGCCCACTGATATTCTGTTCCCAGCAGATGCCAGTGAAAAGGAGAGGCAGCAGCAAGCCTTCACACAATACAGATCAGGGACAAACAGGGGCTCACCATCCCACCTAAGTGAACAGGAGTGGTTGGAGCCTGGCCCTGTGAAAATCCTAATTCAAGATCTAAAGCTGGAACATGAAAAAAACAAAATGAGAATCTGAATAAAAAGACATTTTTTATGGATCTAGGGATATCCAAGACATAAACATAGAGGAAGACAGTGATTCCTTAATGACTAAGGGTAAAGCCTGAGATAAAGAAATGGTTTGGCCACAAGGTCTATTAGAATTCCTGGAAAGGATGAAATAAGAAATAAAAAAGGATATTACACATAAAATGAGAGCTCTGGAGGAAAGAAGTAAAATAGAATAAACAGTTTAGTAAAGGAGATACAAAATTTTACCTAAGTACCAGACTTTCTGAAAATAAGAATGTAACGAGGAGAAATCAGTGACTGCATAAGATAATTAGTATGAGAACAAAATCAAAAGACTGAAAACATAGAAGAAAATGTAAACTATCTCCTATAAAAAATAATTGACCTAGAAAAGAAGGTCAAGGAGAAATAAAGAAACATTGAACAAACTGGTAACCAAAACCAAAAACCAAAAAGCCCTCACAGGATTCTACATTTCAATAAATAAATGAAATTGTCCAGACCTAGTAAATTTAGAGGCAAAGTGAAAATAAGAAGAAATCTACTGGCTACTTTCTGAAAGAAACCTTCTATTTTTTTCCCAATAGAACAGCATAAAACTGAATAACAAAGTGGTAACTTTGAGTAGACTTATGTTTCAGACAAGAATGGTGGCACCTTTACAAAAATGAATTATGCATTATGACATAAAATCTCACAATAGATGCAGAAAAAATGGAAATATGAAACACATATTTTATAGTGACCACAATACAATAAAATATATTCAGTTAAAGACTTTTAAAGAAAGATTTAAAATTGTTTTTGCACAAGCATATATGTAAATATGTATGAAATGGATCACTCAGATGAAATAAGTGCTTATAAAATATAAAATACCCAGATTACCTGAACAAGAAAAAGATAGTTAAAATAACCCAGAACAATTTAAGAACAAAAAATGGAATAAGCTATAAATAAAGCCCCAAAGACAAAAACCCAGGCTTTCTGAGAATTTACCAAAGAATTCAACAGAAGTGAAGCAAATAAAATTAAAAAAAACTCAAAGAACAATGAATTCTAATACAATATTTTTTTAAACTCTGCAAAAATAGAAAAAGAAGGGACTCTGCCAAACACTTTCTATGACACAATATCTAAACCAGGGAGGGACAAATAAAGAGAAAACTATAAACAATAAATATTGATGTAAAAATATTAAATAAAATATTGGCATGGAGGCCGTGACAACATAATTAAAAAATTATACACCATGAAGAGGCTGTATTTATGCTGGGAATGTAAGGTTGTTTCAGTATATGGAAAATTATAAACATAACAGACTATATATTAGTAAAATAACAATTAAAGCCAATAGATGCTTTTTAAAAAGCTTTTGACAAAATATAACACCTATTCCTGTTTTTAAAAAACTAAACTAAAAATCATACGAATAAGACAACCTTTCTTTGATATGCTAAATAGATAGCATGTATTTAAAACCAAGGGCTAGAATTACATGTAATGGAGAAGAGCTAGATGCTTTCACAATATTGTATTCAAGAAACAATTGTATTGTATTGAAAAAAAAAACATTAATGCTGTACTCTGAGTTTTAGCACAGAATTAATATTTTTTCTTCACTACAAGGGTGTCCATTATCATCACCATTATTTAGAAAAGTGCTAGAATGCTAGCTATAACAATAAGACAAGAAAAAACAATGAACTAAATAGGCATAAAGAAAGAAGAAACAATAAAAATATAGCTTTTTGCAGATGATTTGATGCCTTATTTAGAGGACAGTCAGTTCTGCTATTAAGTTTGTTTTGAAAACAAGAATTTGTTCCAATGCAACTGATACATGAGAGAACATTCTGAGCATTATGTGAATTTTGAGTTTGCCTATGTACATCCATGAGAAACTGTGAGAATGCAAAAAACATTGCCACTTCACAATTACAAGCTATAAACTAACCTAAATCATCATCAACTTTTCTAACTACTACTAGCAAAATTCAGCAGGAAGAGGTAGAAAAATAAGTTCCACTCAAAATAACTACAGAATTTATAAAATAATTAATAATTTACCTATCAACACACAGGAACTATATGAATAGAACTATGAAACATTCTTTAAAAAATAAAGAGTAAATGATGATAGAACATTAATTACTGATGGGTAGACATGCCAATATGACAAAAAAATTATACTACTACCTACATTAATTTACTAATTCAGTACTATGGAAAATTACCAAAGATGCTTTATGTTGTTGTTCAGCTGTTTTTCAGTGGTGCCTGCTCTACATGACCCCATTTGGGGTTTTCTCAGCAAAGGTACTAAAGTGGTTTGCCATTTCCTTCTCCAGATCATTTTATGGATGAGGAAACTGAGGCAAACAAGGTTATTTGTACAGGCTCACACAGTTAGCAAGTATCTGAGGTTGGATTTGAACTCAGGAAAATGAGTTTTCCTGACTCCAGACTCATTTTGCCACCTAACTGTCCCCCAAAAAGATGTCTGATAGAGCTAGAAAACAAATAAAACTATTAGAGGAATCAAATGAATTCAAAAGAATCTCAAGGGAAATAATGAGTAAGAAAGGAAAGGAAGGACCAGATCTCAAAATGTACTACAGAGTACTAATCATCAAAATTATTTAGTATTGGCTAAAAAATTCTCTTTGGCAAGGAAATAGGCAGCATAGTGGATAAAGCACTAACGTGGAATTGGGAAGACCTAAGTTCAAATAAAGTCTTTGAAACTTACTTGCTGAAGTAACCCTGAAAGGTTTTGTCATTAGTTTGGTAGATTGACTTTCAGATAGTCTATGCACTGTGGTTATTATAAATGGAATTTCTTTTTCTTTTCCGTCTGGTCTTTGTTACTGCTACATGTAAATGTTGACAATCTTTGTGAAATTAGCATCTTTGCTACTTCCCTGAAGCTATTGTCTCAATTAGCTTATTTGTTGATTTTCTGTGTTTCTCTAAGTAAACAATCATACTGTTTTCAAGTAGGGATAACTTTTCTTTGTTAATGTCTATGTCTTTCATTTCTCTCTATCTTACTGCTATTGCTACTATTTTTAGAACTATGTCAAATAATAATGAGAAGGTGGTGTATTTTCTGTGATAGCTTCTACTGTTTCTCTATTGTAAATAATGCTAGCTTTTGGGTTTAAATATATGATTTCATCATATTAATAAAATAGCTCAATTACTATTTCTTGAAAGCTTGGGGTTTTTTTTAGTAAGCTCTCAGAGGACACTACTACTTTATCCACATGAGCTTCATGACCTAGTTTCTAATTACTTTTTCTTTTCCTTCTTCTTGAAAACAACAACTACAATATGGGTAACTTTTATGTTTTATGATATCTCTTGATCTATATATCTTTTGCAGACTTTCCAACTTCATATGTGATGAAAAAGCAAATTTAGGGCATGGAATATCCATTTTAAAAATATAATATGTGAATGTTTACCTATTATGATTTGTTACGCTGTTTTTAAAAATATTTGTATAGTGCTTTGCAAACCTTAGAGCACCATTAAATGTTAGCTATCACTAAAAATTTTTTCCTTATAAATTCAATGACTATTTTAACAAATACAAACAAAACAATAATAGATAGCATTTACATAGCATTTTAATGTTTGCAAAGCAATATATAGACATGTATACATATGTGTATATATATACACATATGTATGTATATGTGTACGTGTGTGTATACACACATACATATAGTTACATATAATCCCATTTGTTCCTCACAGCAATCCTTGTGAGGCTGGTGCAATTAGTTTCCCCATTTTATGGATGAGGAAGCTAAGGTTGAGAAAGGTTAAGTGACTTACCCAGGGTTACACAGCTAAATAAGTATCTGGGGTGGGATTTGAACTTAGGTCTTCCTGACTTCAATTTCAACATGCTATTCACTGTACCATCTAAAATAAAACTTCATATAAAAGAAACAAATCTAAACTATGTGCATTTTTATAAAAGGGGGGAAAAATCAACTTTAACAATAGCAACCACTTTCTCTATGTCCTCTTTCAATATCTTATATTCATGGTTTGTTGCTATTGCTTTTAACTATAGCCAGTCAGTGCATATGCTCTTCTAATCTTGCTTTCCTCACTTTGCATGATTTTATATCTTTTCTATATGTTTATGTTTTTCATATTTGTTATTCTTATGGTATAATAATAATCTGATTGCCTTAGCATGTTATCTTTTAGTTATTCCCCAGTCATTGAATGTATGGTTTTCTAGTTTTTTGCTATTTAAAATAAAGTAGCTACAAATATTTTTGTACAGGTTGGAGACCCCCTTCTCCTTTAATATTATTCTTGGAGTGTTATCTTAGTAGTTGGATGTCTCATAGGTTATGGCTAGTTTTGTAACTGTTTTTTTATTCTGCCATATGGCTCTCTGATAAGGCCATACCCCAGAAATATTGCACCAATTTATAGTTCCACCAGGTTTTTAAAGTGCCCACAGTTCTGCCAGTGTTGACTATGTTTTTAACTACTTGTGTCAATTTGATGGATGTAAGGTGGTACCTCAAAGCTGTTAAACTTAGTTTGTATTTCTGATTTTTAAAGTTTTAATGGTTTTCCTAATAATGGCTAACAATTGTGTTTCCTCTTTCAAAAATATCTGTTTATCTATGCTGTTTTTAATGTAACTTTCATTGTCAGTCAGCAAAATGAACACTTAACCACTCCCTGTCTTTTGGAGTTTTCATACAATTTACAATTGATAGACTGTGTTTTCTCTCCCATTTTTATGCCCCTATTAAAAAAAAAACTGGTTGAGCTATCAATAAAATTTATGACTCCTTCTGGCTATACATTTACTCATTTATCTTTAAATGGCCCAAGACACAGTGCTTCATTGATTCTTCCTTGCACAGATTTGTCATCCAGTCAGTAAATATTTATTAAGTGCCTGTGTGCCAGACACTGTGCTAAGTGTTGAAGATATAAAAAGAGGCAAAAGACAATCCCTGCTCGCAAGGAGCTCACAATCTAATGCAAGAGACAAGCAACAAATATATATACAAACAAGATAAAGATATATAGATATAGATATAGATATAGATATAGATATAGATATAGATATAGATATAGATATAGATATAGATATAGATATAGATATAGATGTAGATGTAGATATAGACATAGATATAGATATAGATGATATAGATACAGATGTAGATATAGACATAGATATAGACGTAGATGTAGATATAGATGTAGATGTAGATATAGATATAGATATATAGATATAGATGTAGACGTAGACGTAGACGTAGATGTAGACGTAGACATAGATGCAGACGCAGACATAGACATAGATATAGATATAGATATAGATATGAAAAACAGGAAAAATTATAAGAGGAAAGGCACTAGGATTAAGAGGAATTGGGAAATGCTTCCTATAGAAGATGGGATTTTAGTTGAGACTTGAAGGAAGGGAAACCAACAGGCAGAGATGAGAAGGGAGAGTATTCCAAGCATGAATGCTAGTCAGTGAAAATACCCAAAGCCAAGAGATGAAGTGTCTTGTTTGAGGAATAGCCAAGAGGCCAATGTCATGAAACTGAAGAATATGTGGGGGAGTGTAAGGTATAAAAAGACTGGTAAGTCAGAGTGGGACCAGACTACAAAAGGCTTTGAATGCTACACAGAGGATATTGTATTTGATCCTGGAGGAGATGGAGAGCCACTGGAGTTTACCGAGTACAGGAGTGACACAATTGGACCTGTACTTTTGGGAAAATCATTTTGGCAGCTGAATGGAGGATGGATTGGAGGGGGAGTGACTTGAGGCAGACAAACTCACCAGAGGCTACTGCAATAGTCCAGGTATAAGGTGATGAGGCAGTGGCAGTATCAGAGGAAAGAAGGGGGTATATTCAAGAGATGTTACAAAGATGAAATCAACAGGCCTTGGCAATATGGCAGGTAAGAGAGAGTGAGGAATAGAGACTAACGCATAAGTTGCAAGCCTGAAAAAATGGGAGGATAGTGTTGCCCTCTACAGTTATAGGGAAGGTAGGAGAGAAGAGGTTTAGGGGAAAAGATAATGAATTCACTTTGGAAATGTTGAGTTTAAAATAGCTACTGGACATCCCATCTGAGATGTCTGAAAGATGGTAGGAAAGGCAAAATTGGAGGTTAGCAGAGTTTAGGATAGAATAGGTAGATTAGAGAACTATTAACACAGGGTCATGAAATCCCTGAGAGCTGATGAGATCACCAAGTGAAGTAATATAGAGGGACAAGAGAAGAGGGCCCACCCCAGAATCCTATGGGATATCTAAGATTAGAGGGTGTGACCTGGAAGAGAATCCAGTAAAGGAGACGGAGGAGTGGTCAGATAGGTAGGAGGAGAACCAGGAGAGATTAGTATTCCAAACTCCTAGAGAGAAGATAGTATCCAGGAGGAGAGTGATCGACAGTGCCAAAGGCTGCAGAGAGGTGGAGGAGAATGAGGAATGAGAAAAGGCTTCAATCCAGAGATCACTGGTAACCTTGGAGGAGACAATTAGAGTTGAGATGAAGTTGGAAGCTGGATTTTAGGGGATTAAGAAATGAGGAAGAGGAAGAAAGTGAGGGCACCTACTACCTCCTTCTCCAGGAGTTTGCCCATGTTCCTATAGGTTATAAATGGTAGAGCCAACATTTGAACTCAGTGATGCTGACTCCAAATCCAGAGCTCTTTTCTGCAATATTATGCTGTAACTTGTGAAAATAAAACCAAGGTGTAAATCGGGGGATCTCCTACTGTCACTTTACTCGCTATGCTATTTGTTTTAAACTAATGTACCCTCTGGTTGGTAAAATAAACACGTTGGCAGGGACTACTCAATTACCAATAAGTGTTGTTCAGTCATTTCAGTTATATCCAACTCTTTAATTTTTTTTTTTTTTGGCTTTTTGGAGGGGGGAAGGTAGGGCAATTGGGATTAAGTGAGTTGCCCAAGGTCACACAGCTAGTAAAGTGTTAAGTGTCTGAGGTCACATTTGAACTCAGGTCCTCCTGACTCCAGGGCTGGTGCTTTATTCACTGTGCCACCTACCTGCTGCTATATCCAAATCTTAATAACCCCATGTGAGATTTTCTTGGCAAAGATACTAGAGTGGTTTGGCATTTCCTTCTCCAGCTCATTTTATAGATGAGGAACTGAGGCAGACAGGGTTAAATTACTTACCTAGGATCACACAGATAATAAGTGTCAAATCTGAACTCGGGTCTTCTTGACTCCAGGCCCAGCCTATCCACTGTGATACCTCGCTGTCCCCATATGAATGAGTATTGACCTCCAGAATCTCTCAACTCTGGAAAAGATTTTCAGGGGTCCACATGAGAGAGGGGATGTGCTCCAGCTATTCTGTAAGTATAACATGGTTGACTCCAGCCCCACTGTCTCAGGATTGGGCCTGGTACATTTTATCACTCTCAGGGTGTTCAGGTACTTCTAAGGGGATGGGGTATGTCTCTGTTCTCTGTCATCAGTTCAAGCTCCCAGCAGTAACTAGCATCTCAGTTCCATTTAGCTCTAAATATCAGATTAGCTTTTACAAAGGAATATTTATTTCAAAGATTAAGTAAGAACAAATGTTCAAGTATTTCTCCCCCTTCACTACCCTGGTCTCTGGAGACAAGGGAGAAAGCATTAGTGCTGGCTTCCATTGTTCTAGGGTCCAGGGACCATTACTTTCTGAGCCTCATTGCTGGACTAGCTACTATACCTGGCTTCAGTTACTATATTCCCAGATCTCCACTGCTTGCAGTCCTGGGCCAGATTGGAAAACTGAATCCCTACACCTAGAACAGAAAAGACCCAGGTCTGCTTCTCAGGTGTCCCATGGACTGTGTGGGAACAAGGGTGGGAAAAGGGTGGCCCTAAAGCTTTCTCTCCTCAATCACATAATGAGGGTGAAGGAGTCATTTTATCCCTTAGATATAATTTTTTTAAAGAGTCATGGCTGGTGTTGAGTCAGATCATTTTAAGATGCTTACAGTTCTGGCTATGCAGTCAATGGGAAAAGACTACTCTCAACCATGTAATAGGGGAATAAAGAATGTCCATGCATACTTTAGTCCTCTAGTCTCCCAAAGTCTTCCATTCCATGTGGATGATATCTTGTGATCTAAACATATGCCAAAATCCCATTTCATAAGGGATTAATTAATGCCTAATCCAATTAATTCCTAAAGATGGGTATATTAATACATTGTTGGTAGAGCTGTGAAATGTACAACCATTCTGGAAAGCAATTTAGAATTATGCAAATAAAGTGACTAGAATGTCCCATATCCTTTGAACAACAGACTCCATTACTAGGCTCATACCCCAAGGTGGCCATTGATAAGAAAAAAAGTCTTTATATACTCCAAAATATTTCCAGAAGCCCTTTATGTGATAGTTAGGAACTAGAAACAAAGTAGATACCCTTTAATTAGGGAATAACTAAACAAATGTGGCACAAGAATGTAACGGAATATTATTGTGCTGTAAGAAATGATGGGTGTGGGGCAGTTAGGTGCAACAGTGAATAGAGCACCTGTCCTGAAGTCAAGAGGAACTGAGTTCAAATCCGGCCTCAGACACTTAACACTTACTAGCTGTGTGACCTTGGGCAAGTCACTTAACCCCAATTGCCCTGCATTCCCCCCTCAAAAAAAAAAAGAAATGATGGGTGTGATGAATACAGAGAAGCATAGGAAGATCTATATGAATTGATGTAGAGCAAAGTAAGCAGAGCCAAGAAAACAAGAGACACAGTAACTACAACAATGTAAATTGGAAAAATGACATGCCAAAAAGTCTGAAGTAAATGTAACAAAATTATATATAGCAAGTAGAACTCCAATGAAGAGAAGTGAGAAGGCATTCCCACCCTATATCTTTGTAGAGCTAAGCAGTCCACAGTTATTATACACTGCACATGTTTATACATTGTACATGCTTTTGGACTTTTTCAATGTATCAATCAGTTGGGCTGACATTTTTGCCCCTCTCTAAAAAAATGTCATTTAATATGTGTGATGCCTGTCTGGTAGTGAGAAAAGGAGGGATATATGGGATACTGTGGTGGTGTAAGAAATAGAAAATATCCAAAAAATATATATTTTTTAAAAAGCTTTAAATGGACATAATACCTGCTGTACCTACTTTATAGGATTGTTGTGAGGTTCTAATGAGAAAAAATGTGTATAATACTTTAAAGTATTTATAATGCCTGGACTAGGTACTAGTGAAGTCCCTTTCAACTCTGAGGTTAGGTGAATAGTTCTAAGCTGGACAACCACCATGTAGACTCCCGATATCTCTACTGTTATTAGTGTTCATATCTTCCTCAAATATTCCTACAGCATTCTGATCTCTCCTTTGCTCCTTTACACCTTTCTCTTTATTATACTTTTCTGTGATGCAACTTTTAGTTAAGAGATGAGAAAACTGAGGCCCCTCTCTGAATTTGCTCACTGATTGGGGTATCCTTGACAGGAACTGCCATATCTTGAGAGGCCCCTCACTTCACTTTCAGCTCACTCCTTAGTCTGTTCCCCCTCCCCACCAGCTGCCTTGCCCCCCTTGAGTTCTGTCTTCCTTAGTAAACTTTTTGAGAATAAGTTCCAGTCTATTTTCTTGTTTTTGTATTTTTAGCATTTAGCACAATGCCCAGAATGTAGGAAGTGCTTGATAAATGCTTTATCTAAGGAAGTTAATTGATTTGCATACACATACACACACACACACACACACACACACACACACACACACACACACCACCTTGACATACTAAGCTTTCAGTAGAATGCAATCTCCCAATGAGAAGGGAGTCAGTCTGTCTTGGTATCACCAATGCCCAAGAGTGCCTTGCCCATAGTGGATATGAAGATACACAGAGTTCTTGATCTAGCACTGTCAACATGAAATATCTACTGATATCAGAAGAGAGCAATGAGGAAACTGCAAAATCTCTCAACACTGCTAATATGAATTATATTAGTTCTCTCCCAGTTCCCACTCCCAGAAAAGTATGCCAGGGGTGACAGTACAAAGCATCTGTTGTAACTCAGGCAATCTAACAATAGTTTGAGTAAGGGCAAGTCATTTCATTTCTCTGGACCTCAATTTTTTTCATTTGTAAGACAGTATGAAGGACTCTTCAGCTCTAATATTCTATGAATTTTTCTACGACATTTTTCTCAGACTCATAGATTGCTGATGTCAAAAAGTGATAGGAATAGTTCAAAAGGTACTGTTTGACATGGTATACATTATTTTGTGGAATTTTTGAAATAGTCTTGCAAAATTTTAAAAAATCTTGAGAAAATAAGTTTGTTATAAAAAAAGACAAAAATTTCTGTATACTTTGTTAATAATTATACTTGAGATTTTCATAATGATTTTCTTTCAGAAGGTTTAAGTAAAAAGAACCTAAGGATATGTCATCACTTTTATATGGCTGATTCTCATCACACAGTTTCCCTTCCATATGTTTATGGTTTTAAGAAATGAAGGAAACTTCCCTTTTTGCTCTCCTGGGATTGACAAGGAATTCAAACTATCTTTATAATAGTGTAATAGGGCATGTACAGAGCTGCCATGTGTGTGCTAGATCAATGCTTGAGCACTTTGGCAGGGGGTGGGGGTGAGGGGGGATGAAGCTGCTGGCTGCTTATGGCTGGTCATATATGTCTCAGTACTGAAGGATTCAGGCACTTGGGGATAACAAAACAACCCCATTACTAGCTACTTAGCAGGAAGAACCAGTGAATTATTGGTCCTTTTAAAAAAGGAGCAACTTGGGGCAGCTAGGTGGCACAATGAATAGAGCACCAGCCCTGGAGTCAGGAGGACCTGAGTTCAAATATGGCCACAGACATCTGACACACTAGCTGTGTGACATTGGGCAAGTAACTTAACCCCAATTGCCTTGCCATCCCCCCTCCAAAAAGAAAAAAAAGGAGCGACTATATGTATCACTTTTATTCCTTCAATCTCTATGTTGCAAGTAATGTTCTTATACAGACTGTGGAGCCCTTTCCTCACCCTACCCCCACCCCCCTGCCACATGGCAACTACTCCTGTATGATGATTAGAGCAGAAACTTGACTATATAAGTTGAGCCTGACTGCCTTTTATTCTTTGTTTTTCCTTTCCTGAAGAAAGGTGACTGAACAATGATCCCAAGGTAGATATGTTCAGTCTTAAATGTAACCTTGTGAGTTCTAGAGGTTTAGAGATCCTAAGTCTTCAGGTAGAGCTGTCAGCAGGGAGAGTCTCTGCATTAGAACAGATACCATAGACAAAAGAAGGAGCTCCAGCTCAAACTCTGGCCTATTTTGACAAACGATATGGACCTGGAGGGAATTGTTTAAAGACAGGTTCCTAAAGTGGGCAATACTGCCCAGGGAGGGGAGTGGTATCGGAACAATACAAAGGGGTAGTAGCAGCCTCCGGTGTAATTGCAGGACTTTGAATAAAAACAAGGGGGTGGTAGAAACATAAGGAAAGAAAAGAAAATTTTGAAAAACCAAGTTAAAGTCATAGTGATTACATTATTTTCCAAATAAACACACAAAATGCAAGTTATAACCCATCAGTGGTCAAGTCTGCTAACAGGTCTTAACAAGAAAGTGTTGGCAGGTGAACATGCCACACATTGTTGGGAAGTCTAGCATGCACAGGCAGGAATATGTGTGTGTAATGATTTGTTTATAATATAATACTATATAGTTACATGATACAATATTGCATCATCAAAATTTCAATGCAGAAAAAAACCCCACAAATTTATAATAAATTATTAAATTTAAGATACATCATTTTTTTAAAAATTATAATTTTTTGAAATGATGCAAGTTTCAAAAAAACACTAAAGAGTTAAAGAAAATAGAATTCCAGGAGTGCTGAGTTATTTTTTTTTAAAGCCAAATAAGTTTGAGAACTTCTGCCAGTGTAAAACCAAGGTGAAATGTAAAATGTCAATTCAGGTGTCTCACAAACTGTATTGTGCCCTAATATTTTATGTATGAACTTCCCAGTGAAGCATAACAATGATTATACCCAGCTATATTTTGTTTAAATGTTATTAATGCCTGCTTGTGAGAGTCTTTTGTGTATAGGAAATAAATACTTGTCCCACACCTGATTTACATTATGCCTTTCTATACCACCCCTTTGGGAAGACCCCCTACACAGACCAAAACCTAAGCTTTAAGTGATTTCTCCTTAAGTGCAAGGGCATGATAAAAGGAATCTGACCCTTTTCTTTAATAATCAGATCCCACCATAACTAAACTGTGTCCACTATATGCATGGATCCAGAGTAGATGAGTCCTTTGGTGGATGAAAGGATACAGTCCCTTAGCCTCTAGCTGCAGCAGTAATTTTAATTGTTAGGATAGAAAAATTGGCCTAGAAGGGACCTTGTTTAATAGATTAGGAAATAAGACAGAAAGAAGTTAATAGACTTATCCAGAGTCACACAACTAGTTGGTGGCAGAGCTATGAACAGAACCTAGAGAACCAATGTTCTTTGCAATATTACCTACTGCTAATAATGAAAATAATCACCATCTTAAGAGTCAGGTATTTGTACACTACAATGTCTTTCTTCCAAGGTATTCTTTTAGCCTAGTCCTAACATTAAGTTTGCAGCACATTTGTCTTGACATACAACAGGAACATGTATTTGTGGGTTTGTTTAAAAAAATGTGAAATGGAGGTAAGTAAATGAGCCTATTCAAGTATTTTTTTAAAAAAATTTTTAGAGGCAATTAGGCTTAAATGATTTGCCCAAGGTCATATAGCTAATTAGTGACTGAGGCTAGATTTGAACTCAGTTCCCCCTGACTCTAAGACCAGTACTCTACCACACCAATTACCTGCTCCTCCACTGAGCTCTTCCTAAATCATCAGGGGCAGAGGCAGAAGCAAGACTAAACTCCTGGTCCTACGTTCATTATTATAGATTTGAGTCTCTTTTTAATAGCATCTTCTTTTTGCCTGTTTTTTCTTGTAATTTTCTTATTATGGCTCTCCTTTTTTCAACTGCTATATTCTCATATTTCTCTCCCATTTCTTCTTCCTTCTTCTTGCCCATTCGTTGTTTTCTCTGATCTCATTTCCTGACCTTATTTTTATTTCTTTGCTTCTATTTTCCATTTCTCATCCCTTCCCCACATCATTGCTGACCAATTCTGTCTATTTTTTGCTCTCTGAGTACTAGCACTTACGCTCAGTTGAAAATGACCAGTGTGCACTATTCTGTGATGAAAAAAAAAAAACATTGAAAGCAGAGAAACCACCCCAAAAATAAATAAAGCCAATTCCCACTGGGAAGGGTAACTAACAGTAAAATCAAAGTTACTTTAGCCAAAAATTGAGTAAAATGAGCTATTTCTGTCCAGATGGATTCTACATAGCTGACTCCTGTTTTAATGATATTAAATCTGGAATCAGTGAGTGGGGGGCAGGGGTGGAGTATGTTGGGACTGGAAGCTTTTTTGGCTTGGTTTAATAGAAATGTATGAAGGATACAAAGGTCATTCTCATTTGATATGGGAGGGAGAGGTCTCTGCTGAGACATTTTACTGGGGATGTGGCTGCTGTGCATGTTATAGCTTTTTGGAGCTACAGTTAGGTAGCAGGTGGACACCAAAGGCAGATGAGCAGCCCTGAAAAAGGCTGGCAAGCCCTCAGACCAAAGGTGCTACCGAGAGTGGGGTAAAATAAGTCCTCTTTTCCTACCTTTGTTAGCAAGCTTTTAAAGAACAGGATCCACTATAATTGACTTTAGTTTTGCTTTTATATCTTCATAGCCTTGCATTTAGGGGACACTCAATAAATGCTTATTTGCATTGACCTATGCTTCCTGTTTAAAGCCCTGTCCTTGTCCTCTCCTTCCTTCTTACAACCATTTATTAAGGACCTATGGTATACAGAGACCAGCCCCTCATTTCCCATTGGTAAGTTCCTCTCGGATCCTCCATCTGGTGGAGAAGCCTGTGTTGACCTATTTTCTTTTCTATCTAAGTTCCTTCTCCTGATTTCCAATTTCTTCCAAACTTCAAAACCATGCTCTCTTGCCCAGGTACCTTCTTCTCCCTCTCCCCACCATTTATCTCCCTTTTCTATGACTTCTGCCCCATTAGAATATAAATTCCCTGAGGGCAGAGACTGTGTTTGGTTTTGCTTGTATTATCTCCAGTGCTTAGTACAGTATGCCTTCCACATAGTAAGTACTTAGTAAATCCTTTCTTCCTAGTGTCAACCAACCATATCCTTTCTTTTCCTCATTCCGCCCTCACCTAGCCTGCTCTTCATCGCTAAGTGACCCTTCCTTGAGTCCATGGTTACTTTTTTCTTCTCTGTTGCCAAGAGTCATGCTCCTTGAAGCTGCTTCTTCCCTAGTCATTTCTTCCTGTGACATGTCAAACTGCAGAATATATCTCTGTACCCCTCCTCTTCTCCCAGCTTCTTCATACCTCTGTTTATCTCCCAGTTCCCCTCACATCATTCCTTTATTTTTCAGGAGTTACAGAAGGAGGTTGGGGAAATATGCTATCGGATCTTTTACAGTCATTCCTCTCTGCACAGTT
>CM053587.1:245447525-245475854 GCA_028646515.1 Pseudochirops corinnae
CATTGAATTTGGCTTAGGGAGGGAATGACATACACTCTAAATGAGGTATCTTGCCCTACAGGAGAGTAGGGGAGAAGGGGATGAGGGGGGATGATGGAGGGGAGGGGAGGTTGGAGGGGGAGGGTTGTTAGAAGCACATGCTTTTGTAAAGGGACAGGGACAAAGTAGAGAATAGAACAAGTGGGGGGTGGGATAGGATGGAGGGAAATATAGTCAGTCTTTCACAATGTGTCTATTGTGGGGATGTTTTGTGTAACTACACATATACAGCCTGTATTGAATTACTTGTCTTCCCAGTGGGGTGAGGGACGAGGGAGGAAGAGAAAGAATCTAGAATTTAAAGTTTTAAAATCAAATGTTTAAAAAAAAAATCATATATATACATATATTATTATTATTATTATTATTATTTACATGCAACTGGGAAATAAGATATACAGGCACTGGGGTAGGGAGATCCATCTTGCCCTAACAGAAAGTCAGAGGGGTGATGGGGGAGGATATAGGAGACAATAGATTGGGGGAGGGGGTATACAGTGGGATTGCTATTTTAGGGTGCTGGGTAGGGGAAAGACAGAGAGAAAATTTGTAACTCAAAATCTTGTGGAAATGAATGATGTAAACTAAAAATAAATAAAATAAAATAAAATTCAATAAATATAAAACCAAAACAAAAGAAAAAAGGTATACTGTAAAATTAAAATTATTTAATCTTGAATTATTTTTAGTCACTGAAAATAAGAAAATGGAAAACAGACAAGAGAAATTACATTGATACTGAGTATAATAATTTAATGAAAAAGTTTACCTAATGTGAATTGGCACAACTAGGAGACCAAAAGAGCTGAGAAAGTGTTTTAGTTAGCAAATATCTGACTTGTTTTCCGCACAAAGAGATATCCACCAAAGACAACACAAGGTTAGTATACAAAATGGTTTGTAAGATCTTATGAAGAATGATGGATGATTATGAACTCATACAGCTAGGGAAAACAGTAGAGAATAAAACCAATTTTAAAGAAGGCCTGGTAAGATATACAGTTAAGCAGTTATTCCAGAGGAAAGATTTGTAAAAATTATTACCAAAAAAAAAAAAAAAAGGTTTTCTCCATCAAAAAATAGTGCAACCACCATACTTGGATCCTAACACCAGAGTCCCTGAGGTGCTAAAAGAGGAGGTAAAATGGCAATAAAGAGAAGATAGGAAAATGAGATGGATTGAACCAAATATATCAATGTAATCCATGCAGGAATCACTACAATTCTGAGACCATTGAGAGAATAATATATGAAGTATCTGATGTAGAATGATGGGAGGAAGGTTATCGAAGGCATGGGAAAAAATCTTGGACTTTATCAATATTTTTTAAAAAGGTAACAGAGAAAATTAAAAACTATTGACATGGCCTAACTCCCTAACTATATAAAATCTTTGAGTCACTGATACAAGAATTGAGGGTACTCTTGATGAGGTCAGTGGTAGGCAACAAGAAGGCTTCCATAAGTGATATTTAATGCTGGAGCTATCTTTATGTAACACCAAACAAAAGCAACTTCCAGGTTCTGATTATGAGAATAGTAATTCTCCATTTATTCAGTAACAAATTAAGGCAAACATTCACAGAAAAGCAAAAATCAAAACACAGAGTAACTCATTTAGTAAGTTTTCTGTTCAATCACAAAGTATAAAAGTCAAAGTACTCCACCCCTGAGTAGTCTCAATTGGAGATTAGTTTCCAATCATAAGCAAAGTACATTCATTTGGTCAGTCACAGAACACAAAGGCCATCCACCCCAGGTCACCACCAGGTTACAAGATCATCACAGCATTCAATACCCAAGGAGAGGTCTTTTCTTCATCTTGACCCGAGGCAAGTTTTCAGCAGTTTCTGTTCCTGGGAGCACAAGGCTTAACAAAGGCACAACACAGATACACATCGCCAGTGGCTCATCAATTCGCTCTCTGCCTGTGAAATCTAGACCCAACAAGATCCGAGGAATTAGCACAAATCATCAGGACAGTCCCAGGACCCCTGAAAACATCAAGACCCTCCTCCATGATTTCTGTAAACATACAAAAAGAAAATCCTCTTTCAGGGCTTCTGAACCAACAGCAAGGTCCTAGGACTTCTGCAACAATAGCAACATCCTCCATCAGCAGATAAATCTGACAAAGTAACATCAAAACAGACAGATCAAGTACCAGCACCACAGTCATGCTTCCTTCCAGTTCAGTCCTCAGTTCTCATCTCTCTCTTTCCAGCAGTAGGAGCAGCCTCCAGATGCTGGCTCCCAGTTCTTCTGGCCTCTCTGCTTGGGCCTCTCTCTAACCACGGCACCAGCTCTTTTCAGTTTAGCCCCCTCTCATCACATTACCCCCTCCCATTGTGGCATGTAAATTCTATTACACTTTATTATTCCCCAGTTGCCTTAAAGATGTAAAGAATATAAAGTCCTATCATACTTAATTACAGAGGTTAAATATTTGATTTGATGGAACAAAATAGCAACTTATTAGGCTCTTTTAAAGCAAGGTGTCTCCCATCCATACAGCAAGATCATTCAGGATTCCTTAGAAGGCATCAGAAATAACTTTGTTCAATGACTCTCTGAAAATAAACATCAGGCAAGGGATAAAACAGGAAGATATATACCTGTCAAAGGTATTCACTGACATGATTGATGAAAGAGACTAAGAGTACAGTCAAATAGAGATTTCTTGTGGATTCTGAGGTCCTCCAAATGCTCCTGTTCATGAATGGAATTGTGATGATTTTATAAAGCCCCCCAATCCTGCAGAACCTCTTGAAAGAGATCTATAATTACTCAAAAGGGATTCTTCTGTCTAGCCACATAGGAAAAACCAAGTGGATGAAGAATATTGCTCAGATTTCCACACGCATTTGAACGGATGTTCTATACAGCTTTATCTACCAGGATGTATATTTTGGACAGAGAACAAAATGGACAGTGATCTAGGAAGAGAGTTGAAAAACAGAGAATAGGGTAGATTGGGAAAATTGCAACCCTCTTTTACTGAGTTCATGCTTTTCATGAAAGCAAGAGATCATTTTTTTCAACACTAACATTTTACCAGTGTTGATATAAGTGAGAGAGATACAGAATGCAGCTGCCTCCAAAGAACTAAAAATGAGTATCATAGAGAGGGCAATGGACATGTACTAGGAATATTTTCAAATACAACAAAAACAAGTATGTGTGTAGGGAAGGAGGGGGTTCCTTGATAAGGTCACCAAGTTAGTAAGTGACAGAGCTAGGCAATAGCCATCCTCAAGTACTCCAAAAGGAAATGGAAAGAGGACTAGATTTCTTTAGTATAAGATGATAGAACTAGGAGCAATGAATAAGTGAAAGTTGCAGAGACCTATTTTAGGCCTGAAGTAAGGAAAAACTTCCTGTCCAAAACTTAACTCATCATTCCTCACAAACTAATTTTTCTTCCTAACTTCTCTATTACTGTTGAGGGTACCACCATTTTCCCAGTTACCATGGCTTGAAACTTGAAAACTCCTTACTCTCTCTCATCTCTCATATCTTGTTGCTAAAGCCTATGGATTATACCTTCATAACATCTCATATACACCCATTTCTCTCCAGTGACACTGATCATTGTAGTAGATTTCCAGTTGGTCTTCCTGCCTCAAGTGTTTCCCCACTCCAGCCAAGCAGCCACTCAGCTATCAAATTGATCTTTCTAAAATGAAAATTTGACCATATTATCTCCTACTCCATAAACTTCAGTGGTTCCCTATTATCACTAGCATCAAATATAAAATCCTCTGTTTGGTTTTTAAAGCCTGGCCCTTTTTGATTTTTCCAGGCTTTTCATACCTTACTCACAAACAACCTCCCCTCTACCCCCTCCCCTTCAATCGCCAATTCAATGATACTGCCCTTCTTGCTTACCTTGAAGAAGTCATTCTATCTCCTGATTGTCCTTTTTCTTTCCTTATTTATTTATTTTTTGGCCTGTGTAGGACCTTTTTTCTTATTTTTTTTTTTTAATACATGGACAGCTGGAATGGCTAGGACACATCAAGAGTCCTGTAGGAGGCCAGTGGTAGGTGGAAGGGGCCAGAAGCAGATGCTTAGTGGTATACTTAGAATCGTCTAAGCGCCAGCAGGCCCCTTAGCAGGTGCTGGTGGATACTAAATGGGCAGAGGTCCCCCCATGCCCATCCTACCTTCCAGTCAGAGGAGACTTCTTTAATGCCCTAAAGCCCAAGAGGGTGGAATTGGTTGGAGCTGTACAGCTGGACAGGTCAGCTGCTTAGACATGGGCCAGGATTGGGGGCCATGGTCCCTTGATGTTGAAAGGTCTGGGAGGAGAGTGTCTAGTCATTCGAAGCCTCTGGCTCAGGAGTGATCTCTTCACTTATTCTTCTGGGGGTGAATCATGCCTGCTTTGGTTGGAAGACTCTGGAGGGAGCTGAGGAGCCACCTAGGAGGTCAGCACCATCCAGCTGTGAGCCAAGGCCTAGAGGACTTCCCAGGTCAGGCTGGCTGCTGTGTCTAGGGCTCATCCACTCAGTCAGTCACCAGGCTCTCTGTGGAATCCGGGTGCCTCAGGAAGATAGGGTGGATCAGGGATGGTATAGGATCTGGGAGCCATTGCAGACCACTGGAAGCATGAACCATAGCAAGAAGGCATACTTTCCTGCATAGCAGAAGGGGAACCAGAAAAGGAGGATGTCAGAGAAAAACTCAGCCAGGTCAAATATGCTATAGACCACCCAGTGGGTTAGCCAGATGGTATCGTCATCTTGGTTGGGGCTTTCAATGGCCTTGATGGAGGTATATATCAGATAGATAAATCCAACAAGATTGTAGAGCAGGGAGGCCCGTAGCCAAATATGAGATAGAGGGCCAGGAAAGCAAGGGAACTTGTAGCCACACAGTACTTTTTGACACCGGAGACCTCCTCCAGCCTCCCCAGGACATCATTGATAATGTTTTTCTGCTTCAGGAACCTCTGGAAGCATTGTCTCAAGCTACCCATGGCTCTCTGGACCGAGGTGAGGAGACGAGGTGATGGAAGATGACTGAACCAGAGTCTAAGGGATGACCTCCAGGCCTCCCCCGCTGCCTCCCCCCAGGGTGCTGGCTGAGCCAGTGACTCTGCCTCCTCGCCAACAGCACTTGGGACAAAGACTCACTTGCCCCTGGACTAATATGGCTTCATAAACAGAGCAGCTTAAGTGTGGGTGGGTGGGAAGAACTATGCTTATGATTCTTGACATTGTCTTACTAGTTATTTTAACTAGCCTATTTTCTGGGTGCCTATTCAAAGGCAACAGCTCTCTTACGTGGATAGAGTGAGGTTTCTGGACATACACATAATTATCTGAAGTGGTGTCAAAGACAATACTTGCTTAATGTTATCATTTTCTTTTTCCTTCTTCATGTATAGTCACTTTGGAACTAGATTTCTCACAGACAAAGAGAATAGCATAGTTTATATTTTGTAAAGCACGTTAGATTGGGAGTCAGAAAGCTTGGACCTGAGACCTGATTCTTCCACTAACTAGCAAAAGCCTCTCAATCTCTCTATGCCTAAATTTTCTCACCTGTAAAATAAGGAGTGAGGGAGGGCTACACTATATGACCTCTATAAAGGTCCTTCCAGCTTTAGAATAATATCATTCTAATATTCAGAAAAGTCATTGATTTTTAAAGAGACAAAATTTTAAAATCTATTTGGTGACCATATATAGACATGGTCTAAAAAAAGCATAGAATCATATGATTGAAAAGAAACTCAGAGTTCACCAAGCTCTACCTTCTAGCCCAGTGTAAGACTCTGGTCTACATCACATTGATGGCCACCCAACTTTATACTCTACTAGTACAAGTCCAAACTTATCTTGCCTTAAATTGCCTCATTTGTAAAATGAGGGGTTGGGTTAAGATGATCGCTAAGTGCCCTTATAGCTTTCAGGCCAATCATCCCATGACTTCTGGTGATAGGGAGCTCACTATCTTGTGCCACAGCCCATTTCGTTATTGGTTAGCTTGAACCACTGCGAAGTTTTCTGCTTTTATTGAACTAAAATCTTGTACTTTCCACCCAGAGGTCTTAGTCCTAATCCCTGGAACAACATGGTTATCTCTCTTCTATATAATTACTCCCTCATATATTTGAAGACAGGTACTGTATTATATCCCAACCCCCATAAAGTCTTCTAAGACTCAATATCTTATTTCTCCATAATTATTCCTCATGTGACATTTTCTAGATTCCCCCCCTTATCTTCTGAAGCCACTCTATAGTTTATCAATATTTCCATTATTTACCATGTCTCCTCTTAAATTCTTTCTTCTCCAGGCTAAACATTCCCAGTTAAAACTATTATTCCTCACAATGGGATGCAAATAACTACTTGAAGCAAATAATCACTTTTCCCACAGATAAAGGAAATTAGAAAGAAGGAGCAAAATATACATTTCTTATGGACCTATTGTGGGCCTGATTTTCTTCAGAGTAATTGACATTGTTTTGGGGTCCTGGCTTAACACTTATTTTCATGGTCAATTTAATTTACTGGAAGAAGAACGGCTTCTAGTTTACTGAAGTTTAGTAAATAATCAGTCCCATTTTCCACTAAAGCATCTTGAATACCCAAATTTCTACTAGAGGTCAAAAAATGTGTCAGAAATCATATTTTCTGGTGCTTCCACCGAGAAGAAAGAGGGTAACACTGCTATGTCCTTCCTCACCCTCTCTAGATGGAAGAGAACAAGCATTTATCAGGTGCCTGCTATGGTCTGGGCACTGTGCTAAGTACTTTATAAATATTATCTCATTTGATCCTCACAATACCTGTGAGGTAGATGCTATTACTATAACCATTTTGCAGCTGAGGAAACTGAAGCAGACAGAGGGAAAGTTATTTGTCCAGGATACTCAGCAAGTAAGTGTCTGTGAGATTGCATTTATTCTAATCTAATCCATAGCACATACTATCTACTGGAAGACACAATTTCTCTTATTTGTTTGTATCTGTGAAATGTTCTAAGGTAGGCATGGAAATTCATACCTTTGGGGCCAAAAATAAAAAACACTAGGAAGAGAAAATTTATTACAAGCACATTTTGCTGAGCCAAACAAATTAATTTGCTCTTGTGGACTGCCACTTTGTCCCCCCTGCCCAATATTTTATTCCATTGAGTCACTAGCATTAAAACACACACACACACACACACACACACACACACACACACACACACACACTACATAAAAGTCCAAATAATAGGGGTCTTTTGTCTTTCTTTAAACTACTACTTTCCTTTCCTGAAACCTGGAGAAGTGGGTACAGTGGAAGGAAAAAGAGGCACAATAAAGGAAGGCCCTGAGCAGAAAAAAGGAGCGAGCAAGTCTGTAGCTGAGCTCCTCCAAATTGCCAGGAATCCCTGAAAGCCCAAAGAGAGGGTAGTGGCCACCAATTTGGGCTTGAAAATACAAGACTTCAAGTGCTACTATTTAGGAACATCTAAATTAAAGGTTGATTATTCATTTGACAAAATTATTCACTTGAGGATTCCTTTAATAAGCATATTCCCTGACAGTAACTCTTATAATGTTATCTCTAAGACATAATTTTACCTATCTCACAGGTGGTTGTAGGGCTTAAATATAATATAATGGGGTTCTGACAAGTGAGCAGACCCCACCAGCTTGTGTGGCTGATGCAAGCTCTCCATGTGGAGCATATTTCTGGGAGAATCATGATAATAAATAAGGGAAATGCCTTGGAGAGCCTATAGAGAGAGCACACATAAACATTCTATAAGTGGTTCTGGTCAGCTAACCAGGTGGTAAAGGAAAGGCTCTGGCTGTGGAGGCATTCAAAAAGGCCTATTAGCTTCAGCTACTTCACTGCTTCTCTTTGATTCATTAGGTGAATTTCTTCGCTCATGGCATATGGTGAGAGATCATGTTGTTTCCTCTAAGGCCTTCTGACTCCAAGGAATAGGCCTCAGTCTTTGGTTTTTTTGTGCTTGGCAGATACATTTGATAAATGCCTGTTGAGTTGACTTATCCAAGTGGAAGGTCCCTGGGGTCTGACAACCTAGCGAATTTGAAAGGTTGTTATGAGGGTGCTCTGGTGCCCAGGCTGGCTGCTGTAGCCAGCTTAACATCAGTGCCCTAAAAATCAAAGATACACCTTTTGGACCCAGGCCAGCAATTGCTGAGACAAGACTTGTCCAGTAGCTCTGCTGTCTTTGAACATGAACTCAGTGGGACTAATGCTATGTTAGTAATTGAGCTTAATTTTGAACCTACTTCCCCAGAGTAGAGGTAGTATAGGAGGGAGTATGTCCTGGAGGTACTGGGGGAAATGTTATCATGTTTATTCTTGCTAAATATTGATACCCCTTTGTAAAAGACAATTGATGCTAAGTGGTTACATGGAACATGGGCACTAATCCCTGGATCCCTAATAATAGGAGAACACTTACTGTGGGTGCTCAAGTTGATGGTAGCAGAAACATCCCAACACCTCAAGGTGCTCCTCTGGAATTCTGAGGGGCAAGTAGGAGGCCTGGCTCTTAGGACCAGAATGTATATATTACATATGTATAGTGCTTTGCAAACTTTAAAACACCATGGAAATATCTATTTCTATTGTTATTAAAAAAAAGAGGTGTATGCGTTATCGAAAAGAAGTGTTACACAGTTCTCAGTGCTTCACAGGACACACTTTTAATAAATTTTTCTTGATTTGTTGACTATAGACATATGCCTTTTAATGCACATGTACCAAGAGCTAATTTGGTCCTAAAACAAAGAAATCTATTTGATCGTTATAAGTCACTATCAGATTTTTTTTTAAAAGACACTTTACTTTTTCCAAGACATTGACTTTATACTGAAATTTTTTTTAAAAGAATTTGAAGGTGCTAGATATATTTTTACATTAAAAAAGGACTTATTCCTTCCCCTCCCCCATTACAAGGCTGTGCTCCTGAAATGAATATTTTCTAAAACAGAAATATCTCATTATTTTAAGCATTTGCATTCACTTGTCAATAACTAAGTATTATCATGATCCAAAGTGTGGAATATCTGGACCTATGTTTTTTCTCCTTTCTGCTTTTAAGCCCTCTTTGAAACTAGGTTCAGCTGACAGAAGATGCCTGAAGAGAAGTAAACAGATTGATGTGTATACTTCAGTGACGCTCATACCTACAGTTCAATTACCGCTGGCAAGCCTGCTTCCACAGTGCAGAGACTGAAAGGTATACAGGAAGAGCAGCTACATAGGGGGCACAGCTGGAATAGAGATCTCAACACCTATTGAAGAGTCAGCTGATATGAAAAGCCTTCCCCTCTTCAATATAGTGCCTTCTCTCTGTTAGTTATGTCCTATCTCACAAGGACTGTCTTTTGCCTCTTTTTGTATCCCCAGCGCTTAGCACAGTACCTGGTAGTTAGAAGGCACTTCATAAATATCTGATTAATTGTTGGTGTGCCTCAGACACACATCTGATGATGGTGTTTTTTCATAACTAGGATATTCATACAGGAATATGATGTAAGAAAGTCAGCTCTCTTAAGCGTCTGGGATCCCTCGATCTAGATTGCTTAACTCTTGTCAGCACTCCGGCCTATTCACTTTTCTCCAACGATGATCTGTATCCCCCTTGAACTTGATCTGGCTTCCTGACATTAACCCTAACTCTATACTGCACCAATTCCCACTGCTCTGCAATGTCTAGACTTCCTGGCACTTCCTCTTAGCTTGTATCCTTCTTGTTCACCGCAGTTCCAGATTCTCTTTTGCCCCCACATTCCCTTTTGCCACTGTGTATTCCCTAGATTTTATCTCCCAGTGAAAGAGACCTACAATTGGTGGCCCCATTGAGCTGCCCTCTTCAAGAATTTCCAAGCTTTCTGCAGCTACTGTCATAACCCTTCAGGCTGAATTAAGCTAATTTTGAAAGAGGTGGCCCTTTCTGATGAGCAAACTTCAACCTGAGAATGTAACTTGAGAACAGTTGATATCTTAAAATGACTGGCTTTGAGAAAAAAGTATCTGGGTTTATGTCCTGTCTTCTTTTCTCTCCTTAAAAATATGTAAGGCTGTGGGATGGACCAGATTCTTCTTTCCCCCTTCCCTATGTAGGTTAGTTTAGCTCTTTTACTAAAAGCCAAGAAAGTGTCCCCAGGACTGAGTTAGCTAGGAGAGGGGTGGAGATCAGGGAGTTGGACACCTAGATCTGAAGCTGCTTAGCTATTAATGCAGTTTCTGGGTGGTTTCAGGCATACTGGCGAGGTAACCTGTTCACTTAAAGGACATAAAGTCAAGAAGAATTTATTAAATACCTACCATGTGCCAGGCACTGTGCTAAGTGTGGAGACTACAAATAAAGGCAAAATAAACAAGTCTCTACTCTCAAGAAATTCACAGTCTAAGGCAGGAGACAACAAGCAAACAACTATGTACAAACAAGATATACACAAAATAAATTAAAAGATATTAGTATTAAGGGAACTCAGGAAAGCTGCCTTGTAGAATGTGAGGTTTTAGCTGAGATCACTCCCCTCACACCTCCAAGCTGAAATTTGACTTCCATGCTACAGATGACCACAATGATACACTAACCTTATCCTCCAAGGCAAAAGCAGTGAGCACCATGAATACATATAACCTCCCTCCTTACTACACCCACAGCTGCATGATCAATCTAGGCTGAAATGCTTAAAAGGAATTAATTCTCATCTTTTGCTTCCATCTTTTGTCTTTCAGTATTGTTAAAAACAAAAACAATGATCTTCAGTTGTGCTACAATTATTAGACCATTAATGCCACCATCGTTATCAGGGGCTTGTACCCACTCTTTTTTATTGCTGATTTTCTAAATCACTTGAAGCAGGCCATAATTTTCACCACATTGAAGATCTAAAGAACTTATGGCCTACTTTGTATGTACCGGAAAGACAAACAGAAGATGCTCTTCCAGACCCAATTCAGTCAGTGAGAATATGTCAGACCCTTTGGGCTCTATAATGATGATGATGATAAGATAGAAAGGCTAATCTGGTGTATATATCACTTTACAGTTTGCAAGGCCCTTTCCTCACAGCCACCTTTGAAGCAGTAAAAAGTATTATCCCCATTTTATTTTTTATATTATTATTACTTCCCAATGACCCCTCTCCTCTCAAAGAATAATTCTGTCTTATAATAAATAGAATAAAACAAATCATCCTTTAATCATGCTTGGAGGTATATGTCTCATTCCATATCTATCATCTACTACCTCTCAACAGAGATATGGGAAGCATGCTTATTGTCAGTCCTCTGAGGTCATATCTGGCATCGCACTGATCAGAGTTCCCCCTTCCACTCAACCCCTTGCTCCACAACAGGGAAGTTTTCCCTAAAGGACTAGAAACCTGATTGACTCTCATCTCCCTTAACACAGCTTCCTGGTCATCTAATGGCATAAAAATCCCATTCACATTGAATTGAGGTCCCTCTCACACGGTAGATGTCTAAAGACCACAAAAATCAGCATGCCCTGCCTTGCTGACATGTGGCATTCTTCCAGGGAGCATGTCAATAAAAGTTAAATGCCACTGTATCCTTGTCGCATATTCTTGCTGTGTTGAAGCTAAATCAACCTCCTTTGAATAACTTTTATCCTGAAATCGTACCTGAACAGATAGTCAACATAAGGCCAGAACCACAACATGGTAATCATTTAGATTAATCTCCTGGGGGCAGCTAGGTAATGCAGTGAATAGAGCACCGGTCCTGGAGTTAGGAGGACCAGAGTTCAAACTTGGCCTCAGGCACTTGACAGGTACTAGTTATGTGACCCTGGGCAAGTCACTTAACCCCAATTGCTTGGAAAGGGGCGGGGGATTATTCTTCTGGTTTTACTTAGTTCTACTCTGCATCAATTCAGTCAACAAGCATTAATTAAACACTATTTGCCAGGCACTGTACTAAGTGCTAGGGATACAACACAAAGAAAAATTTCAAGGAAAAATTTATACCATATAAATGGAAGGCAATTTCAATTGGGTAGGGTTGGGGGCAGGGTGACAAAAGAAGACCTTTTGAAGAAGCTGAAAACTCAGCTTCATCTTGAAGGATGTCAGGGAAGGAACTGAAGACAGGGAAGGCAAGTAAAGAGAGAATTCTAGGCATGAAGACAGTAAAAAAGCCCAGAGTAGAGATGTGGGGTATCCTGTTTGAAGAACAGCAATTAGGATAGTATAGCTGAATCATAGGGAGTAAAGCATAAGAAAACTAGAAAAGTAGGAGGAAGTCAGGTTATGAAGGACTTTGAATGTCACAGGACTTTATATTTGATCCTGGATGTGATAAGGAACAGCAAGAATTTATTGAGGGGGAGATGTGACATGGTCAGACCTGAGCTTTAGGAAAGTCATTTTGGCACCTGAGTGGAGGAAAGATTGGAGGAGAGATCTGAGGCAGGGTTACCGACCAGAAGGCTACTGTGATAGTTCAGGCATAAGGGGATGAGGGCTGTTAAAGAGTGGAGAGAAAAGGACACATGCAGGAAATGTTTTGAACACAGAAACAAGACTTAACAGATTGGTTATACAGACTGTCTCAAAAAGTTTAGTGCTTTAAGCCTTCTTTTTACCCTAAATCTCTTTCCTGCCCTCTCTCTGCTTCTCTCTGGAAAACTCATCCCTTAACATCTGATCTAGTACTGGGTCCTTCTCTCATGTATCCCAACATCTTGGACCATTTGGCATACTTTCTTTGCATTTAAACTTTAAAAGTGCACTCAGACTTTTGTATGACACAAACAAGGCTTCCCAGATTTCTCTGAATTCTTCTTCTTTATAATTTCTTGTGGTAAATTATCATTTCATTATGTTCAGAGACCATAATGTATTAGCCATTCCCCAGTGAGCACTCGTTTTCCTTACTGCAGAATGTGCTACTATATTTTACACATAAGGGCCTTTCCCTCAGTCTTGGACCTCTTTGTTTTGCCAGGCTCAGATAGGTTAAATGCCTTGTTCAAAGTCACATAGCATGCAAGTATCAGGAGTAGGAACTTGAAAGCAGGTATTCTAGTTCCATAGTCAGTACTTTTAAAAATCTCACCACTTAATTCTGTAATGAATCTGCTACAATCTAGTGTTCTTCCTTACTCTACAACTTGCAAGACTGTGGTGATGACATAGTTGGGCATCTTAGTCTATTCAGAAGATTTCAAGCACCATATCAATTTCTGTAGTCCTGACTGTCTTTACAAGCACTGCTTCTGCACAAAGTAAGAAGGGTGTCAGTTCCACACAGAGTAGAGAGAATTCATTGTGCCAGCAAATAATCAGGATGATTCCACAGGAAGTTCATGGAACTATTATGAAAGACTCCTCATATTGTAAAGATAGGGATATTCTGGGGTATGTGAGAATATTACACCTGTCTTAAAATATATTAGGATCTTAGACAAAGATCTAGACTGTATGGCTGAATTCTTAAAGTCCAAGTGTAAGGACTTGCCTTGAACTACAGGATGATAGAACTGGGAGCGTTTTCTATATGTTGGCTATTTTCTGGGTGTTTCTCATTCCCCACAGTCTTAGGATGTGGCCATAGATTTTGTACCAAATGTTAATTTAATCCAGTGCCTGGGGAATAGACCTTCAGATGTAACTCCAGCACCTCAGTGTCTGGAAAGCAAACACCATGTCCCTATCTGCCATCCCCAGGGGCAGAAGTTTTGACCAGCTGGAACTTCCCAAGCCCAAAGGTTGGCCAATTCACATTCTCTTGCTCCCCCAGTTTCTGTGATTCATAATCAGTCTTCCTAGGTGAAAATTCCCTTGCCTTGTCCAAAGTCTTATCCTCATCTAGCTCAACCCTCCCCTCTCTTTTTTCTTCCCTTTCCATTGTACCCTCCTTTAGATCTTTTGCTTTATAGTTAACCTTTCTTTTGATGTTAGGAGACTTAGGGATTCCCAGATGATCCACGGAACAGTCAACTATCAGGCTTTTCCCAAAAGCAATGGCAGCATTGATTTGATTAATTCAGAACAAGAGATGAGGTGGAGTAGTAATTGTGTTGATATTGGCAGTGATGGTGGTATATGTTCTCAGCGCCATATTCAACCTTATTTTTTAGCTGGTTCAGTTTTAAAATTAAAAAGAAACAACAAGCAGAAGACCTTATCTTGGAGGCTGACATATGGAGTATATAACCTTAAAATGCTCTCCAGATCAAGAATTTCATGGCCAGCTATATATCAAGTGAAATCAAGGTAAAACTATATAGTAATGGTTGCAACCAGAACAATGTGCAAACTCAACTGCCTTGTATGCCAATTCAATCTTCAATCCTTTGGAAAGACTGCATTTTGGACAAGTTTGTACACATAAGGCCTCATATAAGGAAGCAATAGGTGATGGGCAGATAACTATATTCCATCTTCTCATAATAATCAGACCACTGGACACAATGGAGTATTCAAAGCCCTGAAGCTGGTCACTTGGAACTTTGGGTAGCCACACACCCACTAAGTGTTGGTGCTAAAGATTTGATTGGAAAATGGATTAGGCTTCCTATCAACACAGAATCCCTAGTCCTCCATATGGACAAATGCTATCTTAGGTCTGCCATCTTCTCTGGGACATTAATTCAATTCAATAAACATTTATTAAGTAACTACTATGTGCCAGGCACTGTGCTAAGCACGGGGGATACAAAAAGGGCCCTAATGGAATTTACCAATGGGGGAGATGACATACAAATAAATATATACATATATTCATATATAGATATAGATATAATACACAAAGTAAGCTATATATAGGATAAATAGGCATTAACAGAGGGA
Source organism: Pseudochirops corinnae (assembly GCA_028646515.1). NCBI lineage: Eukaryota > Metazoa > Chordata > Mammalia > Diprotodontia > Pseudocheiridae > Pseudochirops > Pseudochirops corinnae. Next base: position 245,462,380 of record CM053587.1, read on the forward strand.
AGGCATTAAAAGGAGTTGGGGAAGGCTGCCCATAGGAGGTGGGATTTAAAGGAAGTCAGGGAGGTCAGTAGTTCAGTCAGAGGAAGAAGAGTTATCCAGGCTTGAGGGACAGCCAGAGAAAATGCCTGGAGTCAAAAGACGAAGTAGAACAGCCATTGTTATTGGATTAAAAAGTACCGGTGGGGGAGTAAGGTGTGAGAAGACTCCAAAGGTTGGAGGAGGTTAGGCTGTAAAGGACTTTGAATGCCAACAGAGCACTTTGTATTTGTTCCAGGAATCAAAAGGAAGCAATTGGAGTTTATTGAGACCTTTGTTTATATGAGCCTTTTGTTTTAGGAAAATCACTTTAGTGGCTGATGGGGAATGGATTGGAGTGTGAAGGAAGTTGAGGCAGGTAGACCCACCAGTAGATCATTTCACTAGTCAAGGTATAAGATGATGAAAGCATACAATAGAGTGGTGACAGTCTCAGAGGAGAGTAGGGGGATGATACAAAGGTGAAATCAGCAAGCCCTGGCAACAGCTTAGATATGGGAGCTGAGAGACAGTGAGGAATCCAGGATGACTCCTAGGTTGGAAGTCTGAGGGACTAGAAGAATGATGTTGCCTTCTACAGTAATAAGGAAAGGGGAGAGAGGGGAGTTTTGGATATATTGCATTTAAGATGTCTATTAGACATCTGGTTCAAGATGTTTGAAAGGCAGTTAGAGATGCTAAATTAGAAGTCAGGAGAGAGTTTGGAGAAGGAAAGGTAGATTTGAGAATCATTAGCATAAAGATGGTCATTTAGTCCACAGGAGCTGATATCGCCAAGTAAAGTAGCATAGGAGAAGAGGACCCAAAACAGAACCCTAAGGGACACCTACGGTTAGAGGGCCTGATCTGGGGGAGGATGCAGCAAAGAAGACTGGGAAGGAGCACTCAGATAGGAGGAAAACTAGGAAAGAGCAGAGTCATGAAAGCTTATAGAGAAGAGAGTATAAAGGAGGAGAGAGTGATCAACAGTGTCAAAGGCTGCAGAGAGATCAAGGAGAATGAGGATTGAAAAAAGGCCACTGGATTTAGCAATTAAGAGATGATTAACTTTGGAGAGAACAGTTTTGGTAGAATTAGGTCAGAAGCCAGACTGTAAAGAGTTAAGGAGAGGAAAAGTGGAAGCAACTATTGTAGGTAGTCTTTCAGAGGATATCTACAAAGAGCAGAAGATAAATAGGACTATAATTAGCAGGGATGGAAGGATCCAGTAAGGTTTGTTGTTGGTTTTTTTTTTCATGATTAGAGAGACATAGGCATCACTGTAGGCAGTAGGAAATGAGGGGGGGGGAGGGGGGAGAGATTGAAAATAAGTGAGACAGTGGGGATAACAGAGGGAGCAATCTGTTGGAGGAGACCGGATGGAGCACAATCACTAACACAAGTAGAGAGTTAGTCTTGGTAAGGAGGAAGGCTATTTCATCATGTAAAAAAAGGAGAAAGTGGTGACAGGAGATGAGGAAAAAGGGAGAAGAGTAATACTTAATACCTTGATGAAAACAGCTTCTATTCTTCCCAGTACTATACCTACTTCTTCCAAAACAACTTATTTATTCCTCCTCCAAGTGGTCTTCTAGTTCCTGGACTTGCCATTCACTTTATATTTCCGAACCATCCTTTTGATTGCCCTTTCAAATCAAAATTCACTTATTACCCCAATCTGGTAGGCAGAAAATTTGTACCAATCATATCCTCCAACAGAATTTCTGCGTCTTTATTTCATACAACTAACATGACTGACCTACTTTTCTACCACCACAAACTTTTGTTATAGTAACGCTTCTCCTGCACCAGACATAACTTCCTTGCTTCAAATTCCATTCCCAGCTCTTCACTACCCTAAGCACTTGGACCAAAGTCCTCTGGCAGAATTGGAAGCCACTCAAGCAAGATACATTAGTTAGGACATTGTGCACAAATAGGTGTCTACCTTCCTTTGAGTTATTCCATTTGGGATTAGAAGAAAAGGAAAATATCTTTGTATGTACAGTAGAATGTACCTCTAGAAAGGGTACCAGGTAATGTTTCTCTCTGTGGGTAGCAGGAAGATATCAGAGAACTGGTGCTGGACTGATCAGATTGCTAGGGGGTAACAGCCACTGATAAGAGCTGGCCCCAGAGTCAACTATTAGGTTCTTGTCTAATAGTGTGGCTCGGAAGCTCCCTGTCCTTATCCTCAAGGGAAGAGGATAGTATCCTCTCAATTTCACTCCTAATCTACATTTACAGCAGTGTTAGGAATAAGATAAATGAAAGGAACTTAAATTTAATTAGATAATTTAGTATTTATTGTAAAACATATGGGAAGGAATAAAATGATTAACATTAAGTTTTCAAAATTATGTGAATTATTGAAGTTATTTCTCAACTACAGTATCATAGAAAATCATCTCCAACTAAAACTTTCATTGATTCAACAAATAATTACTAAGTACCTATGATATATATGGCACCATACTAAGATTAAGGGGATGAGAACAGGAAGTCAAGAAATATGAAAACATCCTTGTTCTTGAGTTTACAATTTAGTTGTAAGCGGACTCACATAAACGAAAACAATTTAAAATGTTTGTAATCAAACTAGCAATAAGGTTTTTACTAAGTTTCTTAAGATAAGCAAGTTTACAAAGTTCATTACTAAAGCCTAGGTCTTTTGTCATAGGTTTCTAAGGGGGATGAATACAGAGCAGAAGTCTCCATGTTCTAATGTCTGAGAATAAAAAAAAAATCTGTAGGGAGGCTCAAAATTCAATTAGCATTCTGAAGCCAAATGCTATTTAGTTGTCAGTACAGAAAATTTCAAGTTCATTCCACTAAATGTAAGCTACAAGATGTCATGGTCAAATTTTAAAAGCCAGATTTTCTTTCCTGTTTATCTCTGTTATAGTTATTAAGTCCATCCCTGCGTATATTTCTTCCTTTCTACCTACCTCAAATACAACACCCAGTTCTTTCTGACCTATGATTCCTAACCTACTCCAATAAAACAATCAAGCCTTCATTAAGTCACCCCAGCTCCTTCTGCTCAATTGTTCTACTGACTGACCTTTGTACCATTTTTTTAGTGTCTGTTCTCTCATATCTACAGAGGCATCCTAGCTGATTTACTTTAACTTATTTGTACCTCTTGAATAGCTATTTACCTGCATGGAGAATAATTGGCCGTAAACTCATTTTGTTACAACTTTTATTAAGGAAAGAGACTGCTGTTCAACAATGACTTCTTATAAACTACATACAAGGATTATCAGACAAACCCCCGTTGAAATTCATCAGCAAATTTGTCCATTTCTTTCTTTGGACACTTATCAATTAAAATGTTCCTACAATAGTTACTTATTTGTTCCTTAATTGTTCTAGCCAGAAGTCTGACGACTTTATTAACCTGTCTAAAAAATCAATGTCTAACAAATAAGTGAGGCATTAACTGTTTGAAAGATAATCATGTACAAAAACCTATTTGGCTTCCTCGAATGAGTTGTCTAATATCCTTCTGTGGGCTAAGTAGGAATTGCTATTCTCAATCAAACTACTGGAATATTCTAAGGAGTCACTTTGATTTATGGATAGGAAAACCTAGACTTTAAAAAGGGGTTTCAAGTTGAGAGCCATTATCCTGAAATAAACATAAAAAGAGAGGTAGAACCCAAACGAGCATTTAAGAAGAAAAATAAAATAAAATCCACAGAAATTTAGATCCAGGAAAGCTGCCAGAAAATCATAATGTCCTTGGGTCCTCTGGAGGAACCTTGTCTTTACTAAGTGGATAAACCAAATTCTTTTCCACTTTTCTAAAATTTACTCATTTCAGTTGCATTTTGGCTTTAATGAATTCCAAATGTTCACTTTGCTTCTTCTTGGGTCTTTGGGACCGAAATGCAAGGCCAGCAAGGGACAAATTCTTCTTCTGACCTTTCTCCACCCTGACTGCTGCTGACCAATTTTGAATTGTAAATGAGTATACATTTGGAACCCTGGCACTGCTTGCCTTTCTAGCTCCCTACACAGGCCTTGTGGGTCACACAGTGACAGGCTCAGCTGGCTGGATGGACATGGAAGTACATGTACTCTTCCTCATTTTCTTTTCTCATGGGATTACTTCTCCAGAGGAAGTCCTTGAATAATGCAGACAGGGTTTCAGCAATGGTGATGATATCCTGTATTTGTATAGTATCAGGCACAAAAAGCACTCTCGTACCCATTATTTCATTTGGTAACTAGTATATGCCAACACCTTCACTTTAATGTGAGTAAATCTTAGCAACTATCTGGTAAACCTCCAACAGCTGTCTATTTTTGAAAATGAAATGGTGTTTATAGTTTTATTTGCCCAATTCCAAATAAATTGGGATAAGACTAGATCATCATCATTAGCCCCAATTCTCTAAAAAAAACTGTGAACTACGCTTCTCCTAAGCAAGAATACTGGATATTCCTCAGCAAGTGATATATTCATATTTAATTTCTACCTTAGCTTCATAACTGCTATATACATATGTAACATTATTTAATATTCACTAAATCTTCACAGCATACTAGGTAATTTTTGGACGAGATTAAAAATACCCTATACTTGATGCTGATATTAGTTAAAAAACACATCAAGTTTTAAAAGACCAGGACAAGATGTAGGCCAGTTTGATTAGAATTATAAACCCAGGAACAGGGAAAGAGAATTATAATCAACTCTAGAGGTAGGAAACAGGTCAAGGAATGTGAGATAGGTGGAAGATACTATCGTATGAATCTTTCATAAGAAAAATTAACAAAAAGGACTTGTCTGATGTCATTCAAGAAGACAACAGTGTAACCGAGAACAAATGCTTTTCCTACATTTCAGTTAAGTGTTGTAATGGTGAGGCTAGACTTTCCTTCCTCTTCTCTTGTCCCACTCTATTTCTTTTTCCCCTCTCATTTTTTTGAGTAATGTATTAGGTTTGCCAGTGGTACCCCATGCTTAGGCCCACATGGCTCAAAAAGTACTCATCTATGGTTAGTCACCAGATCTTGAGCCCAACAATATAATCCTGCAACAGAATTTAGCCAGCTACGCCAAAATATTAACGTGACTTTATGCCAGATTACCAGTGTTTTAAAACGATACTTTGCATAGGAAGAGGAGGCAACTGACACCATTAGGGGAGTGGACTGTGTGATGTGAACTCTTCTGATTCATATGCATGGTACTCTCATGGTTATGCTTCTGCCTCTTTGACTGCTTCTATATCATTTTCAGGCTCCTCATCCTTCTCTGGTGTCTTAACAGTATGTATTCTCCAAGGTTCTGTCTTTAAGCATATCTTGATTCTTCCTTTATAGTCACCTTTGATGATCTTATCTGCACCTGAGGTTTCAATTGAAGCAATATCCTTTATGAGAGAATCCCCAATCAAAGCTATATAACCCTAAATTCCAAAAGAATTATGCCATCATATATTTAGAGCTGGAAGGAGCCTTAAAGACCATCTAGTCCAATTTTCTTACTTTGCTAATGAGGATGAGAGCAATCAAGTGACATTCCCAAGATTACAAATGGAGTGGTGGTGGCAGAGCTGGATTTGAAATCCAGCCTGTTTTATTTTGTTTTTTACCAAACCATGCCTATTTCCCGTCCTTTTACTCACATCAATTTCCAAGTGCTGTCATTTCTACAATGCCTTTGAGCCCCACTTGCAAACACACGGGTTTGGACCCTCATCTTTTCTCAGTCTGACTACAGTAACAGCCTCTTAACTTGTTCCACTTGCCTCATTATCCTCAAACCAATCAGGCTCCAAACAGCAGCCTATTCTTAATAATGAATCACCATAAACATGTCATTTCTTTACTTTCAACAGCTTCTCACTGCCTATCAAATAAAGTTTAAACTACTTACCCTGGCACTGAAATTCTACAATCTGTCTCCAACTTACCTATCCTGCTATCACTTATTCCTCTTCACATATTTTTTCTTCTAGTCAAACTATTCACCCTACCCCAAAATCCATTATACCCAATTTTTTGAAAAGAAACATGCTGCCCTCAACTCCATCTATTGAAGGTCCACCCCTCCTTCCTTTAAAGTCCAACACATATGCCACTTTTCCACAAAATCTTCTCTTTTCAAATTTCCCATATCACGTGGCCCAGGTTTCCTTTGACTCTAATATATCTTACCTTGAACATACTTGCGGACATATATATGACATTATATATATCTGACCCTGTCCCCTTCCTCCCCACCAACTACACTATAAGTTTCTTGCCCTTATTGTGACTGTCATTTTTCATTTCTGTTTCCTCAGTGCTTAGCCTATACTGTCAGTATTTAATGTGAAATTGAATTTATTGAGGAGTAGGAAGTGCTCCACTCATATTATTTTGCCTCAACGATTAACAGCACGTAATAAAGACATACCTGTATAACTAGTTCTAAGACCACTGGGTCTTAGAACTGAGTGAAACTATCTTAATGGTCTAGAGTAGACTCTAGACTCACTAGCTCTAACTGAATGAGTTACATCTTCTCACTCGAGAAGAAAGTTTGTTGGACGTGAGGAGAAATCATGGGGTTAGTATCAGGTAGAGGATTTAGGAGAGAAGTGAGGGCATATGTGGGTTAGCCTCTCTCCAACTAAGGGCACTGATCAGTAGCTTTATTTCAGGAGTAAAATTCTACCTTTCAAAGCACTTTAAAACATATTTGCTCATTTCATCTTATAGTTGCGAGATAAGAAAGGCGGGGATATACAGTTTTATGGGTGAACAAATTAAAATACAGACAGGTTAAATGATTTACAAATCTCTTTGGCCCAACTACACCTTAAACATCTTTTTTCAAGGCATGTTTTTCACCTGAAATATAGGTATAAACTGTACTTTCTACAATAGGAAACCTCACCTGTTGCCACAGTTACCTAACCTATTTAAGTTCCATTTAGACCCCTTAAATCCGCCTTTCTGTTCCTAGCTTCTGTTAGTCTTATGACATCTCTTCCATCTACCATATATCTTTTAATTTTCCCCATTAAATTGTAAAAAGCTCCTTGAAAGCAATAATCCTGATTTTCTAAAGCACATGTTCCTCCATATCACCTCAACCCACCTCCCCCTTAATAAATTCCAGTGGTTTCCTATTGCTTTTAGGATGAAACACTAAATTCACTGTTTGGTATTCAAAGCCCGTCATAACTTAGACCCTTCCTAACCTTTCTTCCTATACCTTACTCCCTGACATGTACTCTTTAATCCAAGGAGGAACATTTCCTGGCTGTTCCACAAACAATACTTGAACTCTCGGCTCCAGAAATTTTCTCTGGCTGCTCCCCATGCATAGAATGCTCTCCTTCCTCATCTCAGTCTACTGGTTTCCCTGGGTTCCTTTAAGTTTCAGCTAAAATTCCATTTTCTACAGGAAACCTTTCCCTACCCTTTTTAATACTGATACTTTCCTCCTTTTATTTCTGGGTTTTTGGTCTTTTTTTTTTTGGAGGAAGGCAGGGCAATTGGGGTTAAGTGACTTGTCCAAGGTCACATGGCTAGGAAGTGTTAAATGTCTGAGGCCGAGTTTGAACTACTCCAGACTCCAGGGCTGGTGCTCTATTCACTGTGCTACCTAGCTGCCGCTGTTTCTTTCTTATTTATCCTGTACAGAGCTTGCTTTGTATATATTTGTTTGTGTGTTGTCTCCTCAATTGATTGTAAACTCCTTGAGGGCAGGGATTGCCTTTTTAGAACTTAAAGCAGTGCCCAGTACCTAGTAAGCACTTAATAACTGATTGAGATCACTTACCTCCCACAATACTTATATTATCTTGCAAACTGCAAATGCTTAATAAATATTTTGATTGTTAAATGTATCTGTTCTCCTAGCCCAACTAAGGCACTTTTAGTAGGGCCACTTTCAATATAATAAAATATAACTCCTTAGCTCTTCCCCAAAGTTCAATATATGGGTACCCTTTTAAAAATAGAGCTCAATTTTCTGTACACAGACTTGAAAGCATTCCATTAAAAGATGGTATATCTTTAAAACCTTTTGTCAAATTTCTAGGGCCTAGTACGAAACTAGAAACAATTTAGCATCACTTTAAAAGAGATAATTTAGACCTTTTTTTTTAAAACATTATTCACTTTAAATGAGTCATTCTCTCAGAATTCATTTAGCTGTTATAGGTGATTTAAACATCCCACAAGGCGAACCCTGACCTCAGGGGAAAAGGAAAAAAAACCCACTAGATTGGGCTCATCAGTGCTAACTTTTGACTGGTTCTACAACTTTACCATTCCCATACTAAGTGTGAATCAGACAAATGGTCGCTAGGGAATTTCCAGGACTGCTTGGCGGCCCCAGATACCGTGACCAGTGTCAGCAGAAAACGATGGACTCTTGGTATTACATAATACTAGATTAGTTGTATGAAGTCTATAAAACTGCCACTACTTAAGCAGAGATCTTTATAAAGATAGAAAGTAAAAGCTAGGCCTCTCATTAACTACCTAGACCAGGGGTGGGGAAGCTGCAGCCTTGAGGCCACACATGGCCTTCTACGTCCTTGGGTTCAGCCTTTTGACTGAGTCCAAAGAAGTTTTTGGATTCAAAGGGCCGAACTTGAGGACCTAGAAGGCCACATGTGGCCCCGATCTAGACTCTTCAGGTTAAAGGTTCTACACACCATTCTGAGACAACAGTGCAGGAAGTTCCTTCTCTCCTAGGAGTCCATTTATTGTATTTAAAGGTAAAAAAAATGAGTGAGGTTTTATAAAGAGACCGTCTATGACCTCTGCTGTAGTTCCAACAGAAGGCCTGGTAGTTTAGGTTGGCATGTTTGTGGCACCAATACCACTTCCTTCCACCGGCTGCCCTTTTCCTTTGACCCATTTTCTTAATATTCCCCGTGGCCCCTACTGGCCGTGGGAACACCAAAAGCGCTAGTCCTTATCCTAGCCCGGCATTAATGACTCTTGCATGTTAAATCCCTGCACCAAGAGGCCTAACGGAGGGAGATGGACGTAAAACCCTCCTCTACAATAAATGGACCTCAATACACCATGATCAGGAACAAACTACAGGAAGAGACTCCGGTCAACGTATGTCTCCAGCTCACTTGGTTTTTCCTACCAATGACTTCCCTAAGGTCCTCAAAACCTCCAGTCTACTACTCCCCATCAAAGCCTCTGCTTTGCAGCCCAGGGAAGCTCCGGCCTTTTCGGATTTAGAGGCGCTCTTCCTCCTCCTTTGGGAGGGAGGAGTCCTTCCCCTACGGTTCATCTTCCCCCACCCTTCCTCCTTCTCCTCCTCCTCCTCCTCCTCCTCCTGCTCCTTCCTCCTCTCCACCTTGGTCTAGGGCCCACCCCCGTAGTCCTCTCCAAGTCGTCAATCCTCCCAGATCCCGAACTCCGGATTGGAAAACTTCCCCGTCACTCAACGCTCACTCAGGGGGTTGGACTCCTTGCTTTCTTTTCCGAGCCTTAAAAGGTCACAAGGCAGCTTTCCCCGAGCCGAGCAGGTAAAGCGGCGCCGGTAAGAAGGGGGGAGGGGAGGGGAAGAGAGGACTGGGCGGGGGAGAAATGGAGCGGGTAGGTGTCTACCCCAGGTCTACCCCGCCCCCGCCTCCGCCCAGCCGAGCCGGCCCCTCCCCGTAGAGAGCATGGGGGAGGGGCGGAGTGGCTCTCCTGTCCCTCCCCCCGACTGTTCCTGGCTGGGGACTCCCCCCCCCACCTACCCCTCAGCCCCACCCCAGATCGATCACAATGCAAGAGCTGAGGGGCAGCTCACACAATCGGGTCGCTGGACCCAGCCCTGGGGGCAGTAACCGTGGGAAAGGGCGGGGGGATGAGGAGGGCTGGTGGGCGGGTGGGGAGGGGGGAAAGGAAGAGGGAAGCGGGAGGGTTAGGGTAAAAAGGTAGAGTTTGAAAGGTCCCGGATGTTGCTGAACCGCTGCCTCTGTCAGAGGGAGTGACTGGCGCAGGCGCTGAGGGACCTAGCGAAAGCCTAAGGTGGGGCGGCAGTTCTTCCCTCTAGCGGGGTGGAAGGAGGAGTTTCAAGAGCTGTAGGGGCGGAGGAGGAAAGGGTAGTGAGGTTGGACTGCGGTAGGAGAGGTGGCGAGGGAGGGTGTTGCAGGTCCTGCGCAGGCGCTCACGGGACCTGGATTGGGGAGCGAGAAAGGAGGAAAAGGGTGGGGGCTGGGTAAAAGTCGGGTCGCGCGCGTTCCCCAGCCCCGCTCGTTCGCTCTTTTTCCTCGCGCGCGCGCGCCAGGGAGCGGCGGTTGCGCTTGGGCCCTGGAGCGGTGGGCACCAATCAGCGGTTGCCATAGCAGCGTTTGACGTCATCGTGCGTGTGGTGCCCCTGCTGCCGGGGCTGGTGATTGGAGGAAACCCCGTGTCTGCGGAGCGGCTGGAGCCTGTGAGCTGAGAGATATAGGGACACAGTCTCAGCCCCGCCGCTGCCACTGCCGCCGCCCAGAGACCGCTGAAACCCCCGTCCGTCCGTCCGTCCGCCGCCGCCGCCACCACTCACTCCGGGCACAGGTAAGCGATGGTGCCGCTGCACCCTGGCCTTTTTCCTCTTCTCAACCTTACCTTGGAAGAGGGTGGAAGCGGGGTGGGGGAAGAAATCTCCCTCCCCTACGGCCGCCCCCTCCCTCCTTCCCCGGGCTGGCCGCCTGGCCGGGTGGTAGCGACGCTGGGCTGAGGCGGAGTCTCCTCAGGCGGAGACGGGGCGGCGGCTTCCCTTCCGCTGGAGCCGGGCCGCGCTTGCTGATGCCTCCGGCTACTGATTTCAGGAGCAACAGTTTTTCAACGACTCGGTCCTAGATATGCCCTTATTCGCTCCCCTCCCCCCTTCGCCCACCAAAAAAAAAAAACCGCGCCCACCCGGGAGATCCCCGGGGACCGGCGTCCATCCTCGAGGCTCTGGGATCGGTGCGGGCGGCGGGTATGGCCCCCGTGTCCTGCCCTATATCCACTCTCCGGAAAAAAGGGGGGAAATGAAAGAATCTCCCTTGTTACTCCTCCGTCCTCGCCTTTCTCTGTGCTCTGCTACCTCCTCAGATAATTATTCCGCCGCTGCGGGCATTGCAGTAGCGGTGGCGGCGGCGCAGGTGAGAGGCCGCCCCCCTCCTCTCTTCTCCACCCTCCTCTCTCTCCCCCGAACCACTCCCTCCCTCCCCCCCGCCCGCCCTCGCTTGCTCTCGGAGGCGCAGGCTCAGCGCTCTGCTCGCTGGCGGGCCCTGCGGCGGCGGGAGGGGGGACCCAGCCCTCCCTCACCCCATGCCCGAGGGGCCGAGGCAGCGGAGGCGCTGCCGGAGTGGAGCCGCTGCAGAGGGAAGGGGGCCGGGGGAGGTGGGAGCCTTTGCAGGGCCTGCTCCGAGGTGTCAGGCAGGTAGCCCTAGGGCGAGGTCACACTCCGGGGCCGAGGCCGCGATTGCGGCTTGTCCTCGTTTGGGTGTAGAGGGGCGGACTACCGCCCACCGAGAGGGAAGGTTCTGGGGTGGGGCATGCACACTCTGGTGGAGCTGAATAGCTTTGGTTGAAACCGTGGGAGGAGAAAAGCCGTACATTTTCTCGGGGAGAGGAGGGGTGGGGTAGTAAGGGAGTCTTGGTGGGTTTTTTTTCTTTATTAAGGTCCAGGCGAATGGGGGGGGGGGGAATCGGGTGGGGGCGGGAAGATCAGGTAGGGAAGGGGCTGGGTGTGGGGGTCGGCGGAAGAGTGCTAAAGGCCACTTAGACCTCTGCCCTGATTTTTTGGGGCTGGCCGGAGTCTCTGCCGGGTGCCTGGGGAAGGGTTGGCTCTCCGCCTGCCTGGGCGTGGTTCATTTGCCCTCTCCCCCCACCTGCTTCAGCTGTTGTGTCCTTAGAGCCTCGGTAAATGGGGCAGTGCAGGACTGGCGCCCGCGGCAGATATCGCTCCCCGTGGGGTGTGTCCATTACCGGGTTCGTAGTGGTTCCGCTTCGGTGGGGTAGGCGCTGCCGCCGCGCAGTCCGGCGGGCCTGAGCGGCGCCCCCTCCCCCTCGGGCGGGGGCGCGGGCAGCTCCTCCCTCTCGCTCTGGTTGGAGGGGGGAATTAACGCTCCTAGCCGTGGGTTGGGCTCAGTGACACAGATCCGCCATGACAAAGACAGGAGAAGAAGGGGACTTGTGCTTTCCAGCCTGGGAGGAGTCAAGAGGAGCCTCCGGGTTAGGAAGGATGTACAGGGGCTCAGTCTCGGGCTCTTCGAAGTCCTGCTCTGAGGTCTGGTTTTAACCCTTGTTTGGTCCAGGCTTAATGGGCGAGGCCAGGAAGAAGTAATGCCTAAAAGCACCATTTTATTTCTTGTGAGAACCTCTACTTCCGTTGGATCCGAGGGTTGGAGGATATTCCCAAAAAACTGTTCTGCAACTAGTTTTGAACGTGCACATTTTATACCTGTTTTGATGGTCATTATAACAATCTTAATAAGTGATGAAATTAGGTCTAGGAAATATCTTTGTCATAATATAATTGAAAATCAAGAGGAGCTGAAACTGCAGGTGCAGTGTAGGCATTTTTAAATATTTCTAACAGTTTATGCTAGGTGAGCATCTAAAGACAAGAACCCATTTGTGTGTGTGTGTAAAAAATTAATATTTAAGGTTCCCATAGAGGGAGGGATAACTGGATTCTAAATCAGTTGTGACAGAAAACTGATTTTAACTTAGTAACATGAATTTCCTTAATTCAGGATGACTATAAAATAATTTGTATTGCTTAAAATTTTTTAATTTGTCAGTTTTGAGTACTATTAAGTACATTAAAAATTATCAGAAGGTAAATTAATAATCAAGGGGGGGCCTTAGAATTAGGAAAAGGGAAGTTTAGATGGGAAAGAAAAAAGGGACTAAATAAAACAATTATAAAATTTTTTTCAGTTAACGAACTGAACATGTACACCTATCTGGTCTCTAAAGGTGATCCAAAAAAGCAATTTGGTGGTTCTGTAACAAATTCTAATAAAATATGAATCATGTTACCAAAACTGGTCCATAAATTTGTTTTAATGGAAGCATCATGAATATAAACAGAAATAACCTGTGTAGTTTGGATATCTCGGTATAAAAGTGGCATGTATTTTTGGAACAGTTAAATGAAATTGTAGCCAGTGTATAACCTGAGACATCTTACAAACAATATGAGGTTGGAAAGTGCAGTTTTGAGCATTTGACTTCATATGATAGTTCAGACTTAAAAGTGCTGTCCATAAATTAAGATGATGTAACAGCATTAGTATTAATGAACTTACAAAGCTTTTTGGGGTGTCCAGAATCTGAATGTGTCTGGATAAACTGGTCTATTTAGCCATTTTGTTTCTGATCATCCTATGTAAAAAAAAATTATATCCATTGATAAAAGGAAATTGGTGTACCTTTTTGGTTATTGTGACTGCTTAATTACAGTAATATTCCTCTACTGGATTTAGATTTTAATTTTTTAAAAAGTCTTTAAA
>CM053587.1:245482185-245505242 GCA_028646515.1 Pseudochirops corinnae
CTGTAAAAATAGTTAACAGGGAAATAACTTGAGATGATGGCTAGCTTTGTTTAATGTCTTATGAAATTTTCATGAACAATCCAAGCATAATTGTTAAGAACATGTGTATTAAGTTGATGTAAGTGGAATAAAAGTTTTATGAATGGACTTTTCAACTACTTTCTCTACAGCTTTTCATGTAAATTAGATCTTAGTTCTGAAACTTCTCTAAAGGAAATTGTACAATTTTGAAGATTTACTTCCCACTGGTAGCTATATAATGGGCTTGAAAAAAAAAGTTTAAGTGTAAAATTATCAAATGGCAAGAGTTCCATGTGTTCCATATTGTTCCAAACATTTCTCCCCTCTCCACCACCCCGATTTTCAGTTACTCTTTTAAAACAAAAGGTGGTGGTCTGAATAAAATCATATGTTCCACTTAAATTTTTGGTATGGCATTTTTCTAACTTACGGAAGCTACAAGTCTCATAGTCTGTGGTGACATTGGTTAACTATCAGGTCTGTGCTTCCAAAGTCCCTCTTTAAAAGAATTTGTTGCTATTCTTATAGCCAGTCTTCGATTTTAATCCCATATTCCAATTTGTCAGGTATACCTTTTAGCCTTTTCTCCTTCTGCCTTGTCACCAACCACACTCCTATTCTGGTGGTGGAGGGGGGGAGGGTGTTGTGTGGGGAAAGAGCATGATATTTCTGGCTTCGGTATCTGAGATTCCTTTCTTCCTTTGCTTGCATCCCACAAAATTCTTGCCTCTATATTTCTATTTCCTGTAGGAAATCTTCCCTTAATTTAGTGAGATAGTGGCTTTTTTTAAAATCTCACTCTAAACCCTACCCTGAATGGTCTGTTTATTGTCTGCCTTAAACTCTTCCCCTAACCCAATCCTCTCACCAAGTGATGGTGGGGCTAAGTTATACCCAAAGCTCACGCTGCAAAATCTTCCCCTCACTTCCCTTGTAGAAAACACCAAACACAAAATACCATTTTAAGAGAGAGGTGTATTTTTTGTTATAGAATGTAAGCTCCTCAAGGGCAGGGACAATGTTTTCTGTATGTTCTATTGTGCCTAGTACACTGTAAATGCTCAATAAATATTGATGATGGGAGGCAGTGAGTCTTTATGATAAGCAGAGGTGAGAATCTTGCACAGAAATCTCAAATAATGTTTATTATTATTCTCTACTGTTCCGTTATATCCTTCTTAGGTTGTTCTGGGAGGGTGGTGGCTATTCTAGAATAAAGTTGAGGCTTCAGAGTATTTTTCTTTGGAGCAGAGATTTCAACTTTGGGATAAGTAGATCATCTTCACTCAGCATCCCTTATTCTTTACCTTGGTGATTGACCTTATCTCTTTGAACTAAAAAGAAGTTTCTTAAATGGCCAAGAGAAAGTATAGCTAGACTGAAGTTTAGCTTAGCTATTGAGTAAAATCTGAGAATTGTCATGAATTTGATTCTTAGGTATTTTTTTCTATACCAGCTCATTTTATCTAAAACTAACCAAAACTATAAAAGAGCTTGATCATTTGATAAATTTATCTGTTGTTCTTTAATTAGTTTAATGAAATTTTTTATCCTTAGACTATAAATTTAACACCAAAGCTAGATACTATTCAATTTGTTTTTATCAATTAAATCTCCACAGTATTTAGGTTTGACTTTCTCTGTTACTCTAGGACAGTGGTGGGGGAACCCTTATCCTTGAGGCTACCTCCTTAATAAAAGCATTTGTTCAATTAAGTTTGGATTCAGTCAAAGGGCTGCCTTTGACCTAGAGGGCCTGAGGCTGCCGGGTTCCCCAACCCTGCTCTAGGATTTGGATTTGGCACAATCTTCATTGAACAATTTACATGCCCTCTAAATATAAAACAATATCCCAACCTTTATAAAAGTAAAGTAAAATCTTGATTTACTTGTTTTAAGTAACTGTCACTGCTCTCTGAGCTTAGCATTAATGAGAGTTTATGGCATATACATAGCTAATCATTTCCTGAGGTTCAAAGCAAAATTCTGTGTCCGAGGTAGAAAACGTTTACAAGGGATTATCCAAAGCCAGCTGCCCAAAAGGGTGACGTTGGTTAAGTTCTAAAGAAAGGGCAGGAATTCAGTAGGCCTAGAGCAAGGAGAGGGAACGATGGGAGAGTGCACGGGGAAGCGGGAGCAAAAACATGAAAGCACAGCTTGTGTTTGCAGGAGTGGTGCTTTAAGTGGATTAGCTAGTAAGATTTGTTCTATTGAGCATACTGTAATTAATGTCCCTCAGCTTCTGAGGACAGGAAAGAGGGTGCCTGGTTTTTTAATGTGTAGCCTCCCAAAGGACTCACAATTACTTGGATGACTACTAGCTTTTAAAAATCAGTTAAAAGACAAGGCTTGATAAAGCAATTAGAGGGCAGAAACTGGAATCCCTTTGGGAAATGTGAAGAAAAAAATTAAATGTTCTGAAAGTTTCTAGAGAGTATGGAATAAATCTTTAACATTTTCACATTCAGTACCCCACTCCTAGCTGAGTCTGGGATTGGCTCTTAACCTAGAGGAAATTCCGAGATAGCTCTTATTTCTGAATAGAAGAACCATTACCAGCAAGGGCTAACATCTTTTCCCTGCTCATAAATCATCTTTCCCAGACCACAAAGGAAATACTTTTTCTACACTTATACTGCCTCCCCCATTTGTGTTTTTCACATCCCAAGCCTTAACTGTTTTCTCTAAGATTTGGCGAATAAGGAGGGGAGGACTTTGAATGAACTGTGGATATTTTTAGATGAAAACCATGCCCATCAATCTAAATTCCTTGGATAGAGTTGACCACTTCCTAAAAATGACCTGTGTTGATAATGTCTTCATTCCTTGATTAACTCAAAATGAAGAATTAACTTGTAGCAATTGATTTCCTTGGCCTCAGGTCTTTGGAGAAAAGCTCACCAACAGTACAGAGCCTCAGTGACTGGGCCATTTTGGTGTAGGGTGTGATCAACTGGTTATTGAATGGTAGGAATAATTTGATGTAAGGACTTCAGAATAAGATAACTGCTCACAAATAGTAACTTAATGTTCATAGGATTCTGTAGCATTTACATGAACTCATTTTGGGTCCTTACTACATCCCTTTGAGAGACTGGGTGGATTGTTTGAACTTGACATGAGAAAATTAGACATTAGTAAGGTTAAATGATTTCAAGTTACACAATCGCAGAGGTAGAATTCGAACCCAGGTCCCTTGACTAGTCAATAAACATGTATTAAGTGCCTGATTTGTACCAGGCACTGTGCTAATAAGTACTACTACTACTAATGATATAGAGAAAGAAAGGTCTTTCATTTGGGGTTCTGTATATACATGCACACACTGCTCGCCACCAAGAGCAGGGAAAGTAACGCAAGGCAAATGAGTAAGTTCACGAAACAGATTCCTGTATATATGTGTTTACATATAGATAGGTAAAAATGTTCTTCCTAGTTTTTTGGAAAGCACAATGTAAGTTTATACTCGAGCACAGGCCAAAAACACCCACCAACATGATCTATAAAGGGATTTTATGAGGATTATCTGTTGAAACGGGAGAAAAAAGAGACATTGAATAACCTTTACATCCATTTGAGAGGTAGTGTGATTTAAGTGGAAATTTCCTGCAATCAGGAAAACATGAATATAGATCCTATCCTACATTTTCTAGTTGTGTGATCCTAGGCGAATCACTCTATGCCTTGGTTTCTTCATCTGTAAAATGAGAAAGTTGGACTGGGGTGGCCTTTTGACCCTCATTCTGATGTGAAAAATAGGAAGGATGTGACTTGGTTCATTGCACCTTCTATTTACCAGTCATACTGTACAGATGTGATGCATTGTGACTTTTTGGACAATGTTAACTTTCCCAGATTTACTTGAAAGCAGCAGCCTTTCGGCACAGTGATAGAACCCCTCCTGGGTCCTAGTCTCACTCTCATTACTTTGCAGGGTGATCTTGTGCCCAAGTCATTTAAAGAAATAGAAACCAATGGAGTTTTCACCAACTTGATCAGACGTTTCTTGATGGATGTCCCACACGTCCCAAATTCAACAGGCCCCAAACAAAATCAATACCCCCACAACCTTCCTCATCACCTTTTTTCTTTAAAGGGTACAACCATTCTAGTCACCCAGACTCAACCTTGGAATTAACCTTTATTTGTCATCATCACCTCAGTCAGTTGACATGACTTGATTCTTCCTCAGTATCTCATGTCTGTTACCTTCCTCCACTCAGAACCTCATCACCTCTTGCTTAGACTTTTCATAATGAAATCTTACTGTTATTCCTCAAATATCTTATGTTTTCCACAAATCTGCCAAAGTAATATTCCTAAGCTCAGGACTGGACCTGCTCAATAAATTCCATTACCTCTAGGAACAAATATGAACTGTCTTAGAATCTGACTCCATCCTATCTATCCAAACTCATGCATCACCTTCTTGTACACATTTCCCATCCAGTCAAATTGGCCTTGCCATTCCTCACGCATAGCATTCAATTGTTAGATTTTTGCATAGGCTATCCCCCATGCTTGGAATGCACCCTCATATCACCTTGCCTTCATGGAATTTTTTTCCTTTAGAGCGCTGCTTAGGTGCCACTTCATATATTAAGCTTTTCCTGATAACTACCAAGCAACCCCCACCTGCTAGTGCTTCTCCCCACCCCCAGAATTACATTGTATTCTCATACACACACACAAACACACATTCATGTATACACTTAAATGTTTATACATGGGACAGCTAGGTGGCACAGCGGATAGAGTGCCAGACCTGTAGTTGGGAAGACCCATCTTCCTCAGTTCAAATCTGGCCGCAGATACTTAACTAGCTGTTTCACCCTAAGTAAGTCACTTTATGCTGTTTGCCTCAGTTTCCTCATCTGTAAAATGAGCTGGAGAGGGAAATGGCAAACCAGTCCAGTATCATTGCCAAGAAAACCCCAAATGGGGTCATGAGTTGGACACAACTGAAAATTACCCAACAGCAAGTAATCATATGTGTTTCCTTGTAGAATGTAAACTCCTTAGGGTTTAGGCTCTGTTCATTTTTGGCTTCATATTTGCAACATAGTGCATACACGTAGTAGGCACTCAATACTTACGTTTATAAAGTGAGAATAATAAATTATATATCCCCACATGCCCTTTTAGCGCTAGAATTCTGCGATCTACAGGTCCTTTTTTAATATCCAGATCAACCTACCAGCGTGATAGTACTTTTAAGCTCATTGATTCTTGCTGCTACTCCAGCCTCATGTCTTATCAGCAGCATTTCACATTATCCATGCCCATCCTCATGCTCCCAGGTTGCTGCCTATCATAGAGCCTCCTGCTTTGATATGCTCATTTATTCATCCAAATCTTGTAGGAGGGCTGGGTTTGAATCATGGCTCAGACATGTTAGTGAATTCTGTAACTTTAAATTCACTAAACATGTCTGAAGCTCTGGGTTTGGGTTTTTTTTTTTTTTTAAGCAGTAAAATGGATATTCACTCTACTTTCTGAAGTTGTTTTGAAGAAAACATTTTAAATTTGAAAGCACTGTATAAGCCTCACTACTATATTGTAGCAGCATGGGCTATACCTGTAGCAGCCAAGGCTATCTAGAAACTTCAGTATGTGTTCATCAATCTCTATTGTTACTTGAAACTCCTCAGACTTTTTGGTGGAAGTTAGTTATACCCTCCTTCTCTTTAAATGTAATTTCAGGATTTGCAGTCCAAAGAGTTGGACTCTACTACCTAATTTTGTGTTCTTGGGCAAATCACATCACCTCTATGGACTTGTTCCTTGGTATGTAAAATAAATTTCTTTTGAGTAATATATGTGCCCATCCAGAGCTATTATATTCACATTAGTATGTTGTTCTGAACAGGTGTCTCTTAATCAAAATAAATAGGAGGGCTTTAAAAAATAAGAGGTAAGGTGGTTTGGGGAGGTGCGTGAAGTAAAGGATTGGGTGAAATCAAGGGAGAACCATCAAGGTTACTACCGACTACCAGGACAGAGAAAATAAGTTCAAAAACCAGACTGTAAGCCTGGCAGAGAGGCATGAGACTTAATAATAGTGGTGCGGACTTCAAACATCGGCTAGGTCTGCCAAAAGTAGAGCAGTTAATGACTTCTTGGCCTTCTTGCCTTAATAGTTTTATTCTTCACAAAGAAACAACAAAGATCCCAGGAGCAGGAGGGGAATTAGATTCTAGAACTAATTCTCACTTACAAGGAGAAACTGGTTGCTATGGGTAGATATAAAGGAAACCCATAAGGTAAAGTGACTACCACTTCCTCAAAATTAGAGGAGCTCTATGGTCTGAAATGCTCCCCAGATTTGGAAAAGCAGATTTCAAAAGGTTCAGAAGAATGGAACAACTCCTGAATTATAATGCCTGAAGGGAATTCAGCTGAGAAGGAAGGGGAAACTAAGTTTGAAATTCTGTGGACACAAAAGGAGATGGAATGGGGAAAAGTCTGGAGAGAGTAAAGTGAATATACTGAGAATTTACCAACAGGGTTTTTTGCTTTTTTTTTTTTTAGTGTGTGGCAGAAACAAGCAGGTAACAAGGATGAATTATAGAAGCGTGTCAATTCTTTAAGAATTGTGTCAGGGGTAGTAATGCTCTAAATGAGCCTAGGTTATCTTGGAAATCTAGAGAGAAGGGGGTTTTCAAGTTATATTAAGGGAAAGAGGAGGATCAAAAGAGAGAACCACAGCTAAATTGCTATGGGTGCTTATAAATGACAGGATCACTGCTCATTTCTTATTTCACAATGGGGAATGACACAACAAATATGCCTGTTAGGGAGCTGGTACCCAAATTAAGTTAGGAAAGAGTAAGAAAGCACCCAATTGCCATGGAGAAAATTAAAGTCATCTTTCTCAGATAAGCTTATCTCAGTACTGAAAGAACTGACAGATGTGATAGTTGATATTTGAAAGACTATAGAGAAAAAAAGAGGCACCACAGGACTAAAAGATGTTTCAAATTTTTTTTTAAAGGGGAGAGTATAGTCTACAAGGGCAGCTAGGTGGCGCAGTGGATAGAGTGCTGGGCCTGAAGTCAAGAAGACTCATCTTCCTGAGTTCAAATCTGGCTTCAGACACTTAATAGCTGTGTGACCCTGGACAGTTCACTTACCCGTGTTTGTCTCAGTTTCCTCATCTGTAAAATGATCTGGAGAAGGAAATGCTAAATCATTCCTGAATCTTTGCCAAGAAAATCCCAAATGGGGTCACGGAGAGTCAGACGCTACAGGAAAATGTCTGAAAAAAAAAAGTCTGCAAACTATTGGCCAGTAAGTGTGATTCCTGGGAAAAATTGTATAAAAGGTTATTAAAAACAATGATAAGTGAACATCTGGAAAAGAAAGTGATGACCAAGAGCCATAATGACTTCATCAAGGAAAGGTCAAGTTGTGACTTTAAGCTTGTAATTCCTACAAACCAGAAAGGCCAAGGCTGATGGATCATGAACTCAGGAGCTTTGAGCTGCAGTAGACTAAGCCTATCTGGAGTCTACACTGATGTTGGAAACTCCGAGGGGGCTGAGGAGCAAAATGATTCAGATCAAAAACAGAGCAGGTCAAGGGGCCCTTAGTGATCAGTAGTCGACTTATAGCCTGGTAGAGATAGGGATATTCAGGCAAAAAATAAAGTTTGTATAATACACATCTATACATATATGTATAATATATATACACATGTGTGTATGTATATACATGTATGTACACCTATGTGTATATAAATCCCTGTGGTGTGTGATATCCTCTCAAAAGACTTGGCTAATGATGTTATGGCATGTTTATCAAATTTATAGGTGATACAAAGCTAGGTGAGATAACTACAACAGTGCATTAGTCAGAATTTCAAAGGATCTTGGTAGCCTAAAACATTGGCCTGATTCTAATAAGATGAAATTCATTAAGGATGAATGTAAACATTTATTATACTTAACTCAAAAAGTCAATCTCTCAAGTATGAGACAGGAAGAGACATAACCAGCAAGTTTTGTTTGTTTGTTTAAAGCTCTAGGAGTTTCAGTACACCACACATTTAATGAGTCATCAGGGTGAGGTGGCAATCCAGGAAACCAATGAGATTTTGAGGCAGCTTCTGGCCACAAGCGGGGTTCTCTGTTTTCTGCCCCAGTCAGATAACTTTCTGTAGCAGGGGTGGTGAACCTGCTGCCCCAAGGCCACATGTGGCCCTCTAGGTCCTCAAGTGCAGCCCTTTGACCAAATCCAAACTTCACAGAATAAATTCAGTTCACCCCTGATCTATAGTGTTATGCTCATTTTCTGGATGCCATGTTTTAGGAAGGGCATTGATAAGCTGAAGAGCATCCAAAGAAAGGCGACCAAAATGGTTGAGTACATGCTGTCTGATGATCAACTGAAAGATGTGGGGTTCTTTATCTCGGAGAAAAGATGACTTTGAAGGATTTTTATGTGGAAGAGGGATGAAACTTGCTCCATTTGGCTCCAGAGGGACTTTGGTGCCAGATTGATCTAGGTCCAAATTCTGCCTTGGTCTCTCTGTCTAGCTTTGTGACTCTAGGCAAGTCAGCCTCTCTGAACATCAGTGTCCTCATCTATGAGCTAGGGATTATAAAAACACTTCCTTCAAAGAGTAGTAAAAATTAAATGATGTATGTAAAGCAATTGCACATTTAAAGTGCTGTGCTATATAATATTAGTTATTATTATTATCTTGCTGGGATATCCTGATTCCTCAAACTCATACCATTCTCAGGTTCTTGTCCAACCCTAAAATGAAAACGTGTAGAACTAGGAATTCAATAATAGACTGTGGCACTTAATCCGATAACATTTCTTTTTTGTGGTTTTGTTTTTTAGAGGCAATCAAAGTTAAATGATTTGCCCAGGGTCACACAGTTAATAAGTGTCGGAGGCTGGATTTGAACTCAGGTGATCCTAACTTCAGGGCAATGCTCTATCTACTGTGCCACCTAGCTGCCCCTACAATAACATTTCTATCACTTTGCCCATGTGTCCTTGAAATCTTTCCACTAAAGAATTGGCATTTTATAGTTTTGTCATTTAAATGATAAGATCATAGATTCAGCGATGGAAGAATCCATTGGCTCCAATCCTCTCATTTTACAGATGAGGAGGTTGAGGCTTAGAGAGATTAGGTGACTTGTCTGAGGACTCGTTGCTCATAAAGGGTTGACTGAGGCAAGATTGAATCTAGGTCTTTGTGAGTATAGTTTAGTGCACAATCTACCACCCCAAGAGGTCTGGCCTTGGAGTCAGGCAGACCCAGGTTTTAAGTCTTGCCTCTGACATAAACTAGTTCTATAACTCCATGAATAAGTCACTTTATCTATTCAATGCTATAACCAACTCTCCAACACTGAATTACAGATGATTTGCTGATCCTCAAGCATCTTTCTTTGCATCCTTAATGCTTAGCACAGTGCAGGGCATGTAGTAAGCATTTAATAAATGCTTATTGATTAACTGGGTGATTAAATGCCAAAGACTTTATATCAGAGGTAATAGGGAGTTACTGAAATTTATTGAGTGAGGCAGAGAGGGGGCATGGTAACATGGTCATATTTGTGCCTTAGGAAAATCAATTTGTAGAGATTAGATCAGAGTAAGGACTTGAGTCAAGGAAACCATTTACCTAAAAAATTACCTAAAGGGGTAATGAGTGCCTCTAGCAAGATGGTAGCTGGATGAGTAGGGAAAGATGTATACCAGTTATGAAGATAGAAATGGCAAGATTCAGCAGCCGATTAGATATATGGAGTGAGGAAGAGTGAGCACTTGAGAATGACATTAAATTGTGTAACTGGGAAGGATTTTGGTGCTCTCAACAAAAATAGGCTAAGTTGGAAGAAGGGTACCACAAGTAGAGAAGACAGCTAAGTGGCACAATGGATAGTCTTGGAATCAGGAAGACCTGAATTCAAATTCAGTCTCACACATTTATTAAATGCTTTTTGACCCTGGACAAGTCATTTAACCTTTCCTCATCTGTAAAATGGGGATAATAATAGCACTTACTTCTCAGGGTTGATGTGTGAGGATCAAATAAGACAGTATCTGTAAAGTGTTTAACATAGTTTCTGGCACAAAGTTGGCACTACATAAATGCTAGCTATTATTAGGTAGGGACGGGTAGGTGGTACAGTGGATAGAGTGCTGGGCCTGGGGTCAGGAAGTCCTGAGTTCAAATCTAGCATCGAACACTGTGTGAACCTTTCCCCCCCCCTCAAGCTGCTTAACCCTGTTTGCCTCAGTTTACTTATCTGTAAAATGGAGAAGAAAATGGCAAACCACTCCAATATCTTTCCCAAGAAAACCCCAAATGGGGTCTTGAAGAGTCAGATACAACTGAACAAGAACAACAACTATATTATTAACATTTTCTGCATCAATGTTTCAAGTCTAGACTAGTGGTTCTCAACCTTCCTAATGTTGCCACCCTTTAATATTCATATGTGGGTGTGTCTGCATGTGAGTGTACCCATGTGGAGATGGATAGAGGAGTGGTGTCTCGGTTCCTAAGACCATCTGAAATATGTTTTCCGATGGTCTTAGGCGACCCCTGTGACCCCTGTGAAAGGGTCGTTTGACCCCCAAAGGAGTCATGACCCACAGGTTGAGAACCACTGGTCTAGACAATCAACAAAACAACAAAGCAAACTCTGTAGCTTTTGCTGATTTCTAAGATGTAAATGTTCATACTGAGAAATTTAATAATCAGTTCCGATGACCTAGTATAAGTTGATGGCTGTACTTCCTCTGCATAGACATATGTAAAATTTTGTCAATAATCTTATATTCTGAGTTGGTTTTTGCTTTTCTGCCATGTCTCTTCATGACTGAGTCCATTTCTGATTCATTAGAGCTGATTGTTAAATTTTCAGCTTTACGTGAGACACTTTGGTATAGTAAACCAAGTCAGGTTCAATTCTTAGCTCTGATACTAGTTCTGTGACTGTGAGTGGATCCTCAAGTATCTATGAGCCTCAGTTTCTTCATCAGTAAAAGTGAGTTTAATAATACGTCCAATATCTACTCCACAGGGTTATGGAAAAGAAAATGCTTTGTAAACCACAAAGTGATAGCATCATCATCATTATTGATTAAGCTTTTCCAAGGAATGATGGGTGTTAGGAATAATATCTTGAGAGAGGGCAATTGTAATATAGTTAATAAAAACATTAGTTTGGAGTAAGGAGACCTGGGTTTGAGTTCTTGTTCTGCTACTTATTACCAGTATAATCTGCTGGTGTCACTGTGGAGAAAAGTCAGCTGACTGACCCTTCTTTTTACTACCTCAAAAATAAATGTTGAATTAGTTTCAAGGATCTTATCAGGTTTTTCCTTTGAATGCTCTTTTTTTCTCTCAGAAAAGTATTTTTCCCAATTATATGTAAAGACATTTTTAACATTCATTTAAAAAATTTGACTTCTAGATTCTCTCCCTCCTTTCCTCCCCTCCACCTTAATGAAAAGGCAAGCAATTTGATATAGGTTATACATGCACAATTATGTAAAACATTTCCGTATTAGTCACATTATTAAAGAAGGCACAGACCCAAAAAAACATGAAAAAAATAAAGAAGATGAAAAATAGTATGATTTGATCTGCATTCAGTCTCTATCAGTTCTTTCTCTGGAGACAGCACTTTTCATCAGGAGTCTTTTGGAATTATCTTGGATTATATTCCTGAGCAAAGCTAAATCACGCACAGTTGATCATCATACAATGTTGCTGTTACTATGTACAATATTCTCCTGGTTCTGCTCATATCACTTTGCATTAGTTTGTATAAGTCTTTCCAAGTTTTTCTGAAATCAGCCTTCTCGCCATTTCTTAAAGCACAATAGCTTTCCATCACAATCATAAACCACAACTTGTTCAGCCATTCCCCAATTGATGAGCATCCCCTCAACTTCTAATTCTTTGCCACCACAAAAGATCTACTATAGATATTTTTGTATAACTAGGTCCTTTCCTCTCCCCACAGGTTTTTTTAAAAAAATCTTTTTGGGATAAAGACCTAGTAGTGGTATTGTTGGGTCAAAGGGTGTGCATAGTTTTATGGCCTTTGGGGCACAGTTCGAAACTGCTCTCCAGAATAGTTGAAACCAGCAATTTCCCCATATCCCCTCCCATATTTATTATTTTCCTTTTCTGTCTGTCATGTTAGCCTGATCTGATAGGTGTGAGGTAGTATCTCAAAACTGTTTTAATTTGCATTTCTCCAACCAGTAGTGATTTAGGGAATGATCTACTTCATCTTCAGCTGCAAATGCCTTTAGATTTTTCTATCTACATACTTTCACCACAG
Organism: Pseudochirops corinnae; assembly: GCA_028646515.1. Taxonomy (NCBI): domain Eukaryota; kingdom Metazoa; phylum Chordata; class Mammalia; order Diprotodontia; family Pseudocheiridae; genus Pseudochirops; species Pseudochirops corinnae. Next base: position 245,494,533 of record CM053587.1, read on the forward strand.
GCATACTAAGTCAAGGCGACCCAACGTCTTATGGAAATGTTTCTTGTTTCTGGAGCACTGCGAGAACAGAGCAGCTGACTTGCCTCTAGAAAGAGAGCCTTCCTTTCAACTGCCACATCTGGAAGCTTCTGCTTTCATTTAGAGTGAGAGTCAATAGGGATATGGTTCAATCTTCTCCAGAAGTTATCAAAAACTACACTTTTAAGAGAATCAATAGTTAAATGAGTGTCTATAAACAGTCTAGGAACTGCACGATTCTTCATGCCATTTGTTTCTTTTTCCTCAACACTCAGGCTCCATCGTTGCAGAATTGTCTTTCTGTCCCATGGCCAAAATCATTCATCACTCAGTGGCAACCTCAAGATAAGCCTCTCTGTATGCAGCTGGGCTCTCCTTGAAAAAGCAACCCAGTTCATTCATTTCTTTTAAAGAAAAAAAATTTTTTTTGATGAACAAGTTAATTTTCTCTCTCTCTTACATCTCCCTCTTCTTCAACTGAAAAAGAAAAAAGAAAAACAAAACCTATGTAACAAATGTGCATAGTCATGTGGGTCTTTTCCATGACATCATGAAGCACGACAGACAGACTTTTGTGGATAAAGAGTTTGTGTCTTGAAATGCAAATCTTAGTAAACTATAAAATCTGTATGAGTAAAATAAGCTATTTTAGCAACCAGCTCCTTCTACCAAAAACAAAAAGAACCATCATGATATGGTCCTGCATTAAGATACTCCCTTTCCTCCCAGGCCATACCAAGAGGGTGGTTTTTAGTCCAGGTTTCACATTTTAGTAAAGATAATGATAAAAAAAAAAAAAGAGAGAAGGTCCATATAAAGGTAAGCAGGATGGGGAGGGCCTCAAGAGCATGTCAGGCAGAAATCAGCTGAAGAAAGTGGGAGTGTCATCCAGTGTATCAACAATCCCAGCTTTAGGTTATCTATTTGCATTGTATTATGTGTCATCCAAGGAACATGCACCATCATGCCTTTATCTAAGTCACTATAATAAAACTGTTAAACAGCATAGAGTCAAGCACAGACCCCTAAGGAACTTTACTGAGCCTTCCACGTTCAATCAATCAATCAGCAAACATTTTATTACATACCTTCAGTGTGCCAGACACCCAACTAGGTTCTGGGGATTCAAATGCAAAAAAAAGTAAAAGAAAGAAAACAAAAGAATTTCTCTCTCAAGGATGCGAAAAGAAAAATCAGAAACAATTCCTAGTCTCATAGATACATGTATGTATATACACACATATGTGGGTATTTATATGTATATAGATACATACATGTATGTATATGTGTGTATGCACACATAAAATAAATTGAGGTAGTTAAATACAAAGGAGGGAGAGAAGGAGAGAACTAGCATTTGGAGGGGGAGGAGTCAGAAAAGGCTTCTTGTAGTAGGCATTATTTGAGGGGCATCTTGAAAGGAGAGAAGGATTCCATGAAGTAGAGATGAGGAGGGAGTGTGTTCCAGACACTCGTGTTGCCAATGAACTGCTAACAATCTGACTTGGAGTCTGGTCGGCCATCCCGCCAGTCCATTTGATTGTATTATCTAGTTCACATTTTTCCATCTTTTCCACCAGAATGGCAAGAGATGTTTTATGAAAAGTTTTGTTAAAAGCTAGGGAAAATATATCTAGTCTTCCTCTCATCTACCCCTTTCCTTCCCATTCCCTCCCCCCTCCCGAGAGAGAGAGAGAGAGAGAGAGAGAGAGAGAGAGAGTCAGGTGTTACCCTCAGTCACTACTATGTTAGGTTCGTGTTTGAAGAGGCAGATTTTTAAATGTAGTAACTTTGCCCTCAGAAGTGCGGTTATGAAACAACTTGTGATTGTTTATTGCTCCCAGTTAGAGAGTAAAAAACTCTACCAATGGACTGGAGATTCCAGCCGCACCCCAAGAAAGTTTGCTCTCTCCCAGAGATATCCCACACCCTTATTCTGCAAACAAAGGAAATGAGGACAGGCTCAAAAAGAGGTGTTTATGAAAAATAAAATTCGATCTAGCACATGCAGTCTTTAATAAAATTTTTTTTAAAGAACATAATAAGAGATGGGCGTCCATTGCACCCAGATGAAGTAAGGCAAAAGGAATTGGGGAAAAGATCTCCATTTCCATAGATCTGTTTTCCTCTTAGTGCTTCAGCTACCAAAGCAAACCACCATGATTTTAACAAACAAAACAAAATGACATAGCTATATGCTTCTCCTCTTTTCCATTTGGAGGTCACCGCTCCTGGTCTCTCATGGAGTTTCAGCTTGAAGAAGGGACTTGTGGATGTCCTCGTACCACCAGACATTGTGGTTGCTATGGCCATGCTGTTCTGGACTCCGTGCTTCCTGGGCTAGCTCCACCAAATTCATCTTTCAGAAGAGCTCCTCAAAACCCCTGCTGTAAAGGGAGAGACTCTTCTTCTGATCTCACATATGCTTCCTCTCTTCTTAAGTTGGGAAGAAATTAAACGCCCCCATGGTCTTTCTTGCCAGCTCAGGCTTTGCCGGAAGCCCTTAAACTAGTGTGTTATGTTCTTCATTAAGCTCTCTGTCCTCACTGCTTCCCTTTCTTTTTCTTTCTTTGTTTTGTTTTTCTTTTTCATGATCTTTTGTTTTTATATTGCCATCATTTCTTGTAGACTTCTGATTGATGAGTCACTGACTGGCCCTAATCTATTTTATAAGGTGCTGTGAAAATGGATACCTTGATTTGCTTGAGCCCTTGCTCCCACTCTACCCCTATCCAGGTAACTAGAAGAACTGTATGAGGACTGGCTGTATTAGCTTGACATGCCAATATCCACAATCACCACATCCTCTTAATAAAAGGATTTGTTCTATAAAACTTGGATTCAGTTAAAAGGCCACACCCAAGGTCCCAGAAGGCCACATGTGGCCTCGAGGCCACAGGTTCCCAACCCCTGGCCTAGCACATGGCAAGCGCTAAATAAATTATCTATTATCTGTCTCTCATTCGTCTTACTTACCTCTCATCTATCTTTCTAATGCATCAGTCTGTTACATCTATCTGTCCATCTATCCAAAGTATGAATCTATTTTCTCCCCATCCATCCATCCATCCGTCCATCCATCTATCCATCTATATCTATCTATCTATCCATCCAGTTTATCTCTCCTCCTTCCCCTTCCCAGAGAGCCATTCCTTATAACACACAAAAAAAGGAAAAATTCAGCAAAATTAACCTACACATGAACTTAGTCAAACATTATATGTAGTTTCCACACATATAGTCTGCCAACTCTGCAAAGAAGGATTGCATTGGAAAGGAAAGTAATGCATTCTCACATCTTTTTGAGGGCTGTAATGAGAATGGGAATTTGAAGATCTTCCCTGCCCCTTAATAGACCTAGGGGGAGTTTGAAGCCCTCCCCTGCTTTGAAAGTAAACTCTGCCCCCTGATAGGCTGAATGTAGTCACATGGAGCCTGTGATGGAGGGAGTTTACTAAAGGGTGGAGCAAAGCCCACAGGAAGCTTCCCTGATAGGAAGATAAACTCTGCCCCCTGATAGGCTGGATGTGGTCACATGGAGCCTATGGTGGGAGGAATTTGCTGAAAGGAAGCAGAACCCACAGGAAGTTGGTCAGAGCTAGCTAGACATTGGGGGAGAGAGGACACTCAGGCTGTTGAGTAAATATTGATACCGTATTGGTGTGTGGGAAGGCTGAAGGATGCTGTGGCTCTCAGCGTTATTATGGCTTCTGAATATCTTTGGTACTATGATGGAATTGGCTTACTGGTTTTGGGATTCAGTTTTCTGGTGTCTAAATAAAAGCTTCAGTTCTGTCCTCTATTTGGAGAGTTTGGTATATTTTGTAACCAAATGTCATGTGATACTTACAGTCACGGTCTTTATCATGATCGTGGGCGCTGTAAATATTGCATTGGCACTACAAGGGCCAAGCTTGGCTGTCAACTTTTTACAGCAATCTGTTTTGATTGTTTTATTGATGTTCTTTCCATTTACATGGTTGTACCCATTATGTATGTAGTTTTCCTACTTTCCTACTTCATTTTGTGGGGTTCATGTCTCCCTTTCTCTGTGTTCATCATATTCATTGTTTCTTATAACACATTAATATTCCATTACTTTCAGGCGTCACAGGTTTTTTTTGCCTTTTCTCAACTAATAAACATCTACTTTGTTTCTGCTTCATTGATACTACAAATAATGATGCCATGCATATTTTGGTGTGCAGGAGGCCTTTATTTTTATCACTGACCTCTTTGGGTTATGTACCTAGCAGTGGAATTTCTTGATCAGAGGGTATGGTTAATGTAGTCACTTTCTTAGTGTAGTTCCAAATTGATTTCCACAATTGTTGGACCCATTTATAACACCATCAACATTCCTTATTAATATCAACATATTACATTATATTTTGTATTATGAAATATGATTAAAATATTAATATTTCCCCCAAACATAGACTATTCCCATAATTTGTCATCTTTATCAATTTTCATGGATGTGAGGTAAAATCTCAGAATGTGAAAGATGCAGTGGGGGGAGAACCAACTAGTGCTATAATTTAATGGCCCAGATGAGACAAAAAGTGGCAACGCTTTGGGCTCACTTTAGTGAGCCAATAATGCTTCAGATTAGACTCTTGAGATATCTTTCAAGTTTTTAAAATTTTATGTATGTTTTTATACATACTGGGGCCCAACTTCATTAGAAAAGATGCAAAATCTCTCTTTTTTTTTTCCTTAACATTATCCTTTCTCAGCAAATTTGATAGCACCCCATAGGACTCTACTAATAATAAGATGCAAAATTTGCCCCTCCCTAGTGATAACTGGTGTTGTTATCCAAATCCTGAAGACACAGAAAGAAAAATCTTCAGAAGTTATTTTAGACATGCTCGTCACAGCTCTTAAGGACCATCAGACTTGGTGTGACATGCCTAGTTAAAGAACCAAGCAGGTAATTGAGCATCTACAAATATAATTACCTAGCGCAGAGCTGAGACCTAATTTCTGTAAACCCAGAGAAACTTCTTTCTCCTCCTCTGCTCTGCTTCCAGTCTTCCTTTACTAAAATTCTACTTCTGGACTCAATTGAACATGAAAAAACGCCATTTAGCTTTATGGGACGTGACCTCAGGTTAACCAAAGTTTGTCATATTTATATTTACTAAACTGTAACTTTAATGTTTAAGAAAAAAACAAGCCTTGTATTTAGTAAACTTTCCTTTGTTTGTATGTGGGGAAGGAAAAGGATAGGAGGGGAATCAACACTCTACCTCTTATGTTTTTATATATCCATGGCTAATATTCATTATTTAAACTTTTAAACTCTAGAATGTTCAAGGCACTAACATTTCCCTTCTTTTAAACCCTGATGATTTTGTTTGTCATTCTTATCTACTTTTTATTTTATCTTCTATTGTACTTGTCTGTGCATTGTGGCATCCATATTTCTATATGATAAAACTTCTTGTGAATAGAGACTACAATTTAACCTTCTTTGAAAACTTATGCTCACAACAGGGTCTGGTACAATGCCTTTGATCAATCAGTAAGCAGTTAAGAGTCTGCTACAAAAATTTGAACAACATAAAATATGCCAGGCATTGTGGTAGGCAGTGGAGGGTACAATTACAAAAATGAGACAGTTCCTGCCCTCAAGGAGCTTACATTTCTACACATTATGTGGCATTATTGAGCAAGGCAGGCTAAGACTGGGACCCTGTTTGTGAACATTAAGGAGACCAATTTCTTCCATTTCATGAGCAAGGCATCCTTTTCAATTGACCACTTCAAGAGCATGTTTCTTTCCAAACTCTTCATGCTCTGCCTATAGGAGTGCAGGGTGTGTTTAGGGAAGACTAATACCTCTGGTGTGAGGGCTGCTGAGCTCTTTTCAAGGGTACTTTCCTATTTTTGTGTCCACCTGATTCACCCAACTCTCACCTGTGGCTCCAAGAAGCTGTAGCATGCCCAGTGGCCAAACCCCAGGAAACCATTTTGGCAGATGGGCTAATCCAGGTTGAGGGTAACTGACAGGCTTCAAACCCATCAGTGGTGAGTTAGAGGGGGGTGTTTACTACTAGCATTGGAAGACTTCCCCCAGTGGAATGGGCAGCTGAGAACAATTTGTTCCAATAGCCATGAAGGTGACTGAAGCAGGCTCTGTGGAGTGCTTGGAGCTTGACCAGACATTAAAGATGCCAAGGTCACTCACTGCATTCCAAGCATCACTAGTCATTTTGAATTTTGTCACCACTGGACTTTGATGATTCAGAAGAGAAAGTGAAGCCAAGGGACTTTGAAGAATTCTGCTTCATTTAAATCCAACTTATGCACAAGTTAAAAGATATCACCCATATCATTTTACCATTCTTACCTACCTCAAAGTCCTGTGGTGAAGGTAAGTAATGACGTAGCAGGTGTGGGTACACTGGGAACTATAATCACAACCCTACACATAGGAGGCCCAGGCCATAGGGTCATCTTCTCACTGGCTGAAGCAGCAGTGTGATTCAGTGGCCCCTTGGGTGTCTGAGCAGCCTTTTTAAAGGATTGTACTACTTACCTCTGGAATGAGGAAGGGTCTAAAAAAGGGGCACTAAAAATTATCTCCTCACCTAACTCTGACCTGCTTGCCACAGAAGGAAGGGAGCCCACTCTGCAGTCAAAACACACACACACACACACACACACACACACACACACACGGTACAAAAACTTGCAAAGATGATTCTACTCACCATTGGTACATGGAATGCATGCCCACTTATGGAGAATTCAAAGTCCAGTAGACTTGAAAGATGAACAGCTCTTGTTGGGAGAGAATTTAGCAGGTATCACATCCAAATAGCAGCCCTTTCTGAAATGAGGCTGGCAAATGAAGGCCAGCTTACTGAAACTAGAGTTGGATGCATGTTTTTCTGGAGTGACTACAGTAATGGGAACTGGTGAAGCATAGATATTGTAATAATAACTGTTCTAGTCAGCAAGTTTATATGCCTACCAAAATAAGTGAATGAGAGGCTCATGACATTGTGTTTGCCCTTTGTAGGAAAAAGCCATGCCACCATAATCAGTTCCTGTGCTCCCACAATGACAAACTCTGATGAGGTCAAAGAAAAATTTTATGAAGACCTGAAGATCCTCATCACCAATGTGCTGAAAGTGGACAAGCTTATAATTCTGGGTGACTTTAATGCCAGAGTAGGCACAGACTACCAGACATGGCAGGGAGTTCTTGGGAGGAATGGAGTTGGAAATAATAGCAATAATCACTTACTACTGAAGACTTGTGCATCTCATGACCTCATCACCAACACTGTCTTCCATTTACCTAAATGCAATAAAACTTTGTGGATGTACCCTCACAGCAAACATTGGCATTTAATAGACTATGTCACTGTAAGGAGAAGAGACAGACAGAAAGTGACACTGACCAAGACAATGTGTGGTGCATAGTGCTGGACTGATCATAGATTTATCCTCTTCAAGCTAAATATTCACATTCAGCAAAAGTGGCTGTCCCAAGGCAAAATGACTACCAGAAGACTTAAGGTCAACAGATTAGAGCATTTCTCTGAGCAGGAACAGTTTGTTACTACCTTGGAGGAAAATTGAGCCAACGTACAGCTGGCAACAGTGGAGAAGAAAAGGGATGGGCAACTTTTAGAGATTGGGTGTACAATACTGCATTTACTCATCTGGGTCAGAACATTTACAAACATCGAGTGGTTTGACAAAAATGATGGGGAAATTCAGAAGCTGGTAAATGAAAGACAAGAAGTTCACAGATTTACCAGCAGGATAATTCATCTATCTCTAAAAAGGCAGAATTTAATTCCATCAAAAGTAAAGTGCAAGCTAAGTTTAGAGAGATGTTGGATTCTTGGCTCGGTGAGAATGCAGATAAAATTCAGTTTTATGCTGATAGTAATCATCCAAAGTGCTTTTATCATACCCTGAAGGCTATTTATGGACCAAAGATCTATGGTATATCTTAACTACTCAATGATGATGGAGCCACATTTGATTAGTGATAAGGACATGATCCTTGAGACAAGGACCCACCACTTCCATAGTGTTCTCAACAGACCATCATTAATCAATGCTGAAGCCATTGACCGTATACCTCAGGTTGAAGTCAATCTCTCTCTAGCCAGACTTCCAACTGAAGAAGTTTTGAATGTCATTAGGCTCCTTTCCTATGGCAAAACATCTGGTGCTGATTCTATTCCATCTGAGATTTACAAGGTGTGGGGTCCATTGCTCATACAAAAACTGACTGAAATTTTTCAGGTTATAGGGCAAGAGGAGGTTATCTCCCTGTAGTTCAAGGACACCTCTATTGTCCTTCTCTATAAAAACAAAGGAAAGAGGTTGTCCTGTGACAATCATGGAGGTTGGGGAGAGAAGAGTCTATCTTAGTCATTGCTGGCAAGATTTTTGCCAGAGTTCTCCCTAACAAGCTTATCCTTTGCATAGAAGATAGTCATCTACCTGAGAGCTAGTGTGGCTTCAGAAAGGACTGGGGAACAATCAAGATGGTGTTTGCTGCCTGACAACTCCAGAAGAAATGCCAGAAGCAGAACACAGGTCTGTACACAATGTTCATTGATCCTGACCAAAGCCTTTGAAACTGTCAGTTGTGAGGGCTTGTAGGAGATTATGTCAAAATTTGGTTGCCTGGAGAAGTTTGTCAGTGTTGTACATCAGTTTTATGACAGCACACTTGTCCAGGTTCTAGGTAATGGATGATGCTCCCGTGCTTTCCCAGTCACCAGTGGAGTGAACCAGGGCTCTGTGCTTGCTCCCATGCACAAGTTGCTGTTCATCTATTTGCCTCCTGTTTTACTAAGCAATTCATCTTTTTTTAAATCATATATTTCCTTAAAAAACACTTATTGTATGCAGATCACTTTTGGGAATATGGGACTGCCTACATATATTCATCTTAAGTCTCTGTTGCCTCTTGGTTCACTCACAATTCTGATTCTCCAGAAGTCATAGTATTCTATGACTCACAGGTTAGAAAGGCAGGTTTTTGTAGTACTAAACAGTGAAGCATCTTTGAAAGCACCATACAATATCTCGACAGCTATCTAGCTCACTTTCCTCCTGTACAGTTCTGGGCTCAGCTCACCATCCATCTGCAGAGTCTGTCTAAGATGGACCAGTTTAATGGGCTGCCCATTCACCTGAATTTCAAGAATGAATGAATGGGCATTATGCATTTCTTCATTCAGTTGGCTTTTCCTGCATGGATTTCTAGGGCACTCTCTTGTAAATAGCTATGAGTCACATTTAGGAGGTTTGGTAGTAGTTTGAGCTGTGATTTTGGTTATGTTATCTGCATAGAAAAGAGCTTTTGTGTAGGATCTCACCGTTTCTGGGGAATCCCTATTCCCTTTTCATTTAGACTCTTCATGAGAATCACAGAATCTTAGACTTTGAAGAATTCTCAATGGCCATCTTAAGAAGAATTCCTCTCTACTATATACCAAACAGTAGTCATCAAGTCTTTGAAAGATAAAAAGAAAGAAAGGAAATAAGGCTATATTAAGTGCCTACTATATGCCAGGTACTGTGCCAAGTATTTTACAAATATTATCTAATTTGATCCTCACAATAACCCTAGGATGTAGGTGCTATTATTATTTCTATTTTACGGGTTAGGAAACTAAGACAAATAATGATGAAGAGACTCGCCCAGTGTCATATAACCAGGAAGTGTCTTTGAGCCTGGATTAGAACTCAGATCTTCCTGACTCCAGGCCCAGGGCTCTATCTGTTGTGTCACCTTGCTGTAGCTTTGCTTAAAAATGTGCACAAGAATTGTAAATACGTGAGTGGTGAGTGAGCATGGTAGTCTTTAATATTGATAATCAGAGGACTGTTCAACCAAGTTATCTCTGTTATTGCATCAGTCAAGGAATTTTTTATACTCTTTTTATGATACCCCTTGTTGGAGAACAGCCTTCAAGGCTGCAGTCTACTCTACAATGATAATATTGTAAATTGTAAATTGTAAATATTGTAAAAATTACATTTTTCCTACGTAACCTGGCAAATAAAAGCTCTGATTAGGTAATTATTTATAAACCAATTCAAAATGTTCTTGTAAAATCAAATTAGAAAAAAAAAAGTAAAAGAAATTAGAAAAGCATTTCCCAAATTTAAAGACAAGAGCAATTCTGTAAATGACCACCTGGAAAATCTTTTCATTTGACTCTAATTAGAGAAATAATTCAATAAAGTATGAAAAAATGTGTAACTGTCTTGAAGGCAATGAAATCCTTGGGTAAAAGCAGCATGAGCTAACAAAGAACAAATTTCCACCCATTTAATAATAATAGTTAATATGTAACTTACTGTGTGCCAGGTAATGTGTTAAGCTCTTTACAATCATTATCTCATTTGACCTTCACAACAGTCTTGGGAGGTAGATGCTATTACTCCCATTTTACAGATAAGGAAACTGAGGCAAACAGAAATGAAGTAATTTGCCCAGGATTATACAGCAAGTAAGTGTCTGAGGCTGGATTTGAATTCAGATCTTCTTGACTCCAGACCCATCACATTTAAAGTATTGCTGCTTTGGGGAAGAAATTTATTTTATTTTATTTTTTAATTTATTTATTTTCTTGTTTCCATCATTCATTTCCATGCGATTTTCGAGTTTCAAATTTTCTCCCCATCTTTCCCCCACCCACC
>CM053587.1:245505742-245538579 GCA_028646515.1 Pseudochirops corinnae
ATAAATATGTTCAATATAGCTTCTCTGTGTTGTAGAGGACATCACATATAATAAGCTTGACTATGGTTTTCCTCAGGTTTTTGTTTTCTATAAAAGTGAGTAAGATCTAAGATTGACTTTTTTTATGGGATGATGTGTCCCTCTATATCCCAGATGGAGGAGAGAGTAGAAAAGGAAGGGAGAATGAGGTATCTTTACTTAAAAGAAAATTTAAAGCTTTTCTGTTTGTCTCAGAACATATAGTGGTGTCATTTGATGCCTGTGATGGAAGACCTTATATTTAGATAGTTATGGGTAAACTAATGGGACTGAAGTGTAGAGGCTTTGTATACCTGGTTTTCTTCAGGGGTGGAGCGGTGTGTGTAAGTTACTGGAATTCTTCTGTATTGTGCTTTATGTAAGAGACTTGTAATAGGAGTCTCATTATGGATGTAGTACCCCTCCCTGGATTAGCTGATGTAATGTTAATAAAATGAGTCAGCCTAGCAGAAAACTGTCTGACATCCACAATGTTGCTATTGCCTTGATCATTGGAAGCTATGATAAAGATTCTGAATGCCTCAAATAAGAATTTTCTGTGTAGGTTGAGGTAAGAACCAAAATACTCATTTTCAACTTAATTAAAAGTGCCTTCCTGGCCTAGAAGATACAGAATTTGGTAGAATAATCTTTTTGTACCAGTTTATAGCACTTTGAAGCCGACTTTTTAGATTAGTTCAGATAAAGAACATTTTTATAATGCTGTATTGAAATTTTTTGCCATTAATACATTTGCATGGAAATGATTTATGTTCTCAGAAATTTATAACTACTACTAGAAGAGTTGTTTGGGTTTTTTGTATGTTCAAACTATTTTGGGTATTTAAAGGACAATTAATATTTTTATACTAATCATGAATTGGAAACACAGAGGTATACTTGGAGTTGTAACTTTTTAAAAAAAAAATTACTTTATATGGAGAGTTGTGTCCTAAAATATAAAGGACTCGATGTTGTCTCCTTGGATTATTGAGGTGTAAATTTAAAAGCTTCAAAATGAGTCCATCGTTATGACTGGTTTCAAAATGTTTTAATTATCAGCTAGTGTTAGTGCACATGCATAACTTAAGAATTAGCTTCATTTTCTTGGGTATCTGATTTGAATATTTTCATTCAACATGAGACTTGGTAATTTTTTTTTTAATGAGATTTGATAATTTTCTTTTTGGTTATTGAAGTTACTAGATAAGACTTTTTTTTTTTGCTTTAAACTTCCATTAAGTAATTCAGCAATGAGGTTAAAAGAAATCATGTTAACACATAACACTTGTGCTAAAAAAGATAATCTACCTTTGCAGGTAGGTATTTATAGATTCTCAGAATGATACAGTACAAAAGGTGCTTTTAATTGCTTATCTGGATTTCCTCTATTGTCCTGCTATCCAAAATACACTTTTCTTTAAGGCCTTATCAAAGACTATGAGTTCTTAATTAAATTTTAATATTTAAAATGTAACTTCAGTTATTATTTATCTTTTGTATTTATTTGTCTTCGATTTTGAGATGGTTTTATCAGGGTAATAGAAAACTTAGCCCCCAAAAAAGTTATCGATACCATGTTGCCCATCTATATGATAGCTAATAAAAGATTTATTCAAACAGGATATGGAAACAAACTATTTATCTTTGCTCATATATAATCATAATATTAAAAAAAAAATGGCTCAACTCACCAGACTTAAGGTTGTCACTAATCTCCAATATGGTCTTACATGAAAGATCTCCGTTAACTATCCATTGTAAAGTTGATTTTTTTTTTTTTTGCTTGTCATTTGTGTTTAGAGAAGTGTTTAAGGTCAGTACCCCCTTGAAATTCTTTTGGCAGTCAACTGAGTGAAGAGACTTTCAAGAGCATGGCTTTATCATATATTGAATAATTTAGCTGTGGGAATCACAGTGCCAATTAAGTTGATATGATCCCTGCCCTCTTAAGAATTTATGGTCATAGAGAGCAGTATAGCATAAGGAGAAGAATCCTAGCATTCTTACTCCTTTTTATCAGTAGGTAGGTAGAGAAGCATGTGTCAACTGTTGGCCCTCTGATTTTCCTGAAAAATGTTTAGAGCAGAGCTTCTGGGGTCTTTAGTGCTTTTCTTTGAATATCCTGGAAATAAGCCTACTATGTACTCTAGGACTTTTCTTTAAACATATTAGCCACTTGGCAAAAAAATCTTGAGGCGAGCTCAAGATAGCAATGGAGTCTTGTGAAGAATCTATTTCTAAATGATTCTCTTCCTAACTTTCATAATGCCTTTGTCGACCTTCTGGGTTATGAATTTTCTTTTAGATATTTTATCCATCTTTTTACACACACACACCAAAAAGTGTTTAGCCCTCTTCCTTGAGTATATATTAGACTAACTCAGCAAATATTTAATCATATGCTCAGGTTTATTTTTTTTAAGCCCATAAGTATCCTGTCCTTCAAAAAAAACAAACATTCTTTCCCCTTTCTTTATTTCTCCTTTCTAGAACAGCCCTTCCCTTAATTTTAATTTCTGAAGTCAATCCAGTATGGCACCTATTTATGAGACGAAGGAGATGGGCTCAGTTTGTGGTGCAATTGGTAATTTTATCACTACTTTACCATAGCATACTTATGCTTTGTTGTATTTAATAGCAGATGTTGACTTACATAAGTATTAAAGTTTAGCTGATCTAAGTACCCATGAACTCAAGTTGAACTTTTTTAGTGATAGCCAAAAAAAGATGACTGATGAGCAAGATTTAAAAAAAAAAGTTCAAGGACAAGGATTATTGACTTTGAAACAAAGTTACTAGGAAAAGTATTCCAGGGACCCATTTATTTAATTGTGTAGTAAAGGAAGCAATCCCTACCTTTCTAACAACAAGTTTTAGGTTAGAAAAGAGCAAGAACTTATTATTGTTGTTGAAAATGGGGGCTACCTATTGAAGAAGTTGGGTGTCATTAGGTGTTTTTTGAGTGACCCTTGCACATAGTAAACATAAGTAAGTTTCTTGACTTGAATGCCTACATATATGAAAGCAAATACTTTTTTTAAAAGGGGAGGTAACTGTATAGTGTAAAATGCAGGATCTGGAGTCTGTGGACCTATATTCCAATTCCTAACTCTTTTACTTGGTACCTGGTATTAAATAAAACCATGTCTTCCCTGGAACTCAGATTTCCTCATCTATAAAACTAAGTGGTTGGGCTATATTAGGAATGGGGAACCCATGACCTTCTAGGTCAGTGGTTCTCAACCTGTGGGTTACGACCCCTTTGAGGGTTGAATGACCCTTTCACAGGGGTCGCCTGAGACCATTGGAAAACACATTTCCGATGGTCTTAGGAACCAAGACAAGGCTCCTCTATCTTGTCTTCAGGCGGGTCTGTCCACATACAGATATGACCACATACAAGTATTAAAGGGTTGCAGCATTAGGAAGGTTGAAAACCACTAGGTCCTTGGGTGCACCCTTTTGACTGAGTTCAAGTTTTGCAGAACAAATCCTTTTATTAAGGGGATTTGTTCTGTGAAGTTTGGATTCAGTCAAAGGGCCACACTTGAGGACCCAGAGGGCCATGTGACTTTGAGGCCATAGGTTCCTCACCCATGGACCAGAAAAACACCATGCTTTTTTTTTAAACACCATATAAACAAAAACACCATGGACCCCTTAGAGCTCTTCGAGCTCTAAATCTTATGTTCTTACCATGCTTTTGTGAGTTGTTGGTGTTTTTTGTTTTGGTTTGTTTTTAGCATTTGAAATTAAGTTCACTGCTTTAATTTAGGAAAAAGGTTCTTAAAGCCAAAAACCTTATATGTACTCTTGTCATACCACCTGTTCATTCCTAAGATACATTGCAGCAATCTAGACTTTTCCTAGCAGGCTACAAAGAAACCTTTTCCAGGACCCCTCTATGATTATTCCCTTTTTTATATCCCCAATGTGCCTGGCATATAGTAGGTACTTAGATTCTTAATGACTTGGATTGACTAACTTTTTTGTATCTGGGCTTTAACTGTGGATACTACTGTCACCTATCCAAAAGAAGAGCTCCTCTCTGTCTTGAGAGTGATTTGTTAACCCTTGCTATTTTGGATTTCTTTTCTGAGACACAATAACTAAGTAGTCTTTTTTTTTTTTTTCTTTTTGAGGAGAGGAATGAGTATGTGTGGTGAGAGGAGCTCCCACTGGTCAGTAAGAGTTTTAAATTGCTTAGACCTGGTCACACTTGGGTAGAATGTGTCAGAGGCAAGATTTGATCAGGTCTTCCTGACTTCCAAGACAACTTTGCTCACCTGTAAAATGAGAAGACTAGAAGGCCTCTAAGATCTCTTGCAGGTCTAAATTCTTGATCCTTATGACTTTATTACAGTATAAACAAACATTTCACACCCCTAGACCATATTTTATATTTTCTCCCTTCGTCCCAGGGGGGTAGGTGGGTGTGTACTCATCTTTGGGGGCCATGAATGGTCATAGAACTTAGATTATTGTCCCTGTTTTTATTCCATCCCAAATATCATACATTCATGTGTGACAGAACACTTATTTCATCCTATTAAACTACTGCTATAGATCTTAATTCAAGTCACAGACCTGACACATGGTATGACACACTTAGTACCACCCTGGCAAATCACTTAAAACTCTTGTATCTCAACTTCTCCATCAGATAAATATCACCTGCTTCATTATGTGTTTTGTAAATCTTAAAGTGACATCTGTAAAGTGAAGGTATTAGATTAGAAGCTATCCAAGCCACTGTTTACTTTTTGGAATTCCTTGCTGTTTCTTGAACATTGCCTCACTCCTGGACTAATGCAGTATCCTACTGGTAGTTCCACCTGCCTCGAAAGATTTCCCATTCCAGTCTCCATTCAGCAACTGAAATGATTGCCCTAAAGCACAGGTTAAACCTATGTCTCCTCCTCCTCCTCCTCCTCCACCCCCACTCCTCCCAAAATAAACTTTGTTGTTGTTTACTTCCTGTCCTATTCTTCTGTGACCCCCATTTGGAATTTTCTTGGTGAAGGTACTGGAATGGTTTGCTTTTTCCATCCCCAGCTCATTTTACAGATAAGAAACTGAGACAAACTATGTTAAGTGACTTGCCCAGGGTCACACAGGTACTAAGTGTCTGAGACCTGATTGGAAGTCCAATCTTCCTGACTCTGGGCCCAGCACTCTATTCACTATGCCACCTAGCTGCCCTCTAATAAACCTAGTGGTTCCCTGTTGCCGCCAGGATAAAAACCAAAAAGCTCAAAAACCCTTTAACCTTGTTTTTCCAAACCCTCCTACTTTTCTAATCTTCTTGCACTTTATTCCCTGACAGGTAATCTTTGATTCACTAACACTCTCCTGATTATTAGAACAGTACTCTATATCTCTCAGGTCAGGCAGTTTCTTTGCCTGTCCCCTCTGCTCTGTGTACTGAACTCCCTGGATTCCTACCTCAGCTGAAATCCCTAGAAACCTTTTCTAGTCTCTCTTAATTCTAATGCCATCCTTTTGTTAATGACTTGCTATACGTGTATAAATATAGCTTCCTTTGTAAATAAATATATTTGCATGTTGTCTCCCTCATTAGATTATAAACTCTTTGAGAGGAGTGACTGTGTTTTTGCCTCTTTGTATTCCCAGAAAACATTGCTGTGTTTGGTGCAAAGTAAGTGCTTAATAAATGTGTATTGATTGATACACTTAATATTTATATTTCAATAATTTGCCCTGTCCTTTCCCTAGCTTAAATTCCTTATTATCCTCCCTTTTACTTATCTAAATCCTATTGATACTTCAAAGCCACATTAATTAATTTATATTTTATATTCAATATTTATATTGCAACAACTTTTTTTTGTTATGTATGGGATTCTTACGGTTTTTATCTGTTCACCTAGTTCAGAAGTTATGTGCCCTATTGTACCCTTCGCCCAAGTCTAAAATTGGCATCAATATGGTAGGGTGGAACGAGTTTCAGGACCTGCATTTGAATCTTAGTCCTGCTACATTTCCTTGCCCAAGGATATTTAATAATGGACCAGTTAGTTCACATATGGGCCTCCTAGGTTCCCCTTTGATAGTAATGGGATTGACCAAATAGATGATATTAGAGTCCCTTATTAGCTCTCACATTTTTGTATGATCATATGTTCTAATTTGAAGGATTTGGTCTATTCATGGGTAGATAATTCTATAATAATATTTTGTTTCTCTTTTTTTTTCTAACTTGGAGAAGGCATTTAAATGTTGATCTTCTATTGACATTCAAAATCTGTCTTTGTTTTAATTCTTTCTTTGACCTAACCTGTTAGTTTAAGTGTACCAGATTAGTTTGGTTCAGTTGTATTTTATTATGATTAAGTGTCCAGGATAGAATTAACTACTTCATACCCCAGAGTAAGAGAATAATTTAACACCCCAAATTGTTGTGATGACTTTTTGATAGAATTCTTCTTGAGTTCGCCTATTCCTGAAGAAAAATCTAAAAACAAATTGTAGAATTTATACATACACACGTACATACTGGAAAGGGCATCTCTGGAGACTCTCTAGTCCAATTCCTTCTTATTGTACTTTTAACTCAGTGTGGCATTGGCAAAAATATTTCACTGTAATTTCTTAACCTGATGTCTGTGAACTTTTAAAAAATAACTATAGGTGGTTTCCCTTGTAATTTTACACATTTTATTCATTTAAAGACATAAATAAGTGGTACATTGCTCCAGTTGGAAACGTTATCCTCAGATAGATTGATTAATTTACAATATGTCACAAGTGTCCAGTTAAATCAGATGTTTAGAAATCTAAGTGTTTTTTTTTCCCAAAATGGTGTTATAAATGACTTTTTGTAAACCTTCAAAAGGTAGAAGATCTGTAAGATCCCATCCAACTTTAAGATAAATTCATATGTCTGTATAATAGGTAA
The DNA here is from genome assembly GCA_028646515.1 of Pseudochirops corinnae. Lineage (NCBI taxonomy): Eukaryota > Metazoa > Chordata > Mammalia > Diprotodontia > Pseudocheiridae > Pseudochirops > Pseudochirops corinnae. The sequence continues at coordinate 245,512,683 of CM053587.1, forward strand.
GCTTTTATGGGCCACCCTGGCAACCTAATCTCTCCCCTACACCCCCGAATTTATTTATTTTTAGTTCTCAACATTCATTTCTACAAGAATGAGTTCTAAATTTTCTCCTCATCTTTCCCTACCTCCCACCCCAAGATGGAAAGCATACTGATTACCCCTCTTTTCCCCAGTCTGCCCTCTCTTCTATCCCCCCATCCAACCTTCCCACCTTCCCCCTTATTTTCTTGTAGGGCAAGATGGATTTCTGTACTTTTTTTTTTTTTAAAGCAAGTATTTATTAAGCATTTGCTATGTGTCAGGCACTGCCATTTCATTTGATCCTCATGACAGCCCTAGGAAGTAAGTGCTATTATTATCAAACATGCCCATTTTTCAGTTGAAGAAACTAAGGCAACATATTAAGAGACTTACCCAGGGTTACATTTGAACTGGGGTCTTTCTATCTCGAGGCCCATCACTTTTTTAACTGCATCACCTAGCTACCACTTAAGAAAATACAATCTAGGGGCAGCTAGGTGGCTCAGTGAATAGAGCACTGGCCCTGGAATCAGGAGGACCTGAATTCAAATTCGACCTCAGACACTTGACACTAGCCATGTGACTTTGGGCAAGTCACTTAACCTCAATTGCCCTTACTCCCCCCCTCCAAAAAGAAAAAGAAAATATAATCTGTATTCCTAAGTAGGTTGGTGTGGGAGTTATGCTCTCATTTCAAGGGATAGTCTTTCCTCCCTGCTACACTGTCCTTAAATCCTGACTCAAACCCTCCCCCAGTAGTTTTGAAAGACCCCCCCTGTTTGTGTCTTGGATTGCTTGTAATGAAATTGTATTTGGGTTTTTGTTTATTTCTAAGGCTATTTGCCCTCAGGGACTTCATCTGAAGGTATATGTATATATTAGACATCTAGAGAAGAGTAGTGATAAAGTTACTGGCTTTGAGAGCTAAATTTTTTCCTCCAAGTTTTCTGCTTGGAAAAAAATAATTAAGAAAATTAAGAGACTTGCCTTTTAAAGAGAATTAGATCTCTTGACAATTTTAAACTTGTGTTGCTCTTTGTCATGGGTTTTTTTAAGTTTCAGCTATGAAAAGTTTTTTCAGTACTACTGAAAAATTTGTTACTTTAAGTTTTGGGAGTCAATACAAAAAGGCACTGTTAAAACTAACCAGTAATAAATAGAAAATTTGAGTATTATGAATCACTTAGGTGAGAAATAATGCCTTGTCAATAAAAGACCTTAAGTTAATCCCCAATCTCAGCCTTCCAGAATACATCTTATTAAAAACAGCAAAGGATTTTTTCTGATAAAGATGGTTAATATGTATATCACACTATGGTCCAGAATTTAGTATGAGTTATCTTGGTCCTCATCCAAAGGAGACTTTAATCCCCTGAAAGTATTGCAAAGACCTCATTATGGTAGTAGTAAATCCAATAATAAAATCAAAATCTAATGTTAGGAACTTTAAGGACACAGGCTTTTGCAATTTCACTAAATCAAATATTTTAAGAATTCGCTGTATACTACAAGACACTCTTCTAGATTCTGAGTAAAAGATAACCCCATCACTAGATAAACATGAAGTCTAGTTTTTCCATTAATGCTACCTCATTTATCATGTCCAGAATGGAACTCATTTTCTTTTAGCTTTTCACTTTTCCCCACTTGCCTATTTCTGCTCACAGTCCTACCATTCTTGCTTCATAGTTAACTTGGACTGTTTTGTGCCGAGACACCCCATATCCAGTCAAAATCAGCTTTAAGTATAATATATGGGTAGATTTAATTTAGCGAGATCTAGAAAACTGGAGATGTATATATGAAGATTATAAATGCAGTAAGAATCTTTTTGAGAAAGGTGATTTGTTTAGCTCATCTTAGGAAATTGGAACTGGTCTCTGGGGCCTTTGGGGACTAGATGACTTCTCAGGGTTTTCAAGACTGAAAAGGTTTTTAGCTCACAATTTTTGAAGAATTGTCTTATTCTGTCACTGCACAGCTCAAACTCTATACTTTTTCCTCAGAGGAGTTCTTTAATTAATAGAAGGGAGTCTTAAAATATCCGTTATTGGTAGAATTATGAAACTTGGTTATTTGGGACTGATAAGCAGAAAGAAAGATCACTATGTTTTAAGATCAGTTACTCCCAACTTAGGGGGTGCTGAGATTGTCATATTTATGGGTTCATGGAGTTTAATTTAGTGTTTGGATATAAATTGAATTTATTGTGTCCTGGGATTGTAATTCAACATAAATTCCTAGTACTTAATTGATCTTCCTTTAAAGATTTTTCATCTCTTAAATTGTCACTTATCTGGTGGGTGGGTGGGGGGAATCTTTAAACTTTTTTAGGCGCTTTTTTAATATACCTTACACAATATGTTTGGGACTGGAATTTTAGGAGACTTGGTTGTTCCTAGCCTCAGCTATGGCTACCAACTTGCTCTGTTACCTCTGAGAGGTCAGTTTACTGATGTATAATATGAGGGCATTCTATATACCAAGACATTTAATATTCCTTTTAGTCTGAAGAATCTGGTTTTCTAGGAAGGGGTAGCCACAGGAATAACAAACTATAGTTTTACTCATCAAACAAATTTAAGTGCCTGCTAATAGATGCTGTAAGTGCTTACATTCAGCTAGGGTACAGCTTTTTAACCTGCTGGGATTCTGGATAGATTTTGGAGGGTCTGCGAACTTTGATGGGAAAAAATTACATCTTTATTTAAATGTAATTGATTTTCTTTATAATTCTTTGTATTTTATTTTATTACATTGAACAACACTGATAAAAGGCTCCGTAAGTTTCTTTCAGACTGACAAAGGGGTTTATGACACAAAAAAACTTAAGAACCCCTTAAGCTAGGGGAGAATACACTACAAATACCAATAAATAGAAAGAAACAATTTGGATGTGAAACCAGGGGGAAGGCTTTCATGTTGCAGTTGTACTTGAATTTAGAAATTTTGGGGGAGTTGTGGGGGTTTTTTATCGTATTTACTTTTTGCCAAAAATTAGATTTTCACAATGTTGCATAAGAATATTAAAAATTATAAGGCATCATGCAAGTTGTAAGCTAATTATTAATTGTACCTTAAAGACAAGTAGTTATGTAGTACAAAAATTTGTAAAACCATTTTCCCAAAAGTAGATAGACATTTTCACATGGTGAACTTTAAATACTTTGGACATATCTGTAGTTTTTAGCTGTTTAAAAAGTAAATTCAGACATCTTGAATTGGAAAGTCACTGTCCAAAAATGAGGCTGGGTGCAAATGTCAAATTGTAAATTGTAGAAGAACATGAAATATGGGATTGAAAATGGCATTAAAAAGTTAGCAGTATAATACTCAGACTTGCCTAAAACTGATTTTTAATGTTCACAAATGAATAGTTGATACATTAATGATTAAAAACAACTCCTTTATAAACTAATAAGTTTATTAAATTCAAGTTATATATGCTGAGTGACTAAATAGCAAAGTGGACTTAATGTTCAAAGACAGATGTGGATTTGGAATTAATTGATGTACTGTACCATTCACAAATATCCTTATGTCTAGCATGCTGCATATGAAGACTTTTAAATTCAGTTCTTCCATTGAAACACTTTGCCTTTCTGTTGTTTGACCATATAAATCAAACATCTCTAGTAACCTCTTTTGACCAATGGCTTTAGGACAACCCATCGATCTTGTTTCTAAGAATTAGAATAAACACATATTGTTTCATCTGTCAAAAGTGAATCAAGATTTTTGATTCTGAGTCATTTATTGTCTACCTAGTCCACCAGAAAAATAGTGCCTTTAACGGCAGAGGCAGATTTTTGCACACTGTTTGAGCTTAAACATACCCACCCAGATGAAAAGTGGTAAAGGTCATACCAACAACAGTTCTTCTGATACCAACTGTGACATAGTCAAATGTTGGCCAAGCTTGTTATCTTTTAACACGTGTAAGTAATATTGTGTTTTTCAGCATTGTCAAATCCAGGAAATAATTTACCAGATTTCTTATATAGTCCTAAAAACTAAAGTACACTGCAGAAACCACTGTAAATCTAGTCAAATATGAAGGACACTATTCAGATTTTAAAGGATCTGATGGAAAAGAATGTTATTACTAGTCTTGACTTCAGCTCTGTCCTAGAGCTGTGTCTTGAAAGCTTCATTTGTTAAATCCTTTACATATACGAGGTAGGCCCTGCATATAAACAAAAAGAAAAGAAATCTATGTCCAGGGAGATTCTGCTGGGGGTTGGGGAATAGAGGAGTTGCATCAGGGTTAAGAAAAGATAAAATACATATTTAACAAGATTTGTACAAGCACCATTAATATTAGAAATACAAGACTTCAGTTTTCTAGTATGATATTAAATCTGCTGTTGCAGGTATACAAGCCCAGTTAATGCGACTCTTCTTAAATTAGATGCAGTTCCCCACCCCTGGGAGGTTTGCTAAAGACTACATTCAAAGCCCAGGTTAGTCTTTTCCTTGTAACAGTGTGTCACTAACTATATGTCCGTTTAAGTAGAAATCAGGAATATGTGTCTGTAAAACAATGTAGTCTATATCTACACCCATATCCACCTATACGTGCCATCAGTGGAACCACATCAAATGGCAGTATTGTAGAACTGGAGACACCAGTCATGTCATATTATTATACCCTTTCTCCTTTGTCCCCTTACCCACCGAATCTTCTCTCCAGGCCAGGTATTAACATGTCCTTCATTAGATCTTAGTTGGCTTATTAATGGACCTTTTCTTCACTATGGGCTAGATTTACATTAACAGTCCTAGAGGTAATTGGGCTTCCAAAATCCTAGAGGTAAGAGAAAAATACTGCAGTTTTGCATATCAGCATTCCTGCCTTCCTCTAGATCACAAAAGAGGCTGCCCTCTAGGAGAATATTAGGCGGAAAAATGCTGAAGTAGAGCTGCTAATTTGTTTGGCTGGACCACCAGTTTGTGAAAGGCAGAGGAGAGTACTATGAAATAACACAAGAAAGAAAGGTTTGGACTTAAGAGTTTGAAGAGCTTCAGCTTCAGTTCTTATTTTATCCTAGTGGCAGCAGAGATCCATTCAAGGAAGACTTGAGACCATCTATGGTCATCTTTGAACCTTAGGAAAATTATTTTGGGAGCTTAGAATTGGAAAATCCTTTGAAAGGGGAAGAGACTGGAAGCAAGGAAGACCATTTAGGTGATTATTGCAGTTATCTGGGTGAAAGGTGGTAAGCAATCTGCTCTGAATAGAAGACATTCAAGAAGTAGATTAATTAAAGAGATGATAGGAAGGGAAAATCTGCAAAACTTGCCACCTATTTGGGGAGGAGGGGAGAGTAGGCTTAGGGAAAAGGAAGAACAGTGGGAAAGAGTGCTATAGACTACTTAGCACTTAGTGAAGGAGTCACTTTGTAAACTAGGGGTAAGTCTCTTAACTTCCCTAAGCCTTAATTCCCTCATCTGCAAACTAAGGTCATCCAGTTCAACTCCCTCCCTCTCTAGTGCATTTACCTGGAAACCCACTTGCAGCTACAGTTCTATAATTCTGAGATACCCAGGTAGTGAGTCTTGGTGACTGGTTGGATGGTAGTGTCTTCAACAGGTCAAAATTAAGGAAATGGTGCCATTAATACAGTAGTTCTCAACCTTCCTAATGCCGCAACCCTTTAATATAGTTCCTCATGTTGTGGTGACCCCCAACCATAAAATTATTTTTGTTGCTACTTCATAACTAATTTTGCTACTGTTTTAAATCGTAATGTAAATATCTGATATGCATGATGTATTTAAATTGAACATAACCCACAGGTTGAGAACTGCTGCATTAATATATCTTTAGTTCTTAACATCATTTTCAGATATCTTCTCTCCATCCTCTTTAATGCTTAAATGGGTCTTGTAAAAAAGACATAAGCATACAATATAAATGAGTGGGAGGAGGGAAACATTTCAATAAAATTAACCAGTGAGTTAATCAAGTGAGTCTCCTGTATGCTTTGTGCATATTTCACATTCCTAGTCCCTAGGTCCCTGTCTGTCTGTTGCATCCCCCACTCTCTTAATGGACCAATTTATTTTGTTAAGTTTTTCTGGGAGAAAAGCTAAGACTTAGCAGCAGTGTAAGCCAAGAAGGCTGGTGCAGTCTTAAGCTGCATTGAGGCAATGTCCAGGATTGGTAAGGTGATAATAACCGCCTCTGTGCTCTGCTCTACCCTGGTCAGACCACATTTGGAGTATTGTATTCAGATTCAGGCACCATGTATTAAGGATGACATTGGTAGGTTAGTGAGTAAACAAAGGAAGACAACCCACTAATGTTTAGTCTGGAGAAGAAGAGACTTGGGAAAGAGAGCATGAGAGTTATCTTTCTAGTATATGAAAGAAAGATTTATGGAAAAGAGATTAAATTTGGTCTTCTTGGTCCTAAAAGGTACAGAACTACAAGCAAAGGATAGAAATTGAAAAGAAGTAAATTTCAGACTTGATATTGGGAATCCAATAGAATGTTTAAAAAAAAAAACATGCCCAGAACAGTCCTTGCAATCTGATACCTGCACTCAGTAAATGCTTATTGCATTTACTTGAAGAAAAACTTCACAATGAATTGGACTAGCTTTATCCAAAAGTGGAATGGATTACATCAGGGGGAAATAGGAAACTTTGCTTTTGGTTATTACTGGATGATCACTAGTTAGCAGATTCATCTTCAGTACTGATTAATGGAGACTCTTAATGCTACTTCTTCAAAGTTGCTTCATTGGTTCTGGGAATAAGCCCAAGAAATACAAGCACCCCTTTTTTGTTTTAAATTTTATTTTTCCTAGGTGCTATTACTTCCCAGTTGCTATCATAAATTGCATTGCCAGAATATGATTTCTCATGTCTGGTTCAGGTACTACATAGTAAATGCTTTGAAGTTGCTTTTTATAAACATTTCAGGAGACTAGAAAACCTTAAAATATTTTGAATTGCCATTTGAAAAAAACCTATTTCAACATTTTTGACCTTCTAAGTTATTTGAATAATCATCTGGTAGAACTAACTTCTGATTAGTTGTTATGCCACTACTGGAATATAGACTTTCACAAGTGAATAGAGAAAACTTTTTATCACATGAGAACATGCTGCCTAAAGAATAAAATATTCTAAAGCTTTAGTTGCAGTTCCCTATAGTTAAAATGTAGAGTAAGTACAATTTCTAATAAGTAAAGTGAATAATTGGCTTTAGTGTGGAGAAGAGAAGAGTCTGTCAGCAGTTCTCAAACTTTGTTCCTAGGAACCCCTGTGTATAAATTGAGGACCCTTTGCTAAGAGCTTATGTTTATATGGGCTGCATCTTTTGATATTTACCATATTAGATATTAAAACCTCTTAGTATCATGAAAACAAATTTGACTTACAAGCCTGACTCCCTAAGGGTCCCTAGAATTAAGCAATGTGTTAACTCTGAAGTGTTGGTAACTTAGGTTACTGGTTAACCTAAGTACCTGTTATGGGGTCAACATTATTAATAATATGCATGTGAGGAAAGAATTAAAAGCACTTATATCTGTAGATTAAAGATTTGTATTGGTAAACATTAGGAATAGCAGTCACTGTTGCAGAAAGTGAGTAGATAAATCCCATTTTTCATATGGAGAAACTGAATTAAGATTATTTAACTCAGTTCTTTGGAAACTAAGAAATAATCTTGAAAGTAGCGTTTGTTACATAGACTAATGTTACACAGATGTTCCATTTCCATGTTCTTGATCTCTGAGATTCCCTTATTTGATCACAATCTATTGTCATTATGCCTCCTTGTAACTCCCCCCCATCTTTATCTTCACTGTGACCTTCAGTTCCTTGTCTCCTTACTTCTTTACTAGACCATAACCCCTGCAGTGGTCACATTGTCTTCCCTTTGCCTCTTTATTCTGTCTTTTAATCTTGACCTGCCAAACCTTAGCTTTGGAATATTCTTGCCTTCATTCCTGCTCATGTGCTGCCAAATGAAAGCTGGAGAAAATCGTAAAACTTGGATGACTGAGTCCACTACAAGCTTGTTACACTATCCCAACTGGGTCCTCTTTTAGCAAGGCAATCCTTGTACACCTTTTTAATTAATTCACTGTTACACTCGCTGCAGTAGCTTTTCTCCAAACATTGTCTTCTGTCCTCAAACCTCATTTCTTCATCCATCTGAGGAATTTGTCTCCTCACCCGGGGGGAAAAAAGGAAGCCTAAAGGCTTCCTCTTATTCTCCGCCCCTCCATTTCACATCACTTAAAAACCCTCTGTACTGTTCTTTAGACCAACAAAGGTAAACTGCTCTATATGTACAAGTTAATCTCATTCCATCCCATCTTTTCTAGTAGATTGCCCCTTCCATCATCCCTTCTCTCAACTAATCTTTAATCACTCCCTGTTTACTGGCTTTTTCCCCACTACCTGCACACACTCACATCTTACATAGCTTCAGAAAACCCTCACTCGATTTGTCTGTGCTCATTAACTCTTTTCTCCTCATTTTGTGATTTTTTCTTTTTTGCTTCAGAAGGCTGTCTTTAATAAATACCTTTCTGCTTACTTTTCTTTTAAGTATCTGCAGTCTGGCTTCTGACCTCATCAGTCAACTCAAACTTGTGTCCAAAGTTCTCAGTGATCTTTTTTTTTTCCCAGTGATCTCCTAGTTGTCAAATCTGATGTCCTTTTCTCAGTCTTTATCCTTCTTAATCTCTCTGCAGCTTCTAATTTACCATTAGATCACCTTCTTTGCTCATTTGAATCTTCTTGACGCTGCTCACTCCGTTCACCTGTCTGTTCCTTCTATGTCTCCTTTGTTGGCTCTTCAGTGTACCCACCTCTGCCTCTCCAGGCTTAGTCGTTAGGCCCTCTTATCCCTCTGTTCAGCTTCCATGAATTTCTAGGTTCTCTCTTTGTAAGCCCATGTCCCTAGCATATATCACAGTACCTGGTACACACTAGGAGCTTAATAAATGTTGATTGACCAACTGACAAGGGAAATAATTTTTAATATCCTGCTAATCTGTATCCAGTTTTATAAAGAATGTAGTCCTAAACAACCCCTTTTGTAGACTTATATTTAGACCTCATAAAACTCAGCAGATTGAAGGGCTTTTCTATAGTCTAGAATTCCATTCTGTGATCTAGAAGAATTTATGACATTTGGTGGTGGCACCTTTTCTTAGATGGTAGCAGGGAAGAAGGGATGTGGCCACCTCTAAATTCAATGAAAGGATAGAAGCAACTACAAAGGAGAATGGCAAACTAGTCTAGTTAATAGGTCAATTACTGTTTCTATAAATGACAACTTTTATTTTCATTATTACTGCTTTGCTTATAATTTATCTGGTAATAAATGTTTGCTAATTGCCTGGCATGTCTTACCAATGCTATCAGAGTGTTAAATCTTCATTATTGAAGGAGCCGTGCTGTAATTGAAAAAAAAAAAATTAGATTTAAAGTCAGAAATCGCATTGGAGTCCATACATTAGCCGACTTCTGCAACCTTGGCCAAGTCATTTAACCTGAGCTATTTTCATCATTTATAAAATGGGGTGGGTGATACCTTGATACTTTAAAATTATTATAAAAATGAAATAAAATATATGAAGAGTTATATAAATTTCAAGTGGTAGTACCAACAGTATCAGTAGTATGGTGGTAGGCCTAAGAACAGTTAACTTGAAGAATTATGAATTAGTGTTTATTTCTCTTTTTAGTAGGACTGATCTCAAATGTGTTGCCTCTGAATTTTTTAATGTGACTTTTATTTTTTTGCTTTATCAATTAAGATACGAGGATTTGCATAATGGTCTTGCATAATTTAACCTTATTTTTTGAAAGGCAGAAATTTTGGCTTTGAAGTTCAGTTTTATAGAAGGTAAAAACAAGACATCTTAGAATAAAACTCTTTCAAAAGAACAAACTAGCCTTGAAGCAAGTGGCACAAAAGTAACGGTGCTACCTCTAGGGATTTTATACACTGACGATCACTCTTGAATTCTCTATATTGAATTCTCTGTCACATTTCTATATCCTTCTCTTACCAAACTTGCTGTTTTTAGGCCCGAAGCTCTGTAGATGGACAAAGGAATGGAAAGAACGCTATTTTACCACTCATAGTCTGAGTTAATGGAAAGGATCAGTAAAGAGTATAAATATAGTTCACTCATCTTCACCAGCATGTTCTGCCCTACCCTAATAATAACATACCTTTTATCCCCTTAGTTTGTAGTTGATCTTTAGGAAAGGCTTAGTGTAGATTTGAAGAGAGGTTAGGTGGTTCTGAGATCGTGCTGGATTTATGTCTGCTGTTTTGGTTAATTATAACTCATGATTGTGTTAAAAGTTTGAATTATTTTAAATTTTAGTCTATCTAATAGAAGATGATCAAAGTTTAAGTTACCAGATGCCTTACTAAGCAAAAAAAACCTCCTAATTTATCAGTAATTCACCCTTGAAAATGTTCCACCTTTTAGAGTCACACACACATGGAAAAACATTGCCAATAATTTACATTTTAAAATGCTTTAATTTTTTAAGTTTGAGAGACCTTTTCCCTCGTTTTTAAGAATGGTCTTTGGAAAGTGAAGACTGGTGCCTTTGCTGACCTTACTTTCATGTAGTAATAAGCTTGTCTCACTGGATCACCTTTTAACTTCTGACGTGATGGTTGGCTAATTTTTCACTTCAGAAGCACCATTAGTGAATGTCATGACTTTGTCCTGCTTTTTGAGTCTGTCAGAAGGCAGTACTTAAGGGATCTCTGATGGTTACCATAGGTACTATACAGTTCCTGTCCCATCTGCTTTCCCTCCCCCCCTCAAAACCAAAAAATCTCCTAAGTACTGCAGAAGGGACAGCTTCAAAAAGCGGGTGGTGGTGGGGGGTGTAATTTGGTGGAACACCTGTTGTGTCCTGTTGTCAGGGTCATCTACATTCCAATATGAAGCATAAAGAATAGGACTTCTAGTGAAGGGTTAGAAAAAAAATAACCATTAAAATTGAACATTTTGACATTAATTACCAAAAATCTCTAGGCAGTAACTTAATTGTCAGTGTCTATTGGCTATTTATCAGTCAGAGGCTTCAATTTTTTAATGTAATGAAATCTCCAGAAGCAGTAGACTGATTTTTCTGAAGTGATCATGTTCTGCTTACATTTATTTGATCTTATTTCGAAATGGTAAGGTCATTTCTCATTTTAAGAGTGTAAGAGGTGAGATTAATGAGTCAGAATTTTCACTTGGAAATTACTTTCACTTAATTGGCTTCTGGTATAAAATTGAAGCTCAAAACAACTTGCAAACTGTTACATATTATGGGTGACAGTCATCCAAGAATTTTGTAATTGGCTACTCATCTTAAAAGCTTTAAATAATTAGAGCCTGGAGGTGTGAAGTAGGATTATTTGCAATTAAGCCTAGAAAGATAGATATAATTTTATAGGACTTAACAAACAAGACTTCTTGAGCATAGTAGTAGTAGGAGTACAAATTTGGCAGTTGTATGGAGGGGGAGAGTGGAGGCAGGTAGAGCCAACTAGGTGGTTACTTTCACAGTTCAAATAAGGAGTGATAATAAAAGTAGTCCCTGAGCTGTTGGTGGTGGCATGTGAATGGAGAGAAAAGGAATGCAAGCTAAATTGCAACACCAATTGTGAGGAGAAAAAACTTGGAAAATGGTGGTGGTACCATCAGAGAGGGTATTTGAACACACACAATTTGAGAACCATGGGAACTGTCAAGTAGGCAGTAAGTGATTACTAAGGAGAAGGTCAGGAGAGCAGCATGGTGTTTTAGCTGGGGGGAGGGAGGAGAGAGAGAGAGTGTGTAAGTTAAAGAAACATTTTCCAAATCTACATGTTAATTCTGTATATATTTGCCCTAAAAATAGTAAAGAGGAAAGTTTATGTATTACGTATCTTTAAAATGCTGCTTAAGAGTTTTTAGTTAATATTATGTGACTTTTACAAAGCATTTTTCTTAGCATGGTCAGCATAAGAGATTTTAAAATATAGTAAATTTAAATACTTGTAGCTAATTGAATTGTGGTTGATCTGTTTTCTGGAAATCATTCTAAAATGCATTTACAGAGGCAGGAGATTTGCCACTACATTACATGTATTATAATTTACACAATTTATGTATATTTATTAGATTATAATTTTAAACCTAGAAAGGACAATCATCTCTTGACTTTTCCATATTTCAGGTGAGGAAACAAAAAAGTTTTGTGTTTTTAATTTCCTTCATGGTGGGACCAGGACCGAAAGAATCCAAATGTCTCCTGACTTTATTGTTTTCTCTTTTACAGACAGTTTTTAACTTTTTTTGAATCACAGATCCCTTTGACAGTCTTGTGAAGCCTATGGGACTTCTCAGAATAGTGTTTTTAAATGTGTAAAATCAAATACCTTGCATTACAAAGGAAATTAATATATTTTGAAATACTTTTATAAAAAAAAAAATTTTTTAAGGGTGGCTAGGTGGCATAGTAAATGGAGCACCAGCTCTGGAGTCAAGAGGACTTGAGTTCAAATGTGGCCTCAGACACTTAACACTTACTAGACATGTGACCTCGGGCAAGTAACTTAACTCCAATTGCTCTGTCTTCCCCACTCCAAAAAGCCAAAGAAGAATAAATTTTTAAAATTATTTTCTTGTTTGGGGAATACAGTAGTAAATCTATTATCCCTTAATATAGTGTTCTGGAGATTGCATTTTAAAAGTCTCCTATCAGTTGTATTTTCTTCTCTTCTACTTGCAGGTTTGTCTTATAACTTCAGCTTGCCTCCAAGATAACTTGTTTTAGTTTTCACCTTGTCTTGTTGATTCTTGTCCTATCTGCATTTTACAGTATAACCTCCCCATTTGCTGTTGCCTCCTACTTCCCTTCTGTCCCTTTGCCTTATTTTATTTTCATTTCTATAATATGCTTTTTATAGGACTTGGTGGCTGTGACAGTGGCTTAACTTGCTAACCAGACAGTGTTCCTTCATTGAGCTTATTTTGAGCTTTTGATTTTCTTATCCCATATTGTCATAGAAATAACTATTTCTTATTCTAGTTATTTTTAGTTAGGAAAAGACATGGTTTTCTCTTTTTTTATCCAGCCCTCAAGTTTTGCAGTTTCAGATTATTTTGGGGGGGAGGGTGATGGTTAAAAACATTCTGCAGAAATTACTATTAGATCAGGGGGAAAAAAAATCTTTAAAAAATGTCTCTTAATAGTCCGAGGTGACTTCTCAAAACCAGGCTCCACAGTGTTGCAAACTTATAGGCAAACTCTACTTTTAGAATGCAGTATATAATACCGTGATTTCCTTAAGGAGAAACCAGATGTGAGCATTCACTCTTACTTTTTACTTATTTGTTTATTAAGAAGAACAGGGGTAGAGGTTACAGACAGGCATAGTTCTGCTGATAGAAAAAATAACTCCTGAAAAATTAAAACATATCAGAAAGCTCATTGGAAGCCTTCTATCTCACCTAGAGACCTTCAAAGAAACACCAAATAACCAAGTGTCAGAGAGATTCTAGAAATATCATCAGGTGGTGCTTATTCCTGAAGCCAAAGTTCAGTGTTCTGTTACACCATGATGTCCACCCTCCATAGTCCATTAAGCAAATCCTAGAATTAGCATGATCTTTAACTTCCTTACCATCTTTGTCTTCCATGTTTAAAAACTAAGCTAAGGATTATTGTTGATTCTGATCCCTAGTTTCAGTTTTGAGAAACCTGAGTTTCTAAAGATTTGTTAGATAGTAATAGGAGTGGGTAGTTGAAAGAATCCTCAATTTGGAGAGTTAGAAATAACCTGGGGAGGTTAAATCTAGCCCTGAAACTTTAGTACTTGTGTGGCCTTAGTTTTTTTTTTAATAACTTTATCTTTTAAAAGATAAGCATTGAACTATATGATTTTTGTTACTCTCACTTTAGCAGTCTCCCATCTTTGTCTCTGTTCCGTTTGCTACTACCTCTTACCCTCATTATCATCCTTGTAGACTATTCTAATCCCCACCCACCCAAAAAAAGTCTTGCTGTCTACTCTATCCTTTCCAATCTTTACATCTTCAACAGAGTATCTTACAGTTCTCCCCTGCTCAGGTCTTTAGTGCCAGTTAAGTTCAAGTGCCAATTAAATTCAGACTCCTTTGATATTTAAAGCCTTTCCCATTCTGGCACCTTTTTTTTTTTTTTTTTTTTTTTTACTTTTCTCCATGAATGAACTCTTATTATGCAGATAAACTGGGACGCACTTTTCTTCTCAAAACAAATATTCCTAGAACACTTTCATACCTCCATACAACTTTTCCTAATGCTCATTATTCTCCTTTACCTCTCCTCCCTTTCCACCCAAATGCTTATGTATCTTGTAAAACCCAAATGAAAATGTTCTTCTAGATAGCACAGTGCTCCCTGATCCCAGTCATTCATTCTTCCCTTATCATTTCCACATTCTTCCTCTCCTACCCCCTGGAATCCAGTAACACCTTGCTCAAGTCTCTGCACTTATATACAGTATTGTGTTTTGTAGTTATCTGTGTCTTATTAAACTTAAATTTAGTAGAGCGATGATTGCAGACACTGTGTTTAAGCTTTGTATCTTTACCACCCTCATTCCTCATTGCCAGTTACATTCAAGGTACTTGATAAATACAGTTTATTGCTTTGAATTATTAAATAAAAGCAAGGGAACTATATAGCATAGATCTCCTTATTAAGCAAAATTAAGTTAATAGATTAACTGAAAATAAGGAAATATTTTCTTACAGAGAATAATTGGGTAGGTATTTGGTGGTTGTACTAAGTAATGAAAATTAGGGAAATGAGCTAGAGATGTTACAGAGTGCCATGGGTAAAAGAACATATTGTTCCAATACTTCAGATTCCAACTCTACCTTTCTTGATTTTTCACCCTTCTCGAATTTTTCATAGTACATTGAACTTTTCCCTTAACCTAATTTATTTTAAAATTATTTGTGTATGTCTTTTCCTCACAATATAGGAAGTTTCTTTTCTTAACTATTCTTTCCTCTGAAGCCAAACTGATACAGAGAATATAAAATTCCACTATCCTTTAGTTTGGTTTTTTTAAAAAGTCTTTTATTTTGTAGAGTAAAACATTACCATAAGTTCTGCTGTGCAATATATCTCCCAGGTATATATCAAAATTATTTAAAATCCCTTGATATTACACCATTCTAATTCAAGCCAGGGAGAATACAGAGAGACATGTATTTACTACTGTCATGCAGTTTCTGCATGATCTCCTTCATATTGAACATTGATCCTTTATAGATGTCAAGGTCTTCCAGATCCTCCTATTTTCGTGATGTCTTTGAATTGGAACATCAAAGCCTGCAAAGTCTTCTAAGTGAGAAGCATAGTCATATGACTTGTCTTTACTGTACTCACAGGAATAAAAAATCAAGTAGATAAATAAATGCCTGTTGTCCAGTCAGTATGCAGTTGGATGATCAACCTATAGAGTCTGGCAGTGCATGCGTGCGTGTATTGTCAGAGAGATTCTAGAAGGATCTTCAGGTGGCTTTGAATGAGGAAATCTTAAAAAACTGTTAATAGCTAACCTACTAATAATTATTAATAATCAAAAAGGGAATCTTTGGGTCCTGTACATAAAATTGGTGATCTTTTTAATAACAAACATTCTCCCAGTTATATAGCACATGTCTAAAGTGTTAGTCTCTGAAAGATTAGAATTGAAGTTCTCTTAAAGGGGAGTCGAAAGGACTATGGTAGTTATGAGTAGTCTGTAGCACGTTACTAATAATATGTTATGAAAAAAGAGATGAGGGATAAGTTATCAAAGGCATCTGGGGGGAAAATGGGCTTGGTCCCATCTTGAGCACAGGATAGCCTACTGGGCAACCTGTAGGCTTAGTAAACTCATGATATCATCAGAAAATGAGAAAGGGACCTTAACACCTTAAGGGTGGACCATGTTGAACTCATGTGAGAGGACATGAATTAGTCACACAGGATAGGCAGTAATGTATTAGCTTAATTGTTACAGAACTAGTCACATAAGTGAGATTATGGTTTGAGTATCGAGTATCTTCTCTCCTTTAGTGCTACACTCCTAGAAAAAAATGGTGTACATTTGTTACTTTTACTTCCTCACTGCTAACTCATTTCACTTCTCAGCTCCATATGATGTGGTTTCCGATTTCCTGACTTGATTGAAGCTGCTCTCTCAAAGATTACCAATGACCTCCTAATTGCTAAGGTTTTGTCTTCATCTATTTCTGACCTTACAGCCTTCACAGCCTCTATCTCATACCTTTACTCATCTGACTATTTTTGGTTTCTTGTGATTTCATCGTTTCATGTTCCTCAAGATCCTGTTAGGATCTCTTCTTTATTCTTATTGATTTACTCTGTTCCCATAGTTATCATGCCTCCCAGAACTTCAAATTCAGCTGTATTCTGTGTGTCATACCTTTTGGACCACATGTAACTGGATGGCCCACCAAATACTACAACTTTACATTGTCCAAACACCTGAATTCCTCAAAACACTCTGAGCTTTCCTGTGTCTGAATAACCCCATTAGCTTCCTAATCATTCACCCAGGTTTAAAACCCTGGCATTGTCTTCTACTCTTTCCTCTTCTTCACCCCCATAGCAAATAAATTACCAAGTTCTTTTAATTCTACCACTATAGTTCTCAGGCCTTTGCCACCTATCACTTAAACTATTATAATAGCTTATAATTGATGTCCAGACTTGACAGGGTCTTCTCTCTTCAGTTTATCCCTCATATAGCTGCCAACATAATCTTCATAAGGAATAGGGCTAATTATGTCATCCCCTGGTGCTCACAAATCTTCAGCAGCTTATTTGCCCTTAGGATGAAATATGATCTTGTTAGCCTGATATTTAAGACCCAGCAAAGTCTGGTTTCAGTGTCTGGCAGCTTTATTTCACATTACTCCCTTACACCCACATTGTTCCAGCCAAATTGAACTATTCTGTTCTTTAAACTTTGTTGTAGCAGTCCCCTGTGTCTGGAATACAGTTTTTTAAAATTTTTCTTTGCCTTTCAGAATCTTCTTTCTTGAGAACAGTGTGTGAGGTACTGCAAAGAGTGATGAACTTGAAATCAGGAGAGAGACCTAGGCCTGATTTGAATCTCCTTCTAATAACTTCATTCATTTATATAGTACAGATAATACCTGTAGTATTTAATCTCAAAAGATTAAATAATATTATGATACTTTGTTTAAATATAAAAGTTCTTTATAAATGTAAGGTGATGGAAAACTCAAGGTTCAATTCAAATGCTACTACTTCTGTATTGTCTTTCTGTATTTCTTTCCCTTTTCCAAAACTATGTATCAATGTATTTGTCTCATTCAGCTACCAATAAATACTTGAACCACTGTCAATTTTTGCTTTTCACAAGAAGTACATTTAATTCAGAATAAAAAAAAGTAAATTCAAACTAAAAGCTTGAGCTAAAATTTTACTGTATGAAATGTAGCAGAGACTCACTGTCAGTCTAGCTACATCTCTCAGGGTTTCTAGGATAACCCTAAAGGTTCAAGATGTTGGCTCAAGCCTCTATTCTGAGTGTCTCTTCTCTTTCTCTGCACACCTTCCCCCCCTTCAGTGATTAATTTCAGTTAACATTTATAAAGGGGTATTTATTTTGAAGACTTGGCAAGAACAGACATTAACATTTTCCCTAGTGTTTGGGGGATCTCTTAATCAAAGGTATTAGCATGTGTTCCACAACACTTTAATCCTCAGTGTGGCTTGAACCAAATTCAAAGTAATTCAGAAATATTTAACAAAATAAATAAAAAATACATTAAAACACAGATAATACTACATTTAAAAACCAAGTTACTATGCAACTCACAAGGATCCTTATTATGGATTAGGTCCCACCCCATTCCTTGCTCCCCCACCCCCCTTCCCTTTCCTGTTTGAGTTTGACAGTACTGTCATATATAATCTCAGTCACTGGGGAGAGGGAGCTCAGATTTAATTTAAGTTTCTCCATAGCCTTGCATCCCTCCAAGTTAGCATTCAAATGCTGAATAAGGTGCCTTGTGAATCATCATCCCAGCTACCACTGGGATGGGTCCCAAAGTTATTTCATTGCTTGCCTTTCAGAGCATCAGTGCTAGGGACTGGCTGCAAAATTTATCTTAAATTCAGATTTTTGTACTCACAGACCTTAGCTGGCTCACCCTCCCGATCTCTCAAAACTCACAAGTTTTCCAAATTAATCTTCTTCACTCAAAATGAGGTTCTCTGATAACAGCAGTGCTCCCAATAAATCCTTGGATAGATGTGGGTGTGCCCTCTTGCCCTCCTCTTTTGAAGAGGCTTACCCCTTCTTCCCAAAACTTCCCTTCTGGTGTATTTTTGTCCATCTATTACCACAAATCACTAAACAGAAGAAAACCACTATACTGGAGGCCTTCTCTCCCGCCTCCCTTGTTCTTTTAGTAAAGGGAGACAGAATTTTTTTTTTTTTAAAGGAGTGAGGAACTGTCATTTTTATATCCCCAAACTTAGCACATGCCTTGCATCCAGTGGTACTAAATGCTTACTCAGTACAATTAAAGTACTATTTTAAAATGTACATAATCCAAATTCCACAATGAAGATCTAGTGATCTTTAAAATATTTTTAAAAATTATATTGACTTTTATTTTTAGAATGCTCTTCTATTTTGGATATTTTTAAAATGTAAACTGTATCTTAAATTAGCTTCATGGTAATTTACATACAGTTTTTGTTTCAAGTTACTGTTAACATACTGCTTACCAAAAGCGGTACAGAGAGACAGTTTTAGGTCATACCAAAGCTGAGTTTTAAGACATTTGACCTTACATAACTAGCCATGTTGGTAAGTCTCTTTACTCCTTTTAATGAGGGTGATTTGACATGAAACTGTGTCGTGTATACTTCCTAAAACAACTCAGTCTGCTTGGACTTCAGGCTTCTGAAGGTGAGAAAAGTGACTTTTTCATTTGATGCTTGACCACATGAGAGTAATTGCAGCCAAACGCCAGGACCTTAGGCTAATTCCTGAAAAATGAAGCAAAATATTATAAGCGAAGTATAATTAATCTGCCATTAAGGAAATGCCCTGATTCAATATCCCTTCAGGTTGTTTTTCTCAGCTTTACGGCAGCACACTCACCCTTTTAATTTGCTCTACCTGATACTCTGCCCCAAAGCTTATTTATTATTTAACTTGTGTTATAGGATCCAAACACACACAGAGTTTACAACATTTTAAGACATAAAGAGGTATAAATGCAGAAAGTGGAACACAGTTGACTAGAAGCCAGATATCTGGGGCATAGTCCCCCTGTACCCTGCTGGTGGCCTTAATCAGGTTGTTTTAACACTTCTGGGACTCAGTTTCCTCTCTGCAAAATAAAGGATCGGGCTAACTGTTCTATAAAGTTCCTTCTAATTATTATCATTACCCTCTCTGTTCTTGTAACCCATGGCTCAGAAGGACAATTTCATGTCCAGTCTTGAAAGCTTCTCAAGAGTAACTTAATGGTTTCTATTCTAGAAGCATCTTTAGTTTGTCTGGTTCCTAGACGTAGTGTTAAGGGATCTTTTAATTCTGTAAGCATCAAGCTAACAATTAGCATTTGTTTATATATATATACATATATATACGTGTATATATATATATATATATACGTATATATATGTAGGAGAGGTTTATTAAAAGGGGACTGTCTGTCCAGTTAGTGGCAATGGAGTTGTTACAAAGGCCCCTTTCCTATGATAGTTTTTTCCTTCTTCCCATCCCTTCCCTTTAGATAATAAGTGCTTCTTGACTTTTGTTGTATGCCCATCTTTCACTTGTTGGTTCTGTAACTCTTGTATTTTTTGCATAGCATTTTGCCAAACTGTAGTAACTCCCACAGATCCCAACTTGGTACTGGAGCTTGTTGGGTGTTGACATCAGGCTCACTTCTAGCTAGCTGTGCATGCTTCCTTAATCAGGAACACCTTCCTGCATTTACAACTTAGAGCAAGTAGGTGGCACAGTGGATAGAGTACCCAGCCTGGAGTCATCTTTCTGAGCTCAAATGTGTCCTCAGACATTAGTTGTGTGACATTGGGCAAGTCACTTAACCCTGTTTCCTCATCTGTAATATGAGCTAGAAAAGGAAATGACAAACCACTCTAGTATCTTTGCCAAGAAAACCCCAAATGTGAGGTCACAAAGAATCCTCTCTGCACATGGCCTATTAGAACAGTGTTCTAGCAGTTAATTTCTAATGTGAGAATAGCTGTAATGGTAGTCCAATATTTTCTCCTCACTTTTGACTCCCCTCTGAACATCGCTTGGATTCTGACACATCAGCTGAGCTCTTGACAAAATTTCGTTAAGAAATACATTTGGGGAGGCTAGTTGGCGCAGTGAGTAGAGCACCAGTCCTGGAGTCAGGACCTGAGTTCAAATTTGGCCTCAGATACTTAACACTTATAGCCGTGTGACCTTGGGCAAGTCAACCCCAATTGCCCTGCCTTCTCCCCTTCAAAAAAGCAAAAAGAAAGAAATGCATTCAAAATATTATAGCAGTATAAACTATACTCTGATTTAGAAATAAAGTAAGCTTTGTGTTAAGCAAGATCAGTAATGGAGAGAATAAGCTTCTGTTTTGAAAAATAACAAAGGATTAATAGTAAGGTTTTCAGAAAACAAACAGTATCTTAGTGTTTTTCTTTTTGTAAAGTACTTTCCTTACAACATCAATAAATTAATACAATTTGGGAAATTGAGGTCTAGAGAGCTTTAAACTTCATCAGTTAATAACTGAAGTTATTAACATCTCTTATTATTTCTGAATACAGTGTAGTTTTTTAAAACTCTACTGTTTTTTAGTTGTGTTTTTGCTGGCTTCATTTGGTTTCCTTTGTACTCCTAACAAATTATTTTATGCATTGAAAAACCTTCAGAGAAGGTCTGTAGGTTTCATCAGGCTGCCAAAAGAGTCTGTTACACACAAAAAATTTGACCTCCTAAACTGGATCTGCCAAAAGCATTTTCCAGCTCAGAAACATGGTATTTGTGTGATTCTTTGCCTCAAAGTTGCTCAACATAATATATATATCTTTGTTTTAGAAATGATCACAATCTGCTTTTCTGACTGCATTTTATTGTCATGAAAATTAAACTTGTAATTTATGTCTAATGCAAAAAAAGGCTTTAAATTAATAATGTTTTAGAAGACTTTTGTTAATAAGAGTCTTTTGCATAGTTTATTCCATCATAGTTTTTGATGGAATCATTTTGCAAAAGTAATATTCTCAAATATTTTTATATTCCTTTCTGGTTTTAGGACTAATCTGTATCCTTTAGAGCAGTGGTTCTCAATTTTCTTAATGCTGTGACCCTTTAATACTCATGTGTGAGTGTATCTGCATGTAGGCCAGACCTGCCTGGAGATGGATAGAGGTGCGGCATCTCGGTTCCTAAGACCATCAGAAATGTGTTTTCTGATGGTCTTAGGCGTGCCCCTGTGAAAGGGTTGTTCGACCCCCAAAGTGGTGGTGAGAACTGCTGCTTTAGACTATAACCAGATATTTTATTTACTGGTTCTTTACCAGTGGGGGCCCAGGGATTGTTATTTTACTTTGTCCTCCCACAGTCACATCTTTTGAATCCCTCTATCTTCTTTTTAAGGAAATGATTGATAGATTGCTTTTGTTTTTAGGAAGCAGGTGGCAAAAGCAAAAAGTGGCAATTTGGCCAATAAGGATGGGGATGCAAAATAAAGTTACTTTTTCTTCTTCCTTATCCCCCATTTCCATTAGGGATTAGTAACTTTACCTATCAGAGAGGTGGAAATAAATGTTAACATAGTGAAAAAGAAATTTGGCTAGTCTCATTCCTTGGATTTTGTACATTTCTTTATCTTTATTTTTTTTAATGTTTAACTGTCTTTTTGCAAATGGTTCTCAAATTTGTTTCAAACCCGATTTTCTTTCCAAGTGCTGGTTGGATATCGCCTGGATATCTTTCCACAGCCTTCAAAATACAGCATGTCTTAAAGCCATATTCATTTCCTCCATTCTGTTTCTTCTACTTTGCTTTTCTATTTCTGTCAGTGAATCACTGTTCTCTAATACACTGGTTAAGACTCTTTAAACCCCAGTATTTTTCATTCCTTTTGGAGACTGTGTTCCCCCCACCCTAGGTAGTTTCTGGAATATTTTTTCCCCTTTTCATTTTTTTCTGATTACTTCAAGTCATCACTAGGATATTACAATAGCATTTTAACTAATATTCCTGTCTCCTTTTTCCAATTTATTGTACATAATACCACAAAAATAATCCTAAAAAAACAGTTCAGTAATGTCATTGCTGGCCTAAAAACTATAATAGTTTCTATTGTCCATAAAGATAATACCAAGATTTTTTAGCCTCATTTAAAACTTACTTACTTTCCTCCTCCTACTGCCCTTCATATACCCTATATATTAGACAAATCAGATTTGTTCTCCATCCTCTGAACAAACTTTAGGTTTCCCTTGTGCCTATTGAAAACCCCTACCTACCCTTCAAGGCCAAGCTCAAATGTCTTCTTTTTCATGAACTTCCTTTCTTTGATTCCCAGCTACAGGTAATTTAGTTTTCTCCTTTGGAGCTTAAACCCCTGTTAGGAAATCCTTTGACAGGAATCTGATCTGGTAAGTTCACCTGGGGTTGTCCTTCATTGGTACTTTATCTGGCTTTTGCTAAGTCACTTGACAATTCAGTGAGTCTTACCATTTGTTTTAACCTCTTTATTTTCCAAATGTCTGACCCTATTGTCAAAAATTCTTGTGTGTATTGCTTGTAATATCTTATAGAAAAAGCTTAGTTTCTGAGCTTCTTCAAGATAAGGATTAGGTTTTATTAAAGTAGGCTCTGAGTAAAAGGTTTTTTTTATCTTAAAACATTGTGATCTTCAAGTTTGTAAATTATGCAATAGACACAAATCACTTAAAGACCTGGAAAGGATATGTTTATTAAGTTCTAAAAGGAGAAAATTATATATTATGTGCACACACACATACATATAAAATTTAGTATTTGATCAGGCTCATATGTTTCAACAACTATTAGTAAACCCTTCTGAAGTATATGGAAGCTTAGCATTTTTTAAAGTAATTAGTGAATCTCTGATCTCATTGGTACTTTTCTCCACCCCTTTAAACAAATGACATATCATATTAAAATGTGTCCCTTATTAAGTAACACAGTATATATATTAGCTTTAGCTTCAGGTTTATGTTGTATGTTGTATTAACATTTGGAAACTATACGTAATCTTTCATTTGAATTCTAGGTAGGTTTTTTTCTTAATTTTCTAAACCTTTAATGCTTATTATAATTTTTTCTTCTCTTTTCTTTCAAAGTCTCTATTGGAAAAGTTCTTGATTCTTAATGCTTCACAAGCAGAAAGCAAAGTTTTCTATTTGAAAATGAAGGGAGACTACTACCGTTATTTGGCTGAGGTTGCTGCTGGTGATGACAAGAAAGGTATGTCAATGTTATAAAATTCTAATAAGTAACATTTGCTTTTGTACTTGGCCAAGTATCTTTAAGGAGAATCCAATTTCACTTTGTCTCACTAAATATTTTAATGTAATAGACTTTGAAGTGATTTTTTCCCCCTGAAGCAACTCCCTCCTCCTTTTTTTATACTTACTTTTATTTAGAACATGGTAGGAGAACTTTCTTATTCAAATTTATATTAGCCCTGAGAATATATTCAAGTTAGACTTTGGGTTTTTAAGTCTGCATTATGCATGCTTTAATGGGAAGTTGAACTACATTATGTGCATGTGTGTACACACGTACATACACTCCCTAATACTGTCAGGAGGGTCTGTGGAAGATCGTGGTGAGATTGGGTTGCCTGGAGAAGTTCATCAGCATTGTATGCCAGTTTCAGGATCACATGCTCACACTGGTTCTAGATGAAGGATGGTGCACTTACATTTTCTCAGTTACCAGTGAAGTGAAGCAGGGATGTGTGCTTGTTACCCATGCTCTTCAGAATGATGTTTTCTGCATGGAGGACAAAAATGGCTTCCAGATCAGCTTCCACACTGATGGTAAACTATTTACCTTGAAAAGGCTATCAGCCAAAACCAAAGTGTAGAGGGAGTTGGTGCAGGACTTTTTGTTCACAGATGATTGTGGGATACAACAGGGTATATGGGTTGATTCTCTGCTACCTGTGCTAAATTTGGCCTCACAATCAAAGTCGAGAAAACAAAGGTTTTTCCCACCAGTCAGCACCACAACATCCATTTGTGGAGCCATTGGTCACAGTAAATGGAAAAATGTTAAAATTTATGGATAAGTCCAGGATTGTCCGCATAGATGATGAGCTAGCTCATCTAAATGAGTGTTTGGGAGGCTCCAAAAGAACTGGAAGAGAATGGTTATCATTATCATTATCATTATCTCTTCCATATAAATGGAAGAGAAAAGGTTATCAGATTGTCTACCAAATTGAATATTTATGGAGCTATCATGCTGACTCCACTGTTGTATGCCTGTGAAACCTGAACATTCTGTCTGACCATGCCAGAGAACTGAACTGATTCTACTTGAATCATCTCAGGAGATTCTGAAAATTACCTGACAAGATAAGGTACTAGACACTGAGGTCCCACCTCTAGAACTGAACTGCCTAACATTAAAACTCTGCTGTAGAGATTGCAACTCTGATGGACTGACCATGAAGTTAGAACGACAAACGTGTTTGCCTAAAGACAGTTTTATGGAAGATTCACACAAAGAATGCACTCACATGAAGGTCAGAGGAAGTGGTATAAGGGCACTGTCGATGTCTCTCCAAAGAGAGTATCGATTGTGTATTACTGTGATAGTATCAGTTGTAAGACATGGGACTCATTGGCATAGGACTACTTAGCATGGTGTGCCTATGCTGTGCCCTATGAGCAATATAGAAGCATAGAGGAGATGTGAACTGTGCAAATCCAGAGCCAGTTTCACTCTAAACGTTCTAAGAAAACACTTGTGCCTGACCTGTAGTAGTGCTTTCCAAATTCTTGTTGCTCTAATCAACCACAGCCAAACACACCTTACCCTGATTCCAAAATATTGTGATGTCATTGATCCTATTCAAAAAACAAAGGACAAATAACAATTTTAGAATGACAGACAAAAAATGTCGGTGCAGTAGTACTCTATAATTATCAAAAGCTGACCATGATGCTGAAAATCAGTGTTAGCCTCTGTCTCCATCTTCCTAAGTGTAGTGTGTAACAGTTTAGAGTTGGTGTTACTTTCTTTAAATTAGGGTCCTATCACTTTGAATATAAGATTACGGGTGAGAATTTTTTTTAAAATAAATTTGTATTATAACAATCACTTAATTCTTTTTTGCTATTTGATATGTAGTATCATGAGACATGGTAAAATACATGTATCAATTCACTAGGGTAAATTTGTCATTCCTCAGGAATAGTGGATCAATCACAACAAGCGTATCAAGAAGCGTTTGAAATCAGCAAAAAGGAGATGCAACCAACGCATCCCATACGATTGGGTCTGGCCTTGAACTTCTCTGTGTTCTATTATGAGATCCTGAACTCTCCAGAGAAAGCATGCTCCCTTGCAAAGACAGTAAGTTTGGTTTGCTGTTTGAACGTTTAGCAACTTAGTTAGAACTTGAGAATTAATTTTTTTTTCTCCTGTTACAGGCTTTTGATGAAGCCATTGCTGAACTTGATACATTAAGTGAAGAATCATACAAAGACAGCACACTAATAATGCAGTTACTGAGAGACAACTTGACAGTAAGTACATCACCGTTAAAATTGTCTTATTAACCAAAGTGATGTT
>CM053587.1:245539079-245596306 GCA_028646515.1 Pseudochirops corinnae
CAGCCTTCCAGGCGGCCCTCACCAGATTCTGGTCTCAGGAAAACTCCTTCTCAGTTCTCAGTCAGTTCTCAGCTTCCAGATGCTGGGAGAGAAACTCTCTCTCTCTGAACCTTCAGCAGGAGCAGCATTCAAATTCTGTCTCTCAGACGCTCTCTGCCTCAGCTGGCTTCAGTCTCCAGGATTCTTCCTTCAAGGGGAGCAAAATTCCAATTCTGTCTGTCTGTCTCTGGAATTCTCGCTTATGTACACACCTCAGCCAATCCCCTTCTTCCACATCAACAGGGGAGTTCATGCCTTCTCAACAGTGGGACAGTATGCATCTTCCATACTTAGTAGTGCTAAGTATCCTGCTAAACTGATTACTATTACATTTGGATTGGAGAATGGCTGAACAAACTGGAACATGGATGTAATGGAATATTATTGTGCTGTAAGAAATGATGTATGTGATGAAAACAGAGAAGCATGGAAAGACCTCTATGAACTGATGCAGAGTGAAGTAAACACAATATATATAGTGACTAAACGTAAATGGAAACAAAATCAAAATTGAATGTTGCAAAATTATAAAGAACAAGCATGGCCTGAAAGAAGAGATATGAGAAGATATTCCTACCCAGTCACACCTCACCCCCACCCCTTCTTGGAGGTGGGAGGTTCAGAGATGTTGCATGTTGTCCATGTTTTGGGATTTTTTCAGTGTCTTGATCAATAGTAATTATATTTTCCTCTTCCATTTCTTTTTTCTGTATTTAAAAATATTATTTGTTATATGGGATGGCTTTCTAGGAAGAGGAGGAGAATACTGTGAAAAATGATGGTGATATAGACAACCATTCTGATTTGGAAGATACCACTGAGGTCACGTAATATAATCTATGACCAAAGATCAAATATGAATTGTCTCTAAAATATCTCCAAGTATTCATTCATTCTTTTTTTGAAGATTTCTAGTGAGGGAGAACTCCTTGTCACCTTGGGCAACATATTTCATTTTTGGATAGCTCTAGTAGATGGGCAGCTAGGTGGCGCCATAGTGCACAGAGTGCCAGACCAAGAGTCAGGAAAACTCATCTTCCTGAGTTCAAATCTGGCCTCAGACACTTACTAGCTGTGTGATCCTGGCTGAATCACTTCACCTTATTTGCCTCAATTTCCTCATCTGTAAAATGATCTGGAGAAGGAAATGACAAACCACTGCAGTATCTTTGCCAAGAAAACCCCAAATGGGGTCACAAAAGAATAGGACATGACTGAAACAACTGAGCAACAAATGCCTCTATGTGTGTATGTGTGTATAGATATAGACATAGACATAGACACAGACACAGAACAGACACACAAACACACACATACATGTACATATATACACATATACACACATATATGTAGTATTTAATTATTTACATGTTGCTTCTCCCATTTGATTGTGAACTTCTTAAGGGCAGGGATGGTTTTTGCCTTTTTTGGACCCCCTGCACTTAGCACAGTACTTGACACAGTTAATGCTTAAGAAATGTTTGTTGACTCATTAACCAGCTAAGGAGCCTGGAACACTCAGTTTTCTGTAAAGATTTATGCAAGCTCTGAGGTCAAACAGAACAAGTCTAACCCTTCTTTCAAATCAGAGACCCAATAAAGACTTAATGAGAATAGCGTAGATAAGAACCGTCTGCTTTGAACATCTTCCCAAGTGTAATTTAGCATTTTATTTCAAATATTTTGAATTACCTAGTTCCCAATAAATAGGATCCTAGATTGAAGGCTAAAAAGGACCACCAATGTCAATTAGGTCAAGCTTCTGATTTTATAACTGAGGAAACTGAGCCCCAAGTAAGTTAAGTGATTCGCCCAAAGTTCCACTACAGGGAGTAAACATCAGAAGGGAGCTATGGACTCAGAGACATCAGTCTTTTTTTCTGGAGGGGGGGAAGGCAGGGCAATTGGGG
Organism: Pseudochirops corinnae; assembly: GCA_028646515.1. Taxonomy (NCBI): domain Eukaryota; kingdom Metazoa; phylum Chordata; class Mammalia; order Diprotodontia; family Pseudocheiridae; genus Pseudochirops; species Pseudochirops corinnae. Next base: position 245,541,029 of record CM053587.1, read on the forward strand.
TTAAGTGACTTGCCCAAAGTCACACGGCTAATAAGCGTTAAGTGTCTGAGATTTGAACTCAGGTCCTCCTGACTCCAGGGCCAGTGCTCTATTCATTGTGCCATCTAGCCTCCCCAACAACATTCTTTCTACTGTACTTCAGTGTATCCTTTAAAAATAAAGTTTAACATTACTTTTAATGCAAACTTCTGCTTGACCTTCAGGCCCTGGATTCTGGAAAGCAAAGAAGTTCTCTAAGTGCATGAGATAATTTTTTCCATACCCTAGAATGTACTTCAACAAGGCCTGGTGACTTGAACAGCAATTAGGTGGCCTGCCTACTGTCTCATCCATTAGAGGTAGCTAATGTAATGGATAGCGTGCTAAGGCTGAATTCAGGAAAACCTGAGTTTGGATCTGGTCTCAGATTCATAACGAATTGTGTGAGCCTGTAACCTCTGTCTGCCTCAGTTTCCTTGACTGTGAAATGGGGATAATAATAGCACCTACTTCCTAAGATTGTCATGAGGCTCAAATTAGCTAATCTTTGTAAAGAGCCTGGTATATAATAGGCACTTAATAAATGCTTGTTTTTTTCCTTCATGACTTACCTTGGTTTTTTTTCCCCCCACTTAATAGTATTTTATTTTTTCCAATTATGCATAAGGGTAGTTTTCAACATTCACTTTTATAAGATTTTGAATTCCAAATTTTCCCTCCTCCCCCACTCCCCCTTCCCCAAGAGAGCAAGCAGTCTGATATAGCTATATAGGTACAATCATAATTAAACATATTTCCAGATTGGTTATGTTGTGAAAGAAAAATCAGAAGAAAAGGGAAAAACCATGAGAAAGGAAAAGCAACAAAAAAATAGAAAACAATATGCTTCAATCTGCATTCAGACTCCATGGTTCTTTCCCTAGATGTAGACAGCATTTTCCACTATGAGTCTTTTGGAATTTTCTTAGATCATTGTATTGCAGAGTAGAGCTAAGTCTATTAAAGTTGTTCATTGTACAATGTTACTGTGTACAATGTTCTCCTTTACTTTGTTTTTTATTAACTATTTTTATTTTATTATCCTTGTTTCAAAAGTAATACCCCTTGGCAATAAAAACATATTAAAATGGATTTGTGACCTCATCAATTTGGAAATTCTCTCCAATGATGCGGATTGTAAACCATTTCTGCCCACCCATCATATGAGACTCTTGTCCAAATTTTCCCACAACTGCAATACAAGGGTGTCTATACAACATGCTATAGGCCTTCTACACTTTCTCCTGACATTGCCAGAGTACTAGTGGAAAACTTTGGCAGTTCACCTGTGTAGTGGCAATCACACTGGCATACTCAGGATGGCTGCTAGCACAGGTTCTTAGATCTGATTTACTAGGAAAAATAACTGTTTAAAGGATCAACAGTCTTTTTTAATTAAATTCACTGGTTCAGGAGAAAAGTCAGCACCCTGAACTTTAGAGAAAATACAGGCAGAGAAATAAAAACCAACAGACAGGGCTCTGACTGCCTGAATCAACTATATACTTTACATACATCCCTGTATTGAGAGAGCCTTTACATCTGAGCAGTCAGGGAGCTCTGAACATATGGCCACTCAGAATCTTGACAAGGGAATCACAAGATCCTTCTCATAAGCAAGGCCCCAAAGCGAAATACCAACTCAGAGTATATATACAGTTCTCAGAGACAGAAAGCATCCCAACCCTTCAGACTCAGTGCCTGGTTAGAAATGAGCAAAAGATGTGAAAGCCTACAAGCAAGCCTCCCCTAAGCAAACTTCCCTTAATGGACTCCACCCGAGGCCTATTAATGGGCGAGGAAGATCTTAAATCCCATTAATATTACAACCTGTTGTATCTCAGCCTTGCCACATGACCGAGTCATCTTCTCTTCCTATCGTGGAATTCCTTGATACTACATTTTATTCCCATCCTTCAGAGTTCCTTAGTGATTGTATGTTGTGGCCTTCTTGCGTCCACCATATGCTATTTTGTTCACCCTCTCTATGATATCAGTGTTTAATTCTTAGAAGACTGTTGGATGATATACTTTGATACCACACAGCAACACTGGTAAAAATAACAGAATCCAAAAGATGAACTTTTTCTTTAATGGGAAGCTTGGGGTCATTAACACAGCTTTTCAATTTTCCAAAGTCAATCTAACCTACTCTCTTCTCATTCGACTCTGGAGTCAATTCATTGTCCATTTATGTTTGTTCTAAATATATGTACTGATAGACAAGTTCTAGAGAGTGTCTATCCAAATGCATGTTGTTATGTAAACAATAGATATTCTTCACCTAATTGGTCTGTACTGTGTGTATAGGCAGCCCAAACTCCTTTGAGTGACTATAGATCTCTTCCTAATGTTACAGAGATTGATGCAATAAGAATAATATCATCTGTGAATAGGAACCTATGGAGAACCTCACCATTTATAGGGAATCCCTCTTCAATTTAGAATCTGAGCCAGAAGTCCTCTATCCCAGTGTTGAATACATTTGGCAAGCATAGGTCTCCCTGCATTTTTTTTTTTTTTGATCAGAGAATCACTGAACAGGGGGAGATTCCTATTTTTATATCTCTCAAGTAATCTTGAACGATTTTGACAAATGAATGGAAGACACCTGGTTGAAAAAGAACCTGCAAAGTGGCGTTTTGTTCTACTAAATCAAATACATTTTCATAATTCACAAACAATAAGTACAATGGAAACTTATATTCTCTGCATCTTTTGAAGAATTGTGAAATGGTAACGATGTAGTCCATTGTTGAAAATTTCTTCCAAAATGCTTCTTCCAAAAGCCTACTTAATCCCTATTAGTCCCTTCATCAAAGATGCTCTCAATACATGTGGAGACGACTCATAACAATTTTGAACAAGTGGAAAGATTAGATATATAGGTCATTAGTTATTGATGTTATTTCAGCAGTTTTTTGGGGGGGGCTATTAATTCAGTCTGAGATGAACAACAGAAATGGCATAAATACCTAGGGTAATAATTTCACACAGAAACTTAAGCAATGTAAGTTGTTTGCCACAACATGGAGAGCTAAAGAACCCAGAAAATCTTAGTTTCCAAGTGGAGAGATAGCTGCCAAAAGTGACAATGGGTAAGAATATAGTCTCATTTGCAAAAATCTCATGAAAGATGATGGTGCAGCTAGATGGTTCAGTAGATAGAGTGCTGGGTCTGGAGTCAGGAAGATTCATCTTCTGAGTTCAAATCTGGCCTCAAACACTTAATAGCTGTGTGACCCTGAGCAAGTCACTTAATGCTGTTTGCCTCAGTTTCCTCATCTATAAAATGAAAGAAATGGCAAAGGACTCCAGTATCTTTGCCAAGAAAACCCTAAATGTGGTCATGGAGAGTTGGACATGACTAAAAAATGACGGAACAACAACAATAGTATGAAAGATGATAGAAGATTGTGAGCAACATCACCCCATAAAGCAGAGAGAAGCAATAGAGAGCCAGTTTAAAGAGAGATTGGTAGGATATTTAATTACACAAAATTATCCCAAGGGTATTTTTTTTTATAAGAAGGGGCCAACTGATGAAGACTTTATTTTATTTTATTTTATTGCTTTTTGGAGGGGGGAAGGTAGGGCAATTGGGGTTAAGTGATTTGCCCAAGGTCACACAGCTAGTTTTTGTGTTAAATGTCTGAGGTCAGATTTGAACTTAGGTCCTCCTGACTCCAGGGCTGATGCTCTATTCACTGCGCCACCTAGCTGCCCCTCCCCAGGGTATTTAAGGATGAAAATGAAAGAACAACAAACTGAAGGAAAAAATATAAAAGTTAAACTTTTTTCATCAAGGAGAGTGGAACCATCGTATTTGGATCCTAACATCACAGTCAATGACGTGCTTATTGTGGAAGTACAAATTTCATGAAAGAGAAGAGAGAGAAAGAGCAGCTGGAACAGACTGAGCATATACAGAGGAGATTCACTGATGTAAGCATGTGCCTCACACTTGTGAGTGCATTGAGGGACTGTTACACAAGGTAACTATCTGAAGATTTGGAAAGATACCAAAGGTGTAGGAAAATCTAGGCAGTAAAATAGAAGCTCTCCATTTATTCTACCCATCCCGAGCAGCAGTTTTATCCATCCTTGGATCTTCTTAGCGTCTCCAGCTTAAAAAAAAAGGTCATGTTACTTTTCCCTTGGCATTCCTCACCAACCTCAGCTCATTCTGCACTTTGGCTCCCTGACATTCTTCTTACACTACCTCATCATGCCTTTGTTTCCATATTCCATTACCTGCCCTTTCTTCCATCTTTTACTCATGTCTTTTAAAAATATAAAATTGACAGGTGAGTTTTCTGTGAAATCAAATTGATCTACTCACAAAAAAAAAAAAAAACCACAGCCCTTTTTCTTATGTAAGTAGAATTGTTTCTGTTTACCCTTTCAGAATTTCCCTTATGAAAATCTCCCACCCCACTTGGGTTGGTGACTTATAAATCAATTACTCATAATGAGTAAAAATATCAAGAGGACCAATATTCTGTGGCCAAAACCTTCGTCCATGTACGTTTCCTTCTTTGTTGAATTACTCTCTTTATGTCTTCTGGATTACCTTTCAGGATGTCAGTGATGGTAAAGCGTACTCCTCAAAACACAATTCCTCAAAGAAAAACACCAGCAGTGCAAGCAGGAAGCTCTTTCCCCACAGAATTTTCAGCTGATTCCAGAAGCTCTAGATCCTTGCCTGTCGTGAATTAAAAATTAAAAAAAAAATAGAAAAGTACATGTGATTTTAAACTTTGTGTTTATACTTTTTAAAGTGTGATTCTGGTTATGCCTCAATAATTAATAGCATGGGGGTGGCTAGGCAGCACAGTGAATAGACACTGGCCCTGGAGTCAGGAGGATGTGAGTTCAAATCCGGAGCCTCAAACATTTAACACTTACTAGCCGTGTGACCTTGAGCAAGTCACTTAACACAAATTGCCCTGCCTTCCCCCCTCAAAAAAGAAAAAAAAACATAATTAATAGCATGAAGATCACTTTAGGCTTTCAATAAATCTCTGAAAACTTTCGAGTTTGTCAAGTAAAATAGCTCAGTCTATTATTCTGCCCTTGGTATATATATTACCTTTGTTGTGCATGTCATTTTTATAGACTTGAAAGTGTTCTCTCATATGAGGGAGAAAAAGGCATCAAGTTATGATTAATATTTTCTTATGTTCCACAAAAGCATTTTAGATTTTTTTCCCCAACTATCTTCATTATTCAATGCTTGGAATTCAATGCGGAGTTATAGCAGTTGGGAAGGAGACTAACATCGCTATTCAGACTTACCACCCACTACCGCAAAACTGATAGCATTTCCATTTCTCTGCTGCAGCATGTGACTCAAAGATTTGGTCCCCTGGCATTTGAAACCATGCTAGCTGTAAGACTCCTGCTGAAGTTAATGAAAGTTCAGACTCCACACATCATCTTTCACATACCACCATCCTTACTGCTCCAGGTTGGGACCTTGGCCCTGGTTTAAAAGCTAACAACTATCCTCAAAAGGGCAATCTTCACAAGGGCTCTGACATTTCATAAACTTTGGCACTTAAGAAGGTCATAAGGCCTTGACTGCCTAGGAGGGGAAAGGCCATAATCTATTTACATGTTTCCACGTGATCCGTCCAGTAGGGTCCAGAACCTTCTTGAAACTTGTCATGCAAGGACCCCTGGGGGTTAAATAAGAAGACATAAGAAGTTACAAGGTTGAAGAGGGTCTTGAAGCCAGAATTGGGAGTATATACTTCATTCGTTGCATAAAGGAGAGTCAGTGAAGATATTTAAGTTACAGGGGTGATGTGTATACAAAATCATCAGTCTTGTCTCTTCCAGAGTCATCAAAGTCAAGTGGCAGGACAAAAAGTCAAGATAGTTGGTAATATCCTGGAATGCAGTGGATGACCTTGGTGTCTTCAATATCTGACCAAACTCCAAGCCCTTCACAAGGCCTGCTTCAGCTGCCTTCCTGACTATTGGAACAAATTGTTCTCATCTGCTCATTCTGGTAAGAAGGCGTACCCATAACTCACTTGGTTACCCTCAATCTGGTTTAGCCTGTCTGCTAAAACAGCTTTATGTGGGTGTGGACACTGTGCATGCTACATCTTCTTGCAGCTATAAGTAAGAGTTGAGTGGCAGGTGAACACCAAAGGTAGATGAGCAGCCCTAAAGAGGATTTACACCAGAGGTGCTAGTCTTCCTAGAAGACCTCATACATCAAGTGGCTCAATGGATAGAGCACCAGCCTCGAGTCAGGAAGACCTGAGTTCAAATGTGACCTCAGGCACTTGTAAGCTATGTGACCCTGGGCAAGTTAATTACCCTTTCCCTGCCTTAATCCACTAGAGTAGGTCCAAATACAAGGTAAATTCCAGGGGGTAGGAGGTGATGATGCCTAGGGGAAAGGAAATAGTGCTTAGGTTAGAAAAGCCCTTGTGCTTTAGCTGAGCTTTGAAGGAATCTAGGAATTCTAAGACGAGGAGCTGAAGCGTGGATTCCAAGCATGAGAGAGGAGGCAGGAAATGGAATATCAGAAAAATGAATGAATATCAGAAATATCAGGAAATGGATGAGAGCAAGTAAGTCAACTTGGCTGGACTGTAGGGTACCAGAAAGGAATTAATGTGTATAAGACCATAAAAGGAAACTGGAACCAGACTTAGAGGAGTGGGCATTCCCTCATTTTACGAAGGAGAAAATGGATTTATTCAGGGTCACAGAGTCAGGACCAAACCTAGTGTTAACAACATTAGAACACCAGCACTCTCTATCTGTAGTGGGGTTTTTTGTTTTTTAGCAATGAACAAATAGATGCTTGATGAACTGAAACCCACTGAATATACGAGCAACTTTGCTCAAGAGGGAGAAATTTAATGAATGAATGAAGTAAAATAATTTATCTATGGGAATTAGTAAGAATACGAATTTTAAGGGAAATTTCTAGCTCAGTAATACACATACAAACCCATCAACATTACTTATATAAATGGAGAATATAATTCTTAACAATAAGAAAGGAAACAAGCATTTATTAAGAGCTTATGATGTTCTAGGCACTATGTTAAACACTGGGGATGATACAATTACAAGCAAAGAGAAAGATTACCCCTGCCTTCAAGGAGCTTATGTTCTAATGGGGGAAGACAAGACACAAACGGGAGCTTAAAAACGAGGCAGCAGGGAGGGCAGAGATGAAGTCTTCAGGCACAGACCATGGTTTTGAAGTCCAAAAAGTCAAGAACAGAACATGGAGGGAAATGAAAGCTGGCCGGCTTAAGCCCCTCAACAAAATGAAGGCCCCAGGAAGAACTCACCAGTCAGAGAAGGGGACGGGCCCGGTAAGGAGATATTCCGGGGTGAAAAGGCCATCGGAATAATCAGATGTTGAAGGGTAAGGAGGTACCAGGTGCTCAGGAAAGTTCTAGGATGAGACAGCCACAGAGGCACGGTTTTGAAATTCAAAAAGTCAGGAGGGCTAGGATGGGAAAATAATCCTAAAGATGTGAGACACACAACTTGGAGAAAGGAGAATGAAAATGGATTATTAATTGACACCTGTCCAAAATGCAGTAGCACCTTCAGTCAACCAATAAAGAAGAATAGAAGAAGCAAAGACATCTTTGCATACCAAAAGAGCCAAGAACAGCTCCTCTGCCAACTAGATAGGAGGAAAAAGATGACCAAAGCCATCTTAAGTTCTGCCCAATGCTCCCAGCCTGGTCAGTTCAAATACTCCTAATTATGTTCCTTCTTCCCATGTCTGCTGCTCAATTTCTTCCCCACCAGCAAGAACTGGAGACTACACCATACCTTCTGCATGCCAAGATCCATGCCAGGTCTAAAGGCTAACACCCTTCCTAAGGGACATATCACTTATGACTCAAGGGGATCCTTCTCCTACTGGTGAATTCCTCCTGCTGTCTCCATTGTGTTGAGGAATTTAAGCTGGCAAGTTTTCCTTCTCCATCAGCCTCTGTTCCCAACTTTATGGATTCAAAACTATGTCCCCGTGCCCTATGCTTTCATCTCTGCCCTCCCTGCCTTCTCACTTTTAAGCTCCCTTTTGTGTGTTTTCTTCCTCTACTAGAATATAAGTTCCTTGAGGTCAGCAACAGTCTTTCTTTTGAAAACTATTCCCTCCATAAAAACTATTCCTTTCTGCTAAAAACTATTTCCTCCACTCAGTCAACCTAACTCATTGGAACCTGCTCTCCTGAGATTTATTGTCTAACCCAAGCCGAGCTGAGGACAAAATCATTGTGCATTCCCATTCGAAAACGCTCTAAGGTGGCTTAGTGCTCATTGTCGTTATGCGGTTGCCAAGGATGGATAAACAGATGGGCTCCTAAAATAAGGTTACTTGGTTACATATCAGTGCTCTTTACATGATACCATACTACTCTTAGCCCCTAGGGAATGACAGAGAACATTGCAATGAAATGGAGTCCTGCTTCCTTATTCTGTTTTAGAATGATTAATGTTCTCAGGTGCCAACAATCTGTGTCACCACCCACACCTTCTCTCACCCCCGCCCCTCTTCTTCCGCCCTTAAGATTCTGGGAAGACAAATGGAATTGTTTTATGTGTTAATTTTTTAAGCCCAATTTTGATATCAGGAATGAACTTGTTCGGGATTAAAGGAACAAGCAAAGAGGGACAAAATCCTATGCCTACACTTATAAGGGCACCGTCACTACCTCCCAGGCTACTCCCCAACTCTGGCTCCCAACTTGTTAGCCTCCACAATAATTCATTTCAGTTCAACAAGTATTTAGATATCCCCACTATGGGAAAGACACAGTGCTTGGGCTGGGGACACAACAACAAAGCCCAAAAGCTTTCTGTCTTCGAGGAACTTGCATTCTACTGGGTGAATGAGACACATATATGGAGAAGTAAATTTTTTTTTTTTAATGGAAAGTGTCAAGTAATTTAGGAGGGGAAACATAAAGAACTTTAGGGATTGGGAAAGGCTTCATGGAGGAGAAGGAACCTGAGTAAAGTTTTGAAGAAATAAAGGGATTTCAAGAAGTAGGGGCAGAAGTGACTTGAGAAAGGCTTGACAAGCAGTTTTCTAGAACAAACATGCACCTGACACACTTTGAAGTTTAATCAGCATTATGAGCATTTTCTCCATCACTATTGCAAGTCTACCAAAGGTGGGGAACCTGTGGCCTTTAGGCTGCATGTGACCTTCTAGGTCCTTGGGTGCAGCCTTTTTACTGAGTCTAAGTTTTACAGAACAAATCCTTTTATTAAGAGGGTCACATGTAGCTTTGAGGTCGAAGGTTCCCCACCCCAATCTAGACCATAGGTCAGCAAACTAAGTCCAGTTGGGGCCCATTTTTGTACAGCCTTTGAAGTAAGAATGATTTTTTCATCTTGTCAGATTTGGCCCTTGGGTCATATTTTTGCCAACCCCTGGTCTAGAAAATCTCACAGGGTGCCTTTCGACCTAGTTATCTTCCCTAACTCCTCTTCACTATCTCTTGGTCCTCCATGTTTACTCTGTTGCAAAGGCCTATCAGTTTCGCCTTTGCAACATCCATTCTCTCTGATACTTCCATCATTTTGGTTGCAGGCATCACCACCTCAAGCCTAAACTATTGCAGTAACTGTTAATGAGCCAGCCTGACACAAGTCTCTCCCTACTCCTAGTCAATTCTCCAGCCACGCAAGTGATTTTCCTAAACCACCAATCTGACCATATCACCCTACTTAATAAATTCCAGGGGCTCCCTATCACCTCAATTATAAAATCAAAACCATTTATGTTCAAAACCATTTATGACTTACTCCCCACCCCCAACAAACACACACATACACACTTTTCCACTATTCTTTTTTAATTATTATTAATTTATTCATTTTTAGTTTACAACATTCAATTCCACAAGTGGTATTCTTACACCTTATGCCCTGACCTGCCCTCTCTCCCAACCCATCCACCCCCAATGTCTCCTTCCTGTTCCCTGAGCAAGATACTCAGCTCCTGACATTTTCCCCTGTAAGTCCCCCATGCCTGGAATGTTCTCCCTTCTCCATTCTGCCTCCTGGCTTCCCTGGCATCCTTCAAGTCCTAACCAAAATCCTATCTTTTGCGGGAAGCCTTTCTTCATCCCTCTTAGTGCTCTCCCTCTGTTAATTATTTCTTATTTATCCTATGTATGGCTTGCTTTGCATATATTTGTTTGCCTGTTGTCTCTCTCCTAAGACCGTAAAATCCTTCAAGGCAGAGACCATCTTCTGCCTTTGTGTCCTTAACATACTGCCTGGAACACAGTAAGTGCTTAATGAATGTTTGCTGACCGACAATCAACAAAACCCACTAAATCAAACTCTGATTTGTAATTTTTGGTGATTTCTGAGGTATAAATGCTCATATTGAAAATTTAACAATTGACTCAGGTTCAAGCACATCCCTGAGAGGAAAAAATGAGTGGTCAGGCACAAAGGCATGGAGGTGGTACCTTGACTTGCATGTTCAGAGAACAGCAAATAGAATAATTTGTCTCTAGCATAGACGTATAATGGAGAGTGTCAGCCAGGTAAGCCAGGGATTACTTAAAGACCTCCAGTAATAGGGAATTTACTCTTCTTAAGGCAACCTATTCCATTTTCAGACAGTCATATCCTAGGATCATAGATTTAGAGGTAGAATGGACCTTTAAGATCCAACCTCCTTGTTTTACAGTTGGGAAAAGGGAGGCCAAGAGCATTAAGCACTTGTACAAGTCACTCATAGTAGGTGATGGAGTCATTATTGGAGCCTGTATCCACTGGTCCTGAATCCTGAGATCCTTCCACCATACAACACTAGAAATGCTAAGAAGTTTGTTGCACTGAGTTCAAGTCTCTCTCTGTAACTTTTGCCCATTGCTTCAATTTCTCTCCTCTGAGGTCCAACAGAACAAGCCAAATTCAACTTCTTTATGAAAGACCTTCAGTTATATTAAGACAGCTATCCTGTCCCCCTAAAATGACATAATCTTCCATCTAAACATTTCCTTCAACCAATCTTTGTATATAGTAAGTTCTCCAGTCCTTTTCCCATTTCCTTTGCCCTTGTCAGGATGAGCTCCAGTTTGTCCAAGTCCCTCCTAAAATTTGGTGTCAAGAATCCAATACTCTATGCTTCAGATATAGTTTGACTAAGGAAGTATATGGCAGGACTCTATTATTTTCCAGATACTAATAGTCAATGGGGCAGCTAGGTGGCATAGTGGATGAGCACTGGGCTTGGAATCAGGAAGATTCATCTTGATGACTTTACATTTGACCTCAGGGGCAGCTAGGTGGCACAGTGAATAGAGCACCAGCCTTGGAGTCAGGAGGACCTGAGTTCAAATCCAGCCTCAGACACTTAACATATACAGGAAAAAAAAAAAACCCTAGCCATGTGGAAGTCTTAGGAAAGTCACTGAACCCCAATTGCTCTACCTTCCCTCCAAAAAGCAAAAAATAAAAATAAAGAAATAAAGAAATTTGACCTCAGACACTTACTAGCTCCAGGACCCTGGACAAATCACTTAGTTGTGTCTTAGTTCCTCATCTATACAATGAGTTGGAGAAGAAAATGGTAATCCACTCCAGTATCTTTTCCAAGAAAATCCCAAAATGGAGTCACGAAGAGTCTGAAAAAAATGAACACACAAAAGTCAAGAAGCATTTATTAAGTTCTTATTACTTCCAGGCACTTTGCTAAGCACTGGGGACATAAAGAAAGGCAAAAGCTGTTCCCTGCACTCAAAGAGGTCCCATTCGAATGGAGGAGATAATATGTAAGTAACTAGGTACCTACAGGATATGTACATATATATGTAGTGGATGGGAGATAATCTGAGAGAGAGAGACATCAACAGCTGTGGGTGGGGCAGACTGGAAAGGCTTCCTGCAGAAGGTGGAATTTGATCTGAATCTTGAAGGAAGTCAGAGAGCATTTTAGGCTTTGGAGAGACAAACAGTTCAAAGGCAAGATGATGGGATGTTGTTTGTGAGGACTAGCAAGCAGGCCAGTGTAAATGGATCACAGAATGAGTGGAAAGAAGTGGAGTATAAGAATATTGGAAAGGTAAGAAGGGACCAGGTTATGAAAAGCTTAACTTCTGAAACAAATATAGAGATCATTGAGTAGGAGGAAGAGAGTGATGTGGTCTGACCAATGCTTTAGGAAAATCACCTTGGTAACTAAGTGGAGGGAGGAGAGTTGGAGCAGGGAGAATTGGGGAGGCCAGTTAAGCTGTTGCAATAGTCCAGGTGAGAGGTGATGAGGCCATGAACAAGGGTGATTAATGTCTGTCTGGGTAGATGGACATAAGAGATGTGAATGTAGAAAAAACAAGATTTGGAAATAGATTTGATCTAGAGGGTAAGTGAGAGTAAGGAGTTAAGGATGACATTGAGGTTGAAGGCGTGGGGAACTGGGTGGATGATGGTGCCCTTGATAGATACAAAGACATCAGAAGAGAGGAATGTTTGGGGAGAAAAATAATAAAATCTGTTTGGAACATGCTAAGTTCGAGATGCCTAAAGGAAATTCAGTCCAAGATGTGCAAAAGGCTGTTAGTGATTCATGACTATAGTTCAGGATGGTTACTAGGGCAGGATGTTAGATTTGGAACTCATCCACATAGAGAGAAATGAATCCATGGCAGCTGATGAAACCACCAAGAAAAAGAAAAGAGAGAAAAGAGAAGAGGGGCCAGGACAAAGCCTTGAGGGACGCCCACATTTAGTAGATGTGATTCAGAAGAAGGTTCAACTAAAGAGACTAAGGAGTGATCGGAAAGGCAGGAGAAGAACCAGGAAGGAATAGCATCATGAAAATGTAGAGGTTGTCCAGTTGAAGAGGGTGATTGACAGGATCAAATGATGCAGAGAAGTCAAGAAGGATGAGGATTGGGGAAAGTACAGTAGATTTGGCAATCAAGAGATATTTGGTAATTTTGCAGAGTGTAACTTCAATTGAATGACAAGATGGAAACCACATTGCAAAAGGTTGGTAAGACAGGGAGATAAGAGAAAGTGGAGGCAACTATTGTAGATGACTTTTTCAAGGAAGTTAACTATGAAAGGGAGGAGAGACATAGGGTAATTGCAAAGAGAAACCGTAGGATCAAGTGAAGTTTGTTCTTTTTTTTAAGGATAGGAGATATGGGCATGTTTACAGATAGCAGGGAAGGAGCCAGTAGATAGGGAGAAATTGAAGAGAGATAAAGACCAGAGATGATAATGAGGGCAATCTGCTGGGATCGGATGAGATCAAGGGTACATGTAAGCAAAGGTTGTCCTTAATAAGAAGGGCTGTCTCTTCAACTGAGACTCGAGTAAAGGAGGAGCTAATGAAAGGAGATATTGGAAGTTTGTGACATATGGAAGAGAAGAGAAAGAGTACTTCTTAAAGAATGATCTTTTTTGGGTTTTTTTTTGGTCAAATATGACACAAGATCCGCAGCAGGTAGGATAAGGTGAAGAGATGTCGTAGGACGTCTGAGGAGATTTGAGAAAATTTGGAATAATCTCTACAGAGAGTGGGAGAGTGAACCAATTGAGGAGGAATGGAATGTTTCCCTGACAACAATGGGGGCCCCAGTAGATGTTAGAAAATGTACATTTGTAGAGGATCCAATTAGCACAGTTTTGGAATTTCCTCTAGTTCCATTCAGCAGCATGTGATTAGGACCAAAGGAGGTGGATGGTAGGATAAATCCAAGTTTGGGGGTTTTCAAGGCAAGATAAGACAAGGAGGCAAGGGATTCAGGAGTAGAGGACAGTGTAGCACTGAATTCATTCACTAAAGACTGAGTGAAGGAAAAGAGGAGAATATAGTCAGTTCGAGGATGATGACCTGGGAATGAATAAAGGGGAATGGAGCTCCTGATGAGGACAAAGCATAGGTTTAAAGGTCATAAGGCATAGAGAAAGACAGATTGAGGGAAGATTACAGTCTCTTGATTCACTATGATTATTAAAGAAACCTAAATTCCTGTTAGCTCTTTTGGTCACCATATTGTCACTATTGACTCACGTGGAATGCTAAGTCCGCTAAAATGTTCCACAACTTTTTCATGAGAACTTTTAGGATCTCTCAACTACACAAATAGAAATTGGTGGAGGTATGATTTTCTTAACTCAAGTGTAAGACTTTACATTTCTACCTATTAAATTTAAGTTTTCAATAAAGATAATTTCAGCCAACTGTTAGAAGTTGTTGATATTTTTTTGGATTCTGTTTCTGTCATCCAGTGTGTAACCTTTCCAACTTTGGGTCATCTCTAAGTTCGACTTTGGGTCATCTCTAAGTTTGCCTTCATATAAGACAGTAGTTCACAAACTTTTCAACTATAAGAACCCACTTTATACAGAGACAGATTTTACAGACCCTCATGTAATAATAATTAAACTATTATTTCCTCAGAGCACTCTTAAGTGAAAGATAGGTTGCAATCTGTGTTGGTACAGGGAGTTCCCACCCCAGGAAAATCACAGATCCTTAGCATATTGTTATACTATTAGTGTCCATTGATTTTTTAAAATGGTGATAAAAAGAAAACTGTATTTAGTAACAATTTTAAATGAATTTATATTTTATTAACAACAATAACTTCTGTATACATTTGGAAAAAAAAAGGAATGCACATATGTGAGACCTATTCTTTGTTCAGTTTATTCTGACCAAGGCTTGATGTCTGTTTTATTGAAATTATCTAAAGGTCAAAATGACAAAGCAATAAATCCATGGCGCCCGAGGGGACCGCAGACTAGTTAACAAGTAACTAGATTACATCCCTGAAGAAGCTCACAACATCCATTTATAAGTAAATAGAGGAGGCAACTAGGTGGCTCAGTGGATAGAGTGTAAGGCCTGGAGTCAGGAAAACCTAAATTCAAATCTGGGCTCAGACACTTATTAGCTATGTGACCGTGGGCAAGTCACTTAATCTCTACCTTCCTTAATCCACTGGAGAAGGAAATGGCAAACTGCTCTAGCATCTTTGCCAAGAAAACCCCACGGACAATATTGGTGTGCTGTGGTCCGTAGGGTCATGAAAAGTGGAATTCCACTCAACAGGGACAAGTGAGTGACAACTTTTTGCAACTCAATGAAAGGGGACAATGCTATAGAAAGTGGAGAAATGCTAAAATGTCCATATCTTTTGACCTAGAAATCCCAAAGCTAGATAAATGCCCCAAGGAACTCAAAGGAAGGCCTCATATATAGCAAAATAATGACAGTGTCAATTGTGTGTGTTTGTGCGTAGGTGCGAGAATTTTTTTTTTTTTGTGGAAGACCTAGAAATAAAGTAGGTGCCCACTAATTGGTGAATGGCCAAATTGTGGTACATATGATAGTACCATAATAAATGAAGAATAAGAAGAATTCATATGAATGGAAATATAAACTAATAATAGAGTGAAATAAGCATGAAAATAATGACTACCAAAGGGAAAATGGAAAGAAAAACAACAAAAACTGAGTTGTTGTATAATCATAATGCCCATGCTTAGCCCCAGAACAGAGTGAAAAAATTCTTCGCAGAGTGGGAAATCATGAGTGTAGAATATGACATAAATAAAGGTCAAAATGACAAGGCATGGTAATTATATGGATCAATGAGCACTTTATGTATTTTCTGTATCTGTGTCTGAAATGAGTCTTTTGTACCTTCCACTTTCTATGTGGGGTGAAAATAAAGGCTGTTTTCTATCTTTGTATCTTTCATATGCATTTATCTTGAGTGCTTCCATGGGAACTAAGAATCTTGTTACCAGGGGTGTACTGGAGCTGTCTCTCAAAAACCAATTGTTAAATTTTCAGTGAGAGCATTTTACACCTTGGAAATCAAATGCTACAAATCAGGGCTTGATTTCTTGCTTTGTTTTTTGTCCGAACTTAAGAAAGAAAAGGAGAAAATGTTAATAACTCAGATTAAACTTGAAAGCGCCTTATGTGTACATTTTGTTCTCTCCTTTTTTTGTGAGACAGTTTTTAAACATTTACCAACATACCCCTGTTTGTTACTCATATTTGTCGAATTTTAAATGCAAACTTGCTTAGAGATTTCCCATGGTGGATGGAGCCATACAAGCTAAGGAGAAAACAACTCTTTTGAATCAATCAGGCCTGAGATTGAACCTAGTCCTGTGAGTTCAGAGTTTGTTCTCCTGGTTCTGCTCACTTCACATTGTGTCAGTTCATACAAGTCTTCCCAGGCTTCTATAAAATTACCCCCTTGATATTTTTGTACAGCACAACAATATTCCATCATATTCAAATATACCATCATTTAGTCAGTCAATCTTCAATTGATAGCTACCCTTTTAGTCTTCAGTCCTCTGCTACCACAAAAACAGTTGCTATAAATATTTTAAAATGATAGGTCCTTTTCCCTTCTCTTCATTCTTTTTGAGGGACCCCTTCTCAGAAAAATGTTTTTAAACATATAAAATTGATTATAGAAGAAGCCAACTATATTAGAATATAGGTATCAAATCCTTTTTTAAAAATAAATTAATGAACTTCAGGTTAAGAACCCACAGTCTAAACCCAATTTCTGCCAAACTTCTTCCTAATTTTCCCAGCATTTTTTTGTGGAATAATAAATTTTTATTTCTAGTACTGGGGGCTCAGGGTTTATCAAACACCAGTCATAGAGGCAAAACTATGGTTTTTCCAATAGCAATGTATGGCTGTGAGAGTTGGACTATAAGGAAAGCTGAGCACTACAGAACCAACATTTTCAAATTTTGGTGCTAGAGAAGACTGTTGAGAGCCCGTAGGCAACAAGGAAGTTAAATCAGTCAATACTTAAAGAAATTAATTCAGACTATTCATTGGAAGGACAAATACTGAAGCTGAAGCTTAGATACTTTGGCCACATAATGAAAAGACAGGACTCATCAGAAAAGACTCAGGTGGTGGGAAAAATTAAAGGCAAAAGGAGAAGGGAGAGCCAGAGGATGAGATGGATGGATTGCATCATGGAAGCAACAAATATGAACTTGGACAAACTTTGGGAGACAGTGGAGGACAGAAGGGCCTGGTGTGCTATGGTCCATGGGGTCAAGAAGATTCAGACACAACTGTATGACTGAACAATAACCACCTACTGCGTTCATTTGCTTCTGATGTTGTATTTTTAATTTCTTCCACTGACCAGCCTCTATTTTTCAATCAATATCAAATCATTTTGGCTACTACTACAGACTTTTAGTATCTCTTGTGATGTGATACTGCTAAGTTATCTTCTTTTCTGCTTTTTTCATTATTTCCCTTGAGAGTCTTAACCTTTTGTTCCCCCAGATGGAATAAATTATTATTTTTTCTAGCTCTATAATTTTCTACTAATCATCAATCAAAATATTTATTAAACAGAAGGTAAAGCAAAAATAATTGTAACGTATTTTTCCACCCACAAGCCTGGTGCACACTCTCCCACCAATGTGCTCAAAGTAAATACCAATGACAATCGACAAAAATGTAAAATACTTAGTTCCTAGTAAGGAGGCATGTGTTTGAATAACACATATACCCAGGGCAATTCACAGTTCTGGAACTATGGGCCTGATATTCTGTCTTTCCTCAGCAATATTTTGTTCAAAAATTCATTAATTGACATGATATCAGTGTTAGAGAAGTGTCTTCACAGCTGGACAGCCCCACTGTTGAGCTAGGAAGCCCCTCTGTGGGACCAAATTGTTTCTCTTCTGAACTTGGATGCTTCTCTTTACTGCTAAGGTTGTTCTGTCCTTTTTCAGCAGGGACCTCACCTGGGATTTTCAGAGCTTTTCCAATACTGCTTCTTTGGCTAGACTCTGGAGCAATGGTTCTCAACCTTCCAAATGCTGCAAACCTTTAACACTCTATGTGGGCGTATCTGCATGTGGGTGGACCCGCCTGGAGACAGACAGAAGAGGTTCCTAAGACCATTGGAAATATGTGTTTTTCCAATGGTCTTAGGCGACCCCTGTGACCCCTGTGAAAGGGTTGTTCAACCCCCAAAGGGGTTGTGACCCACAGGTTGAGAACCACTGCTCTGAAGGCTTTTCATCTCCCAGGCAGAAGGTGATAACATAGAGAAAGAGGTAAAGGTTCTGACCAATCAACTCTTGCAGGTAACAGAGAGGTTAAACCTTTCTACTAGGCTTACCTGGCAGAAAAGCAAGGTGAGGTAATTTCTTAGACCTGTCTCCTTGGTACAGAGCAGGTCCCTTCAGTGAAAGACCTCACTTTTACCTGATGGTAATTAACTAAATTCTCATTTCTGCCAGCTAAGCCATAACTAGACTACGTACACATGTTGAATAATCACAAAACAGTGCTGGACTCCTGGGTTTCCT
The DNA here is from genome assembly GCA_028646515.1 of Pseudochirops corinnae. Taxonomy (NCBI): domain Eukaryota; kingdom Metazoa; phylum Chordata; class Mammalia; order Diprotodontia; family Pseudocheiridae; genus Pseudochirops; species Pseudochirops corinnae. Next base: position 245,559,398 of record CM053587.1, read on the forward strand.
TGTCATTCATTCCAAAGTTTTCTTGCTCATTGTATGCAAATTAGATTTTAGGAAAATGGGACACTGCTGCATCTTTATCCCATTAAGTGTTTTGTCTCTGGGGTTTGATTTCTTAGTGTTTTTTTTTTTTTCCATATTAGTCCTTGTCTTTCTCCCTGCTAATTAACAAAAATGGTCAAAATCTTACATAAGAATGAAGGTCCATTCCACTCTTATCTTTCTCCACTTGTTGAAATTTCTCCCTTCTTTCAAGGCCTAACTTCATTTGGTCTACTGTCCCTTTCTCAGTCATGTTATCCTACTTCTGCTCAGGCAAATTCCTCAAACTCCTGGGCTGACTATATCAAGATTTTATCATCTGGGAAGCCTTCCTGATCCCCCTAGCAGAAAGTGATCATCTCCTTCTCAAATTTCTTTGAGCACATTCTGATATTTCTTTATCTGCCTGAATTATTTGTACACCTCAGGTAAGATTATAAACTCCTTGAGGGCAAGGATTATATTATTTCACTTTTGTATCTGTAATGTTAATGGGAGTTGAAGAACTTCCCCATACGTTGATGGATCTCTCCTGGAACTCAACAAGATAAGCTTGATTAGGGGAGGTTTGTTTTTCAGGAAGGCCCACATCTTTTGTTACTTTGTAATTAGGCAGTGGGTCTCAAGGGTTGTGATGTCCTCTGACTCTGAAGGGCATATATACTCTGAGGTGAGGTTTTGCTTTGGGACTCACTCTCTGGAAGAGCATTTGTGTGATTTGTCCAGATGAGACTCCAGGTAGCTGTCAAGGAGCACACCTGCTTTGAAAACCCAGATGTTGGTGCTTTTCTCTCTGGTAACTATGTATATATAGCTTTGGTCAAATAGCTAGAAGCCCTGTCTGTTGATTTGTGTTATTTTCTCTGTTTTTTTTTTTCTGCTTGCAGTTTCTGTTTGTATTTTCTCTGAAGTTCAGGGTGCTGGCTTTTGCCCCTGAACTAAGTGAATGATACATGTGTATACACACACACATACACACATATAATTAAAGTAAGAATGTTGACACCTTTAACATTGCTTTCCTTTAGAAAAAGCAGATCAGGGGCAGTTAGGTGGCACAGTGAATAGAGCACCAGCCCTGGAGTCAGGAGGACCTGAGTTCAAATCCAGCCTCAGACACTTGACACTTACTAGTTATGGGACGTTGGGCAAGTCACTTAACTCCAATTGCCCTGCCTTCCCTCCTCAAAAAAGAAAAGAAAAGAAAAGCAGATCAAAGAACCTGTGCTAGCATCCATCCTGGGTATGCTAGGGTGCTTGTTGCTAAAAATATCCCTAATATCTAGCACACTTAATGTGTGTTTAGTAAATGTTTGTGGAATTGAATAGAATTTACTTGATATCTCTCATATGTGTGGCAGCTGTGCTAGGCATATATCTCTCTATACATATATATGTAATTTACATAACATATAATAGAAATGTATATTTATACATGTATTATATATAATATATTATCATATAACATATTCTTATAATAAAACATTTTTATCATATATTATTATAATAAAATATATTATAGATTATATTAAAATATGTTCTATATAATATTTACATATGATATAATTTTATGTTTATATGTTATCTCATTTCTGCTAGCTAAGCAATGATACATGTAATCATTTGAATATATAATATATTATAGACTATATATTAAGTATATTATATATATTATTAAGTATATATATAATCATTATATATCATACATTGTTATACTATATTGGCTAGCATCCCTCTAAGAGTTTATGATTTTAGACCAAATCATTACAGATTAAACATATATCTAATGAATGAACCCAAGATACAGGCCCAAGATATCCACTGACCACAGTCTAGTCACCCAAGTCTTTCAGAAAACTCCTTTTCCTCTTCTCAGAGTACAGTTGTGTTGGCAAAACTGAAAATGAGCAAAAGTCTTTAATCTTCTTGGGAACAGCATCTTTTAAAGCCACCACTAAGTTGCCTCTCAACTCACAGATCTGGACAGAAAAACATATCTCCTATAAATAATTTATACATTCTAAAAATGGAGCTTCCAGAACTCCCCTTGGGAGATAATTCCATTCCATTCATTATTAACAAGCCACTTACCACTAGCACCTAAGTGCTCAGAATTGAAAAGTTCTTCTGACTGGAAGCTTTTCCCTACTATTCATTGTTTCATCTTCTTTCCCCCTATTCATCCCTATTTGCTTTTTCTGCCCTTTTCCTGAGGTGCTGGGGTGAATTTTAAGAGCTGATAGGACCTTGGGGCAACGCATTCACGAAGCTCCTGGGGTGATAATATCTGGTGCAATTTGTAATGCAAAATGAAACTTTACAGCTCCTCAGATGGGGAGACCTGGTCCAATTTCCACTTTTGCTGCTCCATTAATATCATTTTTACCCAGGCCAGTTGCCTGTTAATTGGTTAATTGCCAATATTCTGTTATTGCTATTGATAGCACCTAGGTTTTATAACATTTCTACACTTCTACACAGACCCATAAATACTGGAGCTGGTTATAATGCAAAGATGATACTCCTGTGCATGATTCAATTCAACAAATATTTTAGAGCACTTCCTACCTGCATTCCACAGGACACAGTGCTAGGCAGTACAAAGACAACAAAAGTAGCAGAGGGCCTGCCCTCAGAGAGTTTAGACTCTTGTTAGGGATGCTGGGTGGGTATGGCTGAAAAGTCTACCATAGGCCCAGCAACCCTTCCCTCGACATTGTGCGCCCCCAAATATTATGGTTTTAGCGGATGACTCCAGAAGCTATTTTCAGAGTCTCTAGTCATTTGGACCCTCTGATTGGGAGTTGACCCGAAGCCTTTGCTTAATTGGCATCCTTTTAGTACCAAGATGTTCCCTTTGGCCTTCTTTTTACATCTTTTTGGGAGTCTTTCACTGTTTGCCCTGACCTATTTTTTAATGGAGTTAATGCAACATTCACTGAGTTCCTTTCATCTAATCATTTCAGAATTTTACCCAAAGACACATCATTACACAAGAATGAGATCAGATGTTCTTGATTAGTCCATACTGCTGCATTTCCTGGCCTAAGCCTCCTCTGGTGTTAAAAGATTTTTCTTCTGGTGTTTATTCCTCTAATTTCACAAAGTCCTGACTTTGACTTGTGCCATTTTTATAAGGTCAGGGCCCTACTAGTTCTTTTCTTACATTTTCTTTTTTCTTTGTGAGTTTTTTCCCCCTCCCCAAATGTGAATTAGGGATAGCTAGATGGTCCCATGAATGAGTCAGAAAGACCGATCTTCTTAAGTTCAAATCTGGTCTCAGACATTAGCTGTGTGACCTTGGGGAAGTCACTTAACCCTCTTTGCTTCACTTTCCTCATCTGTAAAATGAGCTAGAGAAGGAAACGGTGAACCACTCCAGCGTCTTTGCCAAGAAAACCCCAAATGGGATCACGAAGAGTAGGACACAACTGAATAACAACAACATCTGTGCATTCCCAAGGGAGATACCCCTCATTATTAAACAACCATCACTCAGCATCCTCTCTAATCCTTTTTGGTTCACATGGTTCTTCTTTGTCCTCTGGTCCAGATCCTTGCTGCTGCTATAAGTTGGTCTTGACTTTCAAGGAGTTTTCATTCCCTGCTCTAACTCCCGTACTGTTCCTTGAACACTTCAATTCTAACATTAATGTCCATCAGAACACATTGTCCTCCCAGTTCATCAGCCTCCTTAAGCCCCATAACCTACCTCTGTCCTCTACTTCACTTACCCAGGGGGGTATTTACAGGCTAGATCTCAGCACCACTCCCAACCATACCATCTGCCTGATAGTAGAAACAGCTAGGTTATGCAGTAGATAGAGCACTGGACCTGGAGTCACAAAGACCTGAGTTCAAATCCAGCCTTAGACATTGATTAACTAGCTGTGTGACCCTGGGTAAGTCATTTAACCTCTTTGTGTCTCAGTTTCATCTGTAAAATGGTATTATAACAGCATCTATCTCCCAGGGTTGTTGTAAGGATCAAATAAGATAATAATTTTAATTATTTAATTTATTTAATGCTTTGTAAACTTTAATGTGTTATATCAATGTATTGCAAGTTAATCTGAATCAGTGACCCATTATCCCCAGTCCTACTCCTAAATCAGTGCTGGGGTATGCTCTATTGAGGGAGGCTTTATTGGGGAAGGCATCACCCAGGCTGCAGCTTTTGTATTACCTGATATTCAGCATGTACTCCCTACCTGTTAACCATCACATGTCTATTACCTTAGGCAGGGGCTGAGGTGAGATGGTCCTTACTCTTTTGTTGCTGTGGACCTGTGTCATCTTTATCTTATTACGAAAGTTATCTACAAAAGCTAACTCTATCTTGAATCCGTTGCTGATCTCCAGTAATACATCCATCAATGTGTTGCTATGTTGAGGTACTTTTAACAAACTTTTGATTCTCTTTTTCCTGTATTTTGCCTCATTAATCAGGGTGAAATCCTGAACAAAGAATTTTTCTTTTAACAAATGCTGGCTATTATTATTACCACCTCTGTACCTTTTTTCACATTGTTCCCTATCACTAGAGCTCATATTTATATATTTAAGGGTGATTTCACTGTTATTTTTCTCTAAATTCAATTTTACTCTTTTTCAATTAAAAATTCCATCTCCTTTCCTTCCCACATATTTCCCTACCCCCATATTGAGAAAGAAAGAAAAACAAAACTCCTGTTTATAAACATGCGTATTCAAACAAAACAAATTCCTGCCTTGGCCATGTCCAAAAAAGAAATACATCTCAGTCTGTAATCTATGTGCATCACCTCACTATCAGGAGGTAGGAAACATGCTTCGCCATCAGTCCTTTACATCATCATCATGTCTTATGGCACAATAACATCTCATAATTTTTATATACTGTAACTTTTTCAGTTGTTGCCCTAATGATGGACCCCTACTTTGTTTTCAGTTCTTTGCTACCACAAAAATGCTTCTCTGAATATTTTGGTACTCATGGGAAATTTGTTTCTCTATTCTACATCCTTGAGTTATATGTCCAGCCCTGGGATCTCTGGGACAAAGGTTATGTACAATTTAGTGACCTTTCTCCCCTAATTCCAAGGTGTTTTAAGCCTATTCTTCCTCCCTGCAATCTCCAGCCCCTCCAGTACCCCCCATTCTGGAGACCCCTCATTCTTTCTGTGCCTTTCCTTTAGGCTTGACATTCATTAACTAGTTCATTGTAGAATTGTCTTCCACCCTTGAGACCCTTGCTCCAATTTTGCCTATCTCTATTCACAACCTGTCAACTGCCATTCCCTGGGTCCCCCCTACCATTTGCTTTCTCCACTCATACTCCTTAGCTAGTGGAGAAAACGTCAACTGTATCTTCTACAAATTTGTGTTGCCTCATGCTAAGAATACCCTTGTTGCTACATGGTATAAGAAAAATGATTGATTCTATTGTTTAAGAAAAATTATTATACTCTTTAAATCTAATCTTATGTGATTAAAGATTGTCCATACCCAAAATATCCCTGACCCCAGTAATTCTCTAAGAATGCTAGAGATGGCTACAAGGTATTTTGGGTTCCCACAGTGCTTGGATCCACCCAAAGCTTTCTTGTTTTGGGTTACCTCATCAAGGACTTGTGAGGAGTCTACTCAAGCTTGTGTTTTGCTTCCCCCTAATTTTATTGAATGCTTATACTTACTCATATTGATTTCAGTCTACCTTGCTTTCAAATTGTCCTTTTGGCAGCTTTGCTTGAGTACGTACATGTAGTTCATGTGTGGACAGACTTGTCTAAGTCCTGTATAACATAAACCTTCCAGAGTCTGGGCTAGAGAGAGCCACACATCTTTTCTGACTCACTTTCCTCTACCAAATGACCTAGTAATTTTTTTCTAAAACTATTTCAGATTTGGGGATCTGTTCTCACAAACAACAGTGGAAATTTATTTATTGTGTCTTGAATGCTTTATAATCATGTTCCCTTCGCAAATCTCCTTCCTCCTCCCACAAGCCCTTTACCCTATGACCAATACCCTGTCTCTCAGCAAATGGTCTCTCCTCCTACTTTACTCTGAAGTCACCTGCCATGAGTTGCCCTTTCCCCTGTTCAAAAATCTTGAGTTGCTCTCTTTTCTCTAGGATAAAATGCAAACTACCCAGTCTGGTGGGTTTGGTTTTTTTTTTGGCTTTTTGGAGGGCAACTGGAGTTAAGTGACTTGCTCAAGGTCACATAGCTAGTAAGTGTTAACCATCTGAGGCTGGATTTGAACTCAGGTCCTCCTGACTCCAGGGCCAGTGCTCTATTCACTGAGCTACTGAGCTACCGAGCCGCACCCCCCCCTCCCCCCAGCCTGGTTTTTAAGGACATCCACAATGTGGTTCCCACTTGCCCTCCCCAGCCTTATTTCATATTTTTTTCCTTTCACTTACTCAGTGTGCAAGTTAAATCATACCATTAACTTTTCCCAAAACTCAATTATTGTGGCTCCCATCATTATACCTGGAATGTGATCAGGAACGCATATAAGCATCTAGTCTTGTGATACTACCTTGAGGATTATACTTCCCTTACAAAGGAAATGTACTTGGAGTTGCTGAACGTTATACATGATGGATACCCACTGTCAGCTGGATGCCCCCCCACTGAAGATATTTCAGCATTCCCATATTCTTTCCTCATTCTCTTCAAGATTCCTGCAGAACTCCAATCCACTTTGACCCTTGAGCCAACTATCCTCTTGGTCAGGGCCCATCTGTCCTGTCATTTCTTCCCAAGGTCCTCAGATCTAGGTATCTGCCTTACTACTTTCCCTGTTATAACCTAACTACCACCTGGCTTTCTGTCTACTCTGAACTGAACCCCTCTTTATGTATTGTCCCCCCCAATTAAGGCATGAGCTCCTTTTTATTTATATCTCCAGCATTTGCTTTCCCAATCCCCTTCTCCCAAAATCATACTGTATTTATTTTGCATAGATTTTGTATTTTTTTAACCTATGTTCATTTAGTTTCCCCTCAGTGGAATGCAAGCATCTTCAAGGTAGAGATTGTTTAATTTTTGTCATTATATTCCCAGTGTCTATACATGATAGGCACTTGATAAATGCTTATTAACTGAATTGAATTGAATGAGAGATGCATAAAGGCCTCCAGTTTTATGGCACTACTCAGAAGACTTGGATTCCTGTAGAAGGAAAGTAACTTTGTCATTGCTAAAGAGGCAACCCCCTTCCTATCAGATGGTACTGTCTGAATAATTTATGGCAATATAGGAGGGTAAAGTCTAGGACTTAATTCCTTGCTGAGCTTCTAGATGCAAGGGACGCCTATACAAACCTTGTCTCCTCAAAAGGCTGGTGCCACCCAATGAACTAGAAAGCAAAATTCTGGGGTTCTCTTCTTTCTCTAAGAAGCTGACACTGTCCAAGAACTCCTTCTCTCTCTCTCTAGAAGGTTAAATCCTACCCAAATGTTCAGACTTGGAATTGCTAGGGAGGGAACCCAGAAACTTCTCTCACTAAATGGCTGGATTCTAGAATTCTCAAAACTAGGGTTGTTAGAGACACTTTCCTTCCCATCAGAGCTGCCCTGTCCAAATAACTTGCAATAATATCAGAGGGCAAAGTCCAATTCTTTTGCTCTCAGGCACTGAGGCTTAATTACTTAATGTCTGCATTTCAGGGAGCCATGTTCACAGTCTTTTTCCCTCCATGAAGTTAGTGCTGCCCAGGAACTCTTCGTTCTCTGTCCAGAAGGCTGGATTACAGAGCTCTTGAGCCTGGGTTTACTAGAAGGATGATCCCAAAGGCTGGCAGTGCTCAGAAACAACCCTTATCTCTCTAGGAGGCTAGTGTTTGGCTGTGTGATTCCCCTCTCTGGGATGCACGTATTTGAGACCAACACAGGTGCCAAATGCTTCTGCTACTCTAGGTCCAGATACTCCAAGAACTCTCAATATTTCTCCATTACTACAACTACTGGCACTATTGGAGCTTATAGAAAGATGATTAATTATTGTCTGGTGGGGCCAAGTCAATTTTCAAGTGTTACCTCAAAGACCAAAACACCCTCTCAGGGCTCCAGGGCTCTCACCTATACTCAGGAAGGGAAAAATCGGCACCTCCAAAGAAGATCCAAACTCTATTACTAACCATTACTATTACTACTACTACTACTACTACTACTACTACTACTACTACTACTACTACTACTACTACTACTACTACTCCTCAGGCCAGACCTGTGATTCAGTCAGTCAAAAAGCATGTATTAAGCACCTATTTTGAACCAAGTAGCACCTTCCAGTACAAAACCCTGGAGATACAAAGAAAGACAAAAAGATTCCCTGCTCTCAGGTAGGTGACAGTCAAATGGGGGAGATGACATGCAAACTGTATACAAATAAGATATATATGGAATAAATTGGAAGTAATCCCAGGAGAAAGCTGCAAGCATTAAGGAGGACTGGGAAACACTTCTTGCAAGAAGGTAGAACATTAGTAGAAATTTGAAGGAAGCTAGAGAAGACAGGAAGTGGAGGAGGTAGAGAATTCCAGGCATGGGGGCTGGTCAGTGAAAATGTCTGAAGTCAGGAGCTGTTGGAACAGGGAGGTCAGTGTAACTGGATCACAGGTTATAAAGCAAGCAAAAAGACTGGGAAAGGTAGAAGACAGTTCATGAAGGGCTTTAAAAAGTATATTAATTCCTTTTAACAGTTGTAATTTTCCCTCTTTATCATCAGTTTTTTCATCTGATGGGTGAGGCGGAACTGCAGAATTTCTTTAGTTTGCATCTCTCTTATTAGAGATTTGGAGGGTTTTTTTAAAAATATAGTTGTTAATAATTGACTTTTCTCATTGGAGATTTGTGTGCTCCAAGGATATAGTAGATCTTTTAAGTTTTCCTCTCTCCCATGGTTAGAATAAATGTTTTCCATGGCATCACCCAGAGGCTTCTTGGAAATTTTGTGTTTATTTCCAGTTTTAATCCAGTATTTACTCACTGACATAATGTGACAGTGTATAGTGGGATCTCATGAGCCAATTTCACCATTGACTTTAAGATTATAGATTATAGAGAACCATGAGGACTTTTAATACTTATCTCTGTTCTGCACCATCCTGCCTGGTAAGTCAGTTCTAGTTCTACAAGATGCCTTGTGGCTCCATATTAGTTCTTAACTTTCCACTGAATGATAGCTGATGGTTTGATAACATCAAAAGTGTAACATAGGGCATGGCTATGAGGCAGATTTATAAAACAGGGCCCATAATTATGGTAATTTGGCACCAAGAAGGGTAGTTATGAAATGGCTCAGAATTAGACCCCTAGTTAGAAGGCACAACATTCTAACAATGGGCTAGGGGTTGAGTTCCCGGTTCTGTGCTTGGAAAGATTCTTCTCTCCCATACGGCTCCCATCGCAACCTCATGGTACAAGGACAGGTTCAACCAAAGTGTTTATGAGAAATAATATATCAGACAAATGAATTCTTTAACAGAATAAAATTTTAAATTATTACTTAGGGGTAGGGCCATTTAGTAGGCTTGTTTCTCTTGATGCAGAGGGATCACATGTGATAAAAACACAAAGTCATACATGTCTTATCTTGTCCATTTAGAGGTCATCCCTCACAATAAAATAAAATGAACTACAGATGTGACAGACACCAACTGTCATGGTCACATTGCTGCCATGGGACAACTTTCACCTCTTCCTTCTCTCCTCATTCTTCTGGAGAATGTCCTTCTCCAAGACTACTGTGGTAGAATATGTGTCAAAACTTCCACCCTCTTGTCCAAGGGATGATCACTGGTTAGTTTCCTCTCTTCCCAAACTGGGAAGAATGACAAATCCCAAGAGTTTTTGTGCCCAGCCAACCCCCTTACCAGAGACTGTTACGTAAGGTTATATAACAACCCCTTACCAGAGATTATTACATAATGTTCACAAAGTACCATAAATATAGGTAGCATCTCCATTGAGAGCATTGCTTTGGTGATGACAGAATCAAGCCCACCTTAATCCAGGGTTTACCAGAAAGTGACATGTTTGGAATCTGGGTGTCTAGGACTGGATTTTAGAGAATTCTGGGAGAGAAGAGCTGGAAGAGGAAAGTTCATTCTCCATTTGGTAGTCATGCAGGAGGGTACAGTCTAGCCTGGTCTATGGGTTTCTGCTCTCCTGCTCTTTTCTCCTGAGTCTGGTGGGCTATTATTGTTACTGCTGTTGCTGAACAGAGTGATGAAGCGACAAAGAGACTGCCAAGAATTATGAATGATGGTCAGTGAGGGAGAGCAAAAACCTCCCGGAGCAGCTCCTATATAACTGCCCAGCTCCTCCAAGTTTTTGTTTTTCCTCCCTTCCCACAAGGGGAAGGAGTTAAAGGGTGGAAATGCTAATCTTCCTCTGCAACCAGCAGCATGAGTCACTAGCTGCTTATTATCCAAACAAACTGATTCCCCCCTTTTCATTTCTCATTTCCCCCCCTCATTCCTTTCATTGTTATTATTTTACACCCCCTTCCACTTATATTAAAAACAATTCTGGCAGTAGCTAATACTTCTTTGGGGGGATGAAGAGAGTGATTTGGGAAAAGATTTGGATCTCTGCAGAAACATGTGACTCCAACAAGCAGACAGTGACTCCATTCAGAAGTCACAAATGTGAAGGAGACACGTTGAAATAGTACCCCTAAGCAAACTCAAGTTTCTATAAACAGGTGAATCTTTGAACTGGGGGTTCTTAACCCTTTTTTGGATCATTGGCCCCTTGGTAGTCTGGCAGGACCTATGGAAACTTTCTGTTATAAAAAATTTGAAAAAGGAGAGTTAACATTGTGGTGGGGGGGCTGGGAACTTCATGGAGGAGATAACACTTGAGTTGAGCCCTTAAAAACCAGAGATTTCAACAGACAGAAATGATGTAGCCTCCAGACCAAAGGTTCCCCACCCCTGGTGACCATTCCAGGCACTGAAGATGCCATAAGTAAAGGATAGACGGGAGAGGGCTGGGCAAGAATTGATGTTGTGGAATAGTTTATTTTGCATGTAGAAATCTGTTCATGAAGGGAACAGAAAATATACCAGACTCAAATTATAGAGGACTTTGGTTTCTAGGGTAAGGAGTTGGTACTTTAACAGATAAACAATGAAAAGCCACGAAGGCCAGTGAGTAGAGTAATAATGTGATCAAAGTACTGTATTTGGAAAATTTCTCAAGTAGTTTTTGTAAAGGATAGATTAGAGAGAGTTGAGCTGGCCTTATGGGTGAGTGCTTGAGTGCAAATCCACTTAACCTACTCGATCTGGTCAGCCCCAGTCCACATTTTCATATCCCATCCATCCATCCATCTACATATCTTGCTGTCTGCCTTGCCAACATGTTTATGTCCCTACCTCCTCCTCTTCCCCTTTTGTTCTGGGAGTAGTAATCAAATCAATGCCACCATTGCTTCTGGAGATATTATGGCACTGTTTGCCCTATGGCTCTTCTCATTATCCCAATGATTCCCCAAACCTAAACTCTCTTTCCTGGCCACTATGATTCTAGAGTGAGATAATCTCTATGGTCCCTTCCAGTTCTAAATAATAGGAACTTTTGGCCTAGATTTTAAGTAGAATCACAGAAACTCTGAATCTCCTGATTGGGAGGGACCCCAGAGGCCAGTTAGTCTAAGAGGGCACTGGATAGGAATGTCCTTAGAATGGGCTAACAAGTAGTCATCTGACCTTTGTGTGAAAGCCTCTTGTGAGGAGAAGCCCATCATCACTCATGAGGGAAACCTAGGATCTGCTCTAACTGTTTCCCTCTCCATGCTTGTCTCCCCCAATAGACTGCTGTAATGGAATATGAAGATCTTCCCCGTCCATTAATAGGCCTATGTGACCACGTGTCCCCTTTTCCCTTTGAATAAGAGCCGTGTTCCCAGGTCTAAAGGTACACAGGTATGTCAATCACGGATATCTTGCTGTTTCCACAGCTATGATACATCCTGAGTCACATAGAGCCCATTGGGGGAGGAACTTGCCTAAGGAGGAGCTTGCTTAAGGGGAGGCTTGCTTCTAGGAAGGCTTTCACACCTTTTGGCACTAAACTAATTAGGCACCAAGTCACAGGGTTGTGGTGCCTTCTGGCTTTGAGCCTATTAATTGAAAACTATATATACTGGGAGGCTGGTATTTTACTATGGGGGCTCACTCATGAGAAGGATCTTTTGATTCCCTGGATGAGATTCTGAGTAGTGTTTTTTTAACAGCCCCCTGACTACTCAGATGTTGGTGCTCTCCTGGTCCAGGTGATATATGTAGGTGGTTGTATTATTCTGTTTAGACATTTGGAGTCCTGTCTATTGGATTCTTTCTTGGATGCTCACTTCTTTCTACTTATCTGTACTTATCTGTCTATTAATTAAAGTAAGATCATTAGCCCCTTTGAAACTGTTTTTCCTTCAGAAAATCAGATCAAAGAATCTGAGCTAGCAGGCCATCCTGGGTGTACTAGAGTGCTTGCTATTACAAATGTATACTCTTTGGAGACTTGGAATGACTCTGTTTTGTACTTGTATCCATAGCACCTTTCAAAGTACTTGGTACATAAACATTGGAGCTTAATAAATGCTTTTAAAAAATTATTCATTCACCATTCATGTAGAAGTGGCAGAGAGGTAGATTTAAGTTCCACCTAAGCAAAAGCTTTCTAAAAATTAGAGCTGTCCAGAAAATGAAAAGTGATGCCTCAGGAGGTTATGAGATACTGAGCTAATGAATATAAATTGTTTGGCAAACTTTAAAGTACTTTAGAAACATCAGCTACTAACTATCACGTATTAATTGTACAGAGGCACCTAGGTGGTACAGTACATAGAGGATGGACCTGGAGTCAGGAGGACCTGAATTCAAATATGGCCTCAGACACTTAACACTTATTAGCCATGTGACCTTGGGCAAGTCACTTAACCCCAATTGCCTGCCCTCCCCCCTCCAAAAAAGAAAAAAAAAGAACTAGACAATCCAAAATATTGAAATAAAATATTAATTACATTAAGAGAGAGGTGTTTAAAGTAGTCAGTTCTTGGGTTTCTATTTTTCCCTAATGGGAATTATGGAGTTGTCACCAGGAAGAGATTATCCTACTTGCTCTATGTGGTCCCAGAGAGCAGAACCAGGAGCAAAGCAAGGGGAACTGGTCGAGAGGCAGACTTTAGCTCAGTGTAAAGGAAAGCTTTCCAACAGTTAGAGCAGACCCTAGGTTTCCCTCATGTGAAGTGATGATGGGCTTCTCCTCACAAGAGGCTTTCACACAAAGGTCAGATGACTACTTGTTAGCCCATTCTAAGGACATTCCTATCCAGTGCCCTCTTAGACTAACTGGCCTCTGGGGTCCCTCCCAATCAGGAGATTCAGAGTTTCTGTGATTCTACTTAAAATCTAGGCCACAAGTTCCTATTATTTAGAACTGGAAGGGACCATAGAGATTATCTCACTCTAGAATCATAGATTCAGAACTGGAAGAGACCTTAGAAGCCACAAAAGTCAACCTCCCTCACTTTATAGATGAGAGGCAGAGGTTAGGAGACTTATCCAAAGTCTCACAGACAAGAAAGAAAGGAAATAAGCATTTACTAAGTGCTAGGCACTGTACTAATTACTTTATAAATATTATATTTGATTCCCATAAAAACCCTGGGAAGAAGGTGCTATTATTACCTCCATTTTACACGTTGAGGAAACTGAGTTAAACAGAGGTTAAGTGACTTGCCCAGGGTCACATAACTAGTAAACTCTTGAAGTGAGATAATTGGTCACAAGCACATATTAAGTACCTTCTGTGTACTATACTATATGCTAGGGATGAGGTAACATGTACAAGTAACAGTAAATAGATGTAGAAATCAAATCTAGGTGGTCTGATTCTGAATCCAGTGCTTTTCCCTTTTGCCACACTGTTTCTTAAGTTCAGACAGGCTGGCAGTTATCACAGAATATTAAAGTTAGAAGGGACCTTTACCCAGTGAATGAATCTCCTCTACAATATGTGGCCTCTGTATCAGAAAGATTCAGTTTAATTCATTATATTTAGTGTTAAAAGGTCCGTTATAGATCATTTAGTTTAACCCTTTCATTTTTGCAGACAAAAAATGGGCCCATATTTATAGCAGCCCTTTTTGTGGTGGCAAAAAACTGGAAATTAAGGGGATGCCCATCAATTGGGGAATGGCTGAACAAGTTGTGGTTTATGAATGTAATGGAATACCATTGTGTTATAAGAAAAGATGAACAGTCAGATTTCAGAAGAACCTAAAAAGACTTACATGAACTGATGCTAAGTGAAGTGAGCAGAACCAGGAGAATACTGTATATAGTAACAGCAATATTGTGTGATGACCAGCTTTGATAGACTTGGCTCTTCTCAGCAATAATTGATTTAAGACACTTCTATAAGACTCATGATAGAAAATGCTATCTACATCCAGAGAAAGAACTACGGAGTCTGAATGCAAATCAAAGCATACTATTTTCTCTTTTTTTGTTTTGTTTCGTTTTGTTTTTTCTTTCTCTTGGTTTTTCCCTTTTGTTCTGATTCTTCTTTCACAACATTACTAATGTGGAAATATGTTTAATAAGACTGTACATGTATAAGCTATATCAGATTGCATGTCATCATGGGGAGGGAGAAAAAAATTAGAACCCAAAATTTTATAAAAGTAAATTTTGGAAACTATTTTTACATGTCATTAGAAGAAAAAATACTCAGGTCTGTGGTGGGGGTGGGAATGGACCCAGAGAGAAAAGATGATTTGCCCAAAAATCACAGGAGTAGCAAATTGTACAGCTAGGATTCAAACCCAGGTTGTTGGACCCCAAATCCAGTGTTCTTTCCACTGCACCATTCAAATCTTCATTAAGAGCCTATTATGTCCAAGGCACTCCTAGCTGAATAGATTCAACAGCGGACAGAAGACAAAGAGATATCTTGGCTAAATCAGGCAGCAGGTTGAGGTTCAAGCAGGAAGAAGGGAGGCTATCAACTCTGAGATTTACTTGCTGGCATGATAAGAGAGTTTTTGGCTTTACTTTTTGGCTTTTCTTTCTAATTGGTATTTACTTTAGGTGAGCAAGTCTTGTAAATGGCTAAAGCCTGCAGAAGTAAACTGAGACATCAAACTATAGTCAAGGTACTTAATTGATTATTTTACAAATTCCAGCTGTAACCTGGGGTCCAGAGTATATAAGCTCACAGGTGTGACATTATAGCCTCAGCACCTAGTTCTGCACCTGTAAACAGCAGATGCTTAATAAATACTTGTTGATGATGTTGTTGTTGCCTTTCTTTAGAAACAGGATTCTATTCTCCGGGAGAATAGAAGGGGAAACGAGGCAGAGAAACTGGTGGGCCAAGCAGGTAACCAAGGCAAGGCCTCAGGCTTGGTTGTTAAAACCAGAATAATAATGAAAACTCATATTACGTAGTGCTTTGTAGTCTATAGCACTTAGCTCATGAGAGTTCCATGGGGTACAAGTAATATCATCCTCATTTTACAGATTTAAAACAGCACCGAATTGATGACAAGTCTCCTATGAGTTGTGCTTCTGATTGGGAGGGCCTGCAGGCCAGACTGGTCTTAGAGCTTGACTTATGAGATACTTGGTGACTGAGACCGAAGATAGGTTTGACTGGGCCCAGCTGGGAAGAATGGAGGGATACAGCAAGAGGAAGACAAAACTATCCTTATAAGCACGTAATGGGAATGGTCCTTTATAACCTTGCCCCAGTCTATCTTTCCAGCCTCATTATACATCACTCCCCCTCCTCCATTGTGTTATCCAGCCAGAATGACTTTCTTGCTATTCCTTATATCTGATTCTCCTTCTCCTACCTTCATGTCTTAATGACTGTTCTCTATACTTGTAATGCATTCAGTAAGGAAACTTAATATAGGCTCATGATGAAGTCTTTGGTCACTGGCAAAAGATACACTCTTTTATAGCAAGCGTTTGCTCAAAATGCAGCAAAAATCAGCTTATTTTTATGTAGAGACACAGTCCTTTGTAAAAATACATACAGCAAAGTTTAAATACAGGAGAAAACTCCTAAGAATAGCAATGCCTGTTGGTAGAGAAGCAGGGGAGAGAGAATGGAGGGAGATAACTTTCCCATATCCCACAGATGAACAAGCAGGGAAATCCAGTCAAACAGCAAATTCTGTGCAGGCAGATCACTCTTTATGTGGGTCACTGAGCCAGACAAGGCTCCGTGATCATATTCAGTTTCGGGTAGCAGCATTCTTCCCTGCCATCCACTCAACAATAGTGTCCACCTTCCCTCACCTCTTTTTTCTCCTGATAGCAAAAGTTCCTTGGCTTTCCATTAGTTCATTAGGCTTCAATTTCCCATGATCCCTGAGTCCCTCCATCCAGCTGGGAAAAACTATGCTTCCCATCAACCCTCCTTGCTAATGGGCTACCTGGAATGAAGACCCTATTCTTCTCTGCTTCATAGAATTTTTTTTATTCAAAACAAGGCTCAAACATAATCTCTATCTACATGAAAACTTTCCTGATCCTCCCAATGGTAAGTGTCCCTCCTTCTCAAACTACTTTGTATTTAACTAATTTGTACTTGGTATTTTTAAATGTTACAAGTGTGTGTATTTGTTGGCTCCCCTGTTAGAATGTAAGCTCCTTGAACATAGGGCCTGGAATATAATAAATAATAAACATTTATTAATTTATTAATGGGTTGAAAGGCTTATTTTTTAAATAAGTCTCTCTTTGAAAGCAATCTTTGCAGGTCATGGTCCAAATGACATAAACTCATCAGTTTCAGAAAAGAGAACTTTCAACACTTTCTGGAAAGCTGTGCCCTAAATAATGGGGGAGAGAGGAAAGGAAGGGAAGCAGTACAAGAATTTGGTGAAAATATCACTTCTGTGCTTATTTCTGTTTGGAGACATTACTTTAAAGATCATAGTCAATCATAGGATAAGTCAAGAAGTCTCATTACATAAATCCAACACTCTGCCATTGTGAAGGAAAAACTATGCCAGCCTATCCAGATTGTCCTATAAATTGTCTTCTAATTTCATAAGTGTCTCAGGGGCACAGTCCAATGAGTGAACATAATTAATTGTAGTCTCAGAGAGAAATTCCCGAGGAGCCACATTACAAATGAATAAGAAGAGACTGAATTTAGTGGAATATTCATGAATGGCTAACTAGGTATTGGCTAGCCCACCCTCAATGGGATGACCACAGCAGCCTGGAAGACCAGTAAGAGACTAAATCCAGAATGGGAAAGTCAGGAGTTTGGTCATTTGCGTAGCCAATTCTGGCCATCTGATCAATTTAATCAAGATAATAGAATGTTAGAACAAAATTCCAAAACAATCTTAGAATCAGTGATTTCAGTGAACAAAGAGGAGGATGTAGTTCAAGGGAGAAGGAGGGGTGAACACTCGTTTCGAGGGTCAAAGGTAGTTCAGAATCTTGGTGTTGATTCTAGAAAACTGAAGACAGAATAGTATAGTAAAGACAAGATTCCTGCAGAAGTCAAAGGCCTGGCTCAGGCATCTAGGCTTAGAGTAAGATAGAAAATGCCACTCATATAGGGGGGTATTGGGGTCTGAGACAACCTCCAAATCCAATCATTCATCTTGGACCAGATTCTGAGCAAGTTAAGCAAAGTAACTTCACTTTTCTCCTTAAATGCAGGAGACCTTCCCAGTGAACCCCCACCCCCAGTCACATGAGCCCTTCTTTCTAAGATTACCTTCCCTCCACTAAGGATGTATCATGGATGTTCCTATTTATTCAAACTTTTTCTCTTTTGAATTAGGGCATGAAATCCTTGAGGGCAGGGCAGTTTTTCATCTTTTCTTTGCATCCCCAGAACTTAGCACAGTACTTAACACAGAAATACTTAACAAATGCTTGTTGATTGATTAATTGGTTGATCCCTGGCCCTCAGCAGAAACAAAGATTCATCTTTTTCATCACCAATATTCTACTAGGTTTGTTGGGTGGCATTGAGTCATAGAACACAATAATCTCTGAAGAAATGGAAATTAGCATCACTGGGAGGTCAGTGGAAGAGAGCAGGGTGGTGGTGAGCAGGCTATAGCATAAGACAAATACAGAAATGCAGACAGTTCTGTTATAATTTCCCATATGGATTCCCCCAAAACACCATGCTCTGCAAAATCAGGCAATAAAAGCCACAGAGCTTAAGGGGAAAATGGAATCAGGGACACAATGCTTAAAACCTTAATCAGTGACACATTAAAAAAAATAGGTAGGAACCAAACAAAAATGGTAGCATCGTTTTGTAGAATGGTTAAGATGTGTACAAATACTACAATAGGTGCAACTGGGTGGTGCAGTGGAGAAAGCCTTGGCCCAAGAATCAGGAGGACCTAAGTTCAAATTTGGCCTTGGACTTACTAGCTATGTGACCCTGGGTAAGTCACTTAATCACTACTGCCTCCCCCCCCAAAAAATGGGGAAAAAAAGAAATATACAAATACTACGATCCATAATGATGATGATAATAAGGTCGTTGACCTTAAGTTGCTGTTAGTCCTTCAGAACAATTGGGCAGAAGCCATTTGAAAAGGGTGGGAGAGGTTCAGCCTAGCCTTCCTCTAACTATGGTTCGTACTGCACCAGAAGATACACAATGGCTTTGTCAAAAACCTGAAGTTTGCTTGTGGAAGTGAGCTTTGGAAGGGTGGTAGACTGTAAGTTACTATGAAGTACTGCAGTTTTCTGCATTCTCAGTATTTCTTGAGGAAAATATCACACAGAAGCTAGCTCAAAATCTGAGTTATACTACAAATATTCTCTAATCTAATAGTCTTGTTAGAACAAGTTTGTATTTTCCTGAAACACACGTTATAGCAGAACTGACTGTACAATTAGAATCTGAGTAAAGAGGAATGCAGGATTGAAAAAGAAGACGGGGGGAGGGGAGCACAAGGGGTAATCAGAGACCAGTTTTTATTATGCTCCACTGGCACCCCCACGATGTCAGGGGAAAGCAAGGAAGATTCCCCCAGTCAATGAATGGACTCCTCATGGATAAGAGGACAGAATAGGCAGGCATGGATGGGTTTCAATCTGCCTTGCTGGAGGGAAATGTAATTAATGAGATGAGAACTCTGTTCATATTTAAGCGGAAGTAGAGGATTTAAATTCATCCTGACATTCCTTTCTGTGTTTCTATTGGCAATTTCCTCCTTCTATAATTCATGGATTGATTCAATATGAGTCTCTAAATTTCTTATCACTTCTACCCTGAGGAGATTCCCTTTAGATCTTCTCTTCAGGGTATCAGACTACTCCTTCATTAGTCAAGACGATATGAAACTCTTTGTCTCTTTTCTAATAGTCATTTAATAAATAATGCAACGAGTGAAGATCAAATGACATAATATTTACAAGCCCCGAAGTACTCAATGAACATGAATTTAGGATTATCCTGCTTCCCTTCTGGGTATCCTCCTCCCATCAGCTTTGGCCTTATCCATTTTCCCAGCACTTCATGCCATCTCTGAATGCCCATAGCTTCCAATGGAATGTCCAGTGCTCTAGTCATCTGGCTCCATTGCTGCAGGGTCCTTCTCTCTGGGAATGGATCCAGAGTTATAAGAGTTGTTGTTAAGTTCTTTCACTTGTATCTGTCTCCTTGTGACTCCATTTGGGGTTTTCTTGGCAAAGATACTGGAGTGGTTTGCCATTTCCTTCTGTAGCTCTTTTTACAGATGAGGAAACTGAGGTAAACTCAGTTAAGTGACTTGTCCAATATCACACAGCTAGCCTGAGGGTGCTAATGGATAAATGTGTAACCTTCCTATATACACTATTTACATTTCTAACAGTGACTCTCAGAGGTAAGACTCTAATACAGAGCCATAACATAGATGATCTTACTCTATCAGGTCTAGCAGAGGACAGGTTTGGGGGCAGGTGGGTTTTTCTGTGGCTTCAACCCCTGCCGGCAGTGGCACATCCTCTGCATATGTAGCCTGATCTCTGTGTAGCTACAGATTATCTAGTTAGATGTATTTTACCTGTGAGGAAGAAGGTGCTGAGTCTAAATAAGATCCTTCCATTTCATGTCTCAGCATCATTAGAATGAAATATCTGAAAACTCATCTGACAGTAAAGTGTTGGAGACAAGACTTTCCTTCCCCTGCTCTAGGCATAACCTCCTGGGTTTTTCCTCTTCTTTAACGCCCCTAACAGCTTGTGAAGGATTAAATTTTAATAGAGGAGCCATCAATTAGAGCATGTGCTGTCTGGTTCTCTTTTAATGAGATCCGAAAAAACCTCAGCTGATGGAATAGCTAATAGTCATCAAGTTCATGGTAGATGTGAGGGAGACAAACAATAGTTGCCAGGTAGAAAAATTGCCTATGGAGAGGAGCCCTCATCTCCAAAAAGAAATTTCCTCTTGACTCCCCACCTTCCTGCCGTCCTCCAACTGCATCTGAAGGTCCAGCAGGTAAAAGCCTCTTTGCTCCAGAGGCCAATTGAGCCCCTGGTACACCTGGTGAAGAAGGCCACCTGGCATGGGGGAAAGAACACTGGCTCTAGAGACAAAGGCCCTGCCTTCAAGCCTTGCCTCTGCTGCTTCCTAGCAGCAGGTCCTTAGGCAAATCACTTCAGATCTCAGGGCCTCAGTTTCCTCATTTGTGTAATAAGGAGGTTGAGCTCAATGACCCGTAAAAGCCCTTCTGGGTTTAAACCTATAACCATTGAATTAAAACTTCCTGAAGTAGCAGCTGTATACAGCGTCCCAGAAGTCTTACTGCAATATTAAACTAGTAAAGCTTAAAGCTTTACTCAGACTTTAGGGACACCCTGTATTGTAAGGGAGATTGATTCATTGGATGAGACCCTTCCATTCTAGTTTTCTATGATAGCTTCCAATCTGTTTAGATTTAGAAGGCAATGTTGTAGAATGAGAAACACTGGATTCAGAGTCAGAAGACCTAGGTTTGATTCCCAATTTTATTTACTGTTATATGTACACATCGTTTCTTCCAAGAGAAGGCACGTTTTATGAGGGCAGGTACAGTTTCACTTTTATCTTGTTATTCCCAGTGCCTAGCATAGAGTAAGTGCTTATAAACACATTCAGTTGACTGTGGAACCTTGGTTCCACATAGTAAGTGCTTAACAAATGTATACAATTGACTGTATAACCTTGGTTCCACATAGTAGGTGCTTAATAAATGTATTCAATTGACTGTGGAACCTTGGGAAAGTCATTTAACTTCTCTAGGCGTCAGTTTTTCAATGTAAAATGAGACAGTTGGACTTGATGGCATTTAAGGTTCCTTCCTACTCTATCTCTCTGGTCCTATGGCCCTGTGAATGACTAATAGCTCATCGTAGATGACGGGTATTTATACTGAATGTGACAAGTAGAAGTTGTCTATAATGGAGAAGGAAGACTAGAAAGGAGTGACAAACCTACCCTATGGATAGAATCCAGAAATAATTTTTGATCATCATCCAAAGGTATTTAGTAAGGACCTAGCTCAAAAATCATAGAATTAGGGATCAGCTAGGCTGCACAATGGATAGAGCATTGGCCCTGAAGTCAGGAAAACCTGAGTTCAAATGTCACCTCAGACACTTACTAGCTGTGTGACCCTGGGCAAGTCACTTAACCTGAATTGCTTCCAAAAACAAAATCATAGAATTGTAACACTAAGAATGAATTCAGGGGTTGCCTGGTCCAACTTCTACCAAAGGTACAAAGCTTATACATACCATTGCCAATAAATGATCATCCAGTCTTCACTTGAAGATGCCCAGTGACTGCCTTCCACAAAACAACCATTTTTCAGTATATTGAACCAAAATCTGCTTCCCTATCATTTCCACCCATTGATCCCAGTTTGGTCCTTTGAGGCCAAGAAGGACAAGTATAGTCCAATGCCACATAAGGGTCTTTCATATATTTTAATATTACCAGGCTTTGGCCACATTCACAGCAAATAAGAATTTTAGAGGTTTGGGAGGAAAGGAATTGACTTCCTGGATGATAGCCCCAGATTTCCAAGCTTTGTCCTAGAACTTCCCTCCAATCCCTCCGTCATCTTATGGATAAATTAAACGGGAAGTTAAGCAAGCAGAAAGGAGGAAATAGAGGTCACTCCTGCAAGACGTGAGGTTGACACCATGAAGAACCGATGGTTGAGGTCTGAGTATCCAAAGTGGCAAAGAGGAGTCCTCTGAGCCCAGGAAATCAGAACAGTTCAAATGTGAAATATGTCCTGGGTGAAAAGTGTACTTTTGACCCACCTAGTTCCCAGTGGAGTAAAAGAAACTCTTCCCTCTCTCCCCTTTTCCTCTCTTCAATTGACTGGCTGACTGTCACTATGGGTTATCACTTTAAATTCTATGCTTGCTACAGGCTTACAAAACTTAAATATTTGTGCTTTGTTCTTACCTTCTTTACTGAGCTGTTAAAAGTGATAAAACTATTGATTTCAAGAACTAAGCTATGTGTTATATCTTATTTAATCCTTAATAAAATAGAGGAGAGGCTCAGACTCCCTGTTCTTCAGATAATAGACATTTTGCATTACTAAGTTAGACTGGGAACTTGAAGTCTTAACCAATTTTTAAATTTTCAGCATGAGCATTTCCACCTTTGGAAATCAATAAAGCTACAAATCAAGGTTTGATTGATTATTTTTTTGACTGTCAAGATAGATTTAAGAAGACATGGAGAAAAAATAATACAGATTAAACTTCAAAGTGTGTAATGAGAACAAGTTTTCCCTCCCCCCACCCCTATCCAAAGCTGGCTGTTGAACGTTTACCAGTGTATCCATGCTGATATTATACTTTGCATGAGTGGCAAAGAATTTGAGACCTGTACACATGCAGTTAAATTAGAGCCTACAAAAGCCATGGGAGCAAGTATAAAAAAACAGTCACATTGACCCCCGAGATTTGAAAATAAAGTCACAGTTCTCTGAAGGAGAGGGACTGAGTTGCTAGGTACATTCTATCTATGGGAAGGAAGAGGGAGCAAGTCCCTTGGTTGTTCTGAGGCAGGTCCCATGGTTCAGTGGATGACTGACAGCTCAGACTGCGTTGCTGCCAAGTGCAATCTATCCATGAGAGTAAATACACAACATGTGAGTTCACTATGATGAAAATGAAGAATTAGACTGTCTATATCGGTAAATTGAAGTAGAGAATTGAGGCTATTAGCCCAATAATTTTAGCAAAACAATTCAGACTTTTGTCTGAATTATCTATTTATTTAATATGAATGTGGTTTGTCAGACTGAATTTTCTAGATAATTATCCTGAATTCACTTCACTCTGCGGTTAATTTAGCCTTAAAGTGATAATGAGGCAAGGGAAAATTTAAATCCATGACAATGGTGTCACTTAGCTACTTTACATTCCACTGAAAGGTTCAATCAGTAGGACCCAACTTTGGGTTAAGGAAGAAAAAAACCTGTGGTTTACTACCCTCAGAGGACTTGGGGCAAAGTTTATTGTTTCTTTGTTCTTCACTTTCTGAATCTGTGAGAAGTGAAAAGGGCAGCTACATACCTGTGACCTGTGGACCAGAAGCCCCCAAGGATTCTGGGCTCATAAAACCTGGATCTGGTCATGGAGGCTACCTCCCAAGAGGGCATTGACTCTCTTTGACCCAATACCAACATCCCAGATGAAATTTCTAGAGAAATATGAAAAAAGCTTCCATATGGTTTGCTTTTGGATTTTCCCCAAAGTGTGTAATGGTCTCCGCAACTTCTACATAGGTACTCAGTGTTCAGTGTGGGTGTTGGGTATGGGAGTTCTTTTGTTTCCTTTGCAGCAGAAAATGCACAAGACACAAAGGGCCTGCTGGAGCCCATGAACAAGTACAGAAATATGAAGCAGGCAAATAGCCCATTAGACTCATCTAAGAAGGCACAGACACGGGGAAGTAGTAAACAAATGCTCAACGTTTATATACTGCG
The DNA here is from genome assembly GCA_028646515.1 of Pseudochirops corinnae. Taxonomy (NCBI): domain Eukaryota; kingdom Metazoa; phylum Chordata; class Mammalia; order Diprotodontia; family Pseudocheiridae; genus Pseudochirops; species Pseudochirops corinnae. Next base: position 245,583,412 of record CM053587.1, read on the forward strand.
ACATCCTGGAGAGCTGGTTGGCTCCTCGTGGCAGGCCTTTAGTCCTTCTGCACGCCAGCCTTCTGTGAAGGACTCCCTTCCCTACAAAGAATTGCATGGTTAATTAAATCTTCCCTGGGAGAAACTAGTGCCTGACTCTCCAACTAAGGAACTTGGGAACTCTCAAGTTTAGGATTACCCAGGAGGCAATTCCCAAGCCTGGAAAAAAATCAATCCTAGGGACTCTTAGTCTCCTACTGTTACTCAGAAAAGGAAACAAAGTTAAAAGGAGGAAGTCAGGAAGTGGAGGCTCAGAAACTCCCTTCTCAGAGTCACCTGTGCAAGTGGGGGCGAGTTCTTGCTCCTCACCATACGCTTCTCTCTTAGGTCACCATTTTCTGATACTGGGGAAGCGAAAGTGAGAAATTCCTTTCATTCTCCTTCCTATATTCAAGTCTGAAAGACGATGAATCCGTACAAAAAGAAAACAACTGAGCAATTTCATAGCTTCCTTTTTTAAATGGGGGGGGTGGTAGTGGGATGGTAGTGGCTCGTCCCACCAATTAACATAACCAATTGTTATGTTGGCAATCAATAAGTAAAAGTACTTCTTCATGTCCTCTCAGTAAGAAGCTAGGTTAGGGTGAACATCTACCTCTTTGGGATGTATTCCTTCTGACAAAAGTCTGTGCCCTGTAACCTTTTTATTTTTTGGAGGGGGGGAGGCAAGGAAACTGAGGTTAAGTGACTTGCCCAAGGTCACACAGCTAGTACACGTGTCAAGTGTCTGAAGCCAAATTTAAACTCAGGTCCTCCCAACTCCAGAGCTGATGCTCTATTCATTGTGCCACCCAGCTGCCCCTGTGCCTTGTAATCTTACCAAGAAGACCTGAGTATTCACTAATCAGAAGATCTCCTCCCCTGTCTTGCTTCAATCCTTATTAAACACTCAGTTCAATTCAATAAAACCTATACCATATGTCAAGCATTATACTAGGTGCTGGGGTACAAGATAAAGGACAAAACACAAGAGGCTTACATTCTACTGGGCAAATTCACTCATTGAAATTCCATGGGTATTGGGGCAGTGACTATTTGATTTTTTTTAAACCTCTTATAGAATGGTGAGCCCCTGCTTTATTCCCCTGGTCTCTCATTTCTATTCTCTTTTTCCTCCTTCCCCTTTCTACCACCCCCCCCCCTTTCTTTTCTCTATTTTGCCTTATAATCTTTGTTATGTTATATGGAAGTTAGGTAGCATTATGTAGTGGAAAGAGTATTACAGCCTTGGAGTCGGGGAAACCTGAGATTTTATCCTATACATTTAAAAGAGGGACATTGGGTCAGCCATGGGAATTCTATCAGGCTCGATATTCTCATCTGTCTAATGGGGATGTTAATATCTTGTAGTACTGACCCGGGCAAGCTTGTCATGTGGGTCAAACAAAATAACATACTTAAAAAATGCTTTGTTAACCTTAAAGCGCTGTATAAATGTCAGCTATTATTACATTTTTGGCTTTGCAGATTCAATTGTCAAGAGATTTATGCAATGCTCAAAAGCAGTACATATGGGCTATACTGCCACCAGGTGGCAGGGACTTGGTCCAGGGGTCCAAATTGTCAGACTTAAAGCCGGACGTATTTTGAGAGAGAAATTAAAATGTTATTCTTTCATCTTTTGCACAAAAAGATTATTAAAGCAGTTGATCTTATGTAAATTACCAAGCACTGGAATTAAAGATAATGTTTGAAGATAGCAAACTCTAAGGTACAATTTAATATAGTTCTCACTAATCTTTAATTATCAACCATGACTGAATGTAAATCTGGTCTTATCTCTAAGACTTTATTAAAACATTTTTTTCTAACTCACTCTGAATCCTTTCTTGGAACCAGATCTCTCCTAGAATGGTATGTATCTCCAGGGCCTCAGTTCTAGTATTTCAGCCTACTCTTATATAAAATTGACCTTATTAACCCTCTCTCCCTGTTCCCCCCCCCCCACTCCCCAATTCTCCTCTTTTCCTAGCTTCCTTATTACCGTTAAGGGCACCATCATCCTCCCAGGCTCACAATCTAGGTGTCATCCCCAAATCTTCACTCTCTCACTCCCTTCTCCCAGCCATGTCCAATCTGTTGCCAAGTGCTACTGTTTTTACCTTCATATTATCTCTCATAGAGGTCCCTTCTCTCCTCTGACACTACCATCACCTTGGTACAGGTCTTTACTGCCTTTCTATACCGACAGTCTGCTAGTTGGTCTCCCTGCCCCAAGTCTCTCCCCACTCCAGTCTATTTTCCATTCAGCTACAAAATGATCTTCCTAACATGTAGGTCTGGCCATGTCAGACCCCATTCCTCCATTCAATATTACCTGTAGGATCAAGTATAAAATCCAGTTGGTTTTTAAAGCTTTTCACAACCTGATCCCTCCCTGCCTTTCCAATATTCTTATATTTTACACTCCTTCACACACATATGTATACATACATATATTATATATTATAATATGTATATATACACACATATGTATACATAAATTGTCCTATGTATCTCTGTGTATCTAAATATATTATATATACATATGCACATATATATATATGCATTGTTGTCCTATGTGTCTCTATGTACCTAAATATATGTTTAGATATATTTAATCTATCTATATATTTATATATAAATAAATATATCTGTTTATGTCTACATAAATATATATATATATATATATATATATATATATAAAACAAATATATCTGTTTAAGTCTACATAAACAGATATATTTAATCACTTACTCTGTATAGGACATTGTGCTAAGTGATTTTAGATAAGACATGGCCTCTGCTCTAATGGAGCTTACGATTTAATATGGCGGTCTCCAATTTTTTGTTTTTGATCTGACACCCTTCTCTATTAGAAAAAAAAGTTTTTGAGTATGTACCTTTGAAAATGATTATTTATAAATTATACATATATCCTACTATACTAATGCTACATTTGTTGTAAAAAATATATAAGAATAGACCTTAAAAAGGATGAAATAAAGATAGGATAAGCAATATTTCTATTATTTTACTTTTTACTAGTACAAAAAACTTTTGGCACTCACTAATCCTTAATAATATCTTTAGTGAAAGTAATTTGATTAAATATGCTTCATTTAAAAAAAAATCCTTGAGTATGTCCTGGGAGACAGGGTAAATTTATAAATAATAATTGTTAATTTGATGTTATACTAAGCCAGGAAAGTGAATTTCAGTGCCATAAAAATCACTCCCTCTTACAAAAACATAGACAAGTGAGGTTCTTAATCTCTACCCAGTGGTACAGAGCCAGCAAAGGGACATTATAGTAAGGTGATCTGAGAGCAAGATATACACTTAATTTGGAGGGTAGAATAGAAGTGCTGTATTAGCAAGCCCTCTAACAGACCCAGGATGGCCTTCTAGCACAGGTTCTTTGATCTGCTTTTCTAAAGGAAAGACACCTTTTAAAGGGGTAAACAATCTCGCTTTATTTACAGATAAGTAGAAAATACAAGCAGAGAAATTAGCGCAAAGATTCAACACACAGGGCTCCTACTGTCTGAACAAAGTAATACAATGACCTGCATGCACCACTGGATCAGGGGAGCACAAACCTTTGAGCACTCAGGGGGCTCTTAACAAATGGCTACTCAGAATCCCATCCAGGGAATCAAAAGGTCCTTCTCATAAGCAAACCCCCACAGCAAAATGCCAACCTCCCAGACTGGCTCAGAGCCAGGAGGCATGAAACCTATATGACTCAACACAGCTGTGAATTATCAGGGTTCAAAGGAGATTAATCCTTCAGATGTTTACAATTTAGCCTGAGCCTGGGAAACTGAACTCCAAAAAGAATACAGCAAAAATCCCACCTTGCTTGAGCTTACAGGTGCCCAGTTCATGATTGTAGTTTTCCAGAGGGATCACTGTCAAGTACAGAAAGGAAGAAGTTGAGAAAAATTCAGGCCATTAGTAGCAGAGAGGAGAAGTGAATATTGAATGATAATGGAATTGGTAGGATGACATTTGAGGCACAACTCTTCCACTGGCTATCATGGTCAGGGTGGAACTCAATCTGTCTTCTGACTGGTTGGTTCTAAACTCCTATGAATTGTTTTGCTTGCATCACTCTTTAGGTGCAAGGATATAATGGTAAGCAAAGTAGTACTTTGCTCCTTGTTTCACCTAATCAAGTGCCTTTGAGTCTCACCTTTCTTTCAAATCTTTGTTGGAAACAGTATATATTGTGTTGTCCTTAATAGGCCTAAAGGAGTTTGGAGACCATCCTTGCCCTTTACAGGCCTAAGGTCATCACATGGAGCCCACTGTGGGAGAAGCTTGCTGAAATTGCAGAACAGGAAGGACAGAAGAGGAGGGGTGGAACAGGAAGGAGCAGAGTTGATAAAAGCTTGAGCATGGGACTAAGAACTAAGAGAGAGAATGTTTGTGATGTCAGTACTCTTTCTGTTGTTCTGTGTTAGTGTTACTTTGTCAGACAGAAGCATTCTGTCTGTTGAATTGTGTTACTTTGTCAGACAGAGGCACTTTGTTGATTTATGTTGCTTTCTTAGAAAGTGAATTGAGATGATAGTGCTGGCAATGTGTGTAAATATTGTTGTAGCCCTGTTGAGCTTTGTTTTCCTAGAAACAGAAATTGTGAAGAGCTTGGGGTGGCACAGTCCCCAAAAGCTGTGATATGGAACAGGAGCAGAGAGCTGCCCCACTGTGAATCCAAGCAAGAGCTGGGGTCATGGAAAAGAAGCCATAGGGTTTGGAAGCCAGCCTTGAGTCAAGATGAAAGAGAACTTTACTTGGCTACTCAGCAGTGACTGATGATATTGTAGTAAGTTACAAGGGGTGGATAGCCTTTGTACTTTCCACTATCCCTTAAGGATGATTGGAAGCCAGCCTCCAATCAAGATAAAAGAAGACTTTAGATGGGTACTTTATATTGATTGATGAGATTGTGACTTACTGAATGATATGTTTTGTTTAAGACTATGTGGCCACCTTAGTAATAAGTTGTTATGTTATATTGTTGTGAATGTTGTGCTTTAGTTTCTTGAATGTTTTGCTTTAGTTTATTTCTGAATAAATAGAGTTCACTATACTATGTGATTAGATCCTTAAAATCATTTGCAGCAGCAGTCCTCGAGAGAGCTGCACTTTATTGACTTTACAAGGAACCCTCTTTGGAAACCACTAGTCTAGTAGACTAAAAGAATAGAAATCTTAATAGAACTTCCTACTGAAATGCTATTAAGTGCCAAGCATGAAGCACATGAGAAAATATCCTAGTTTCTTTAAATAGAGACACAAGTGGTTTCTCCCACCTCCCTCTCTCATGCATTTCTTCTTTCTCCTTCTGCTTATCTCTGGCTGGCTATGTTTTCATCAGCATTGGTTCTGAAACCCTGAAAAATGAGTAATAATAGGTAAGGAAGATAAACTGATTCTAATTAAACTTTGTTTTCTGACATTAACCACTGTTCACATTTCTTCCTCCACACCTGTGAAAGTCTTTCTGGCCATCAGGACAAATGTTTCTAGCTATCTTTGCCAGGAACAGTGAGAAATTAGACACATGAGACAAGAAAAATATAATATCTCCCTTAATAAGTTTACAACTTAATTCAAAAGACAAAGCATTTAAAGAACAATTAAGTATGAAAAAGACTACACTTTTTTTCCCATGACCTAGGCCCCTCTGTCTGGAGGAGCTGATAACAACTTTCTTCCCTTTTTTAGATACTTCAGGAAAAAGCCCTAGGTAATTTGAATAACCAAATCTAGTTGCTCTGGGAAAGAATGGTGGATGTAAAGGCAATTGTGGAGTGATTACAGAGGGTTGCTCTGAACCCTGAGATCCAGCAGAAAATACTGCTGTAAGTAGAAGATATACAACCCCAATGCTCAGGTAGGGAGGAAGCAAATAATAATGTTATAATGTTGCACCTTAAGTAAATAGTAATAAATAAGAATAACTCATCATGAAGACAGAGACTTGCTTGAGTAGTATGAGAAGGAGGGCATGTCTATAGACCCTTAGAAGCCTGTTGTGAGGCTTGAGTCTATGGAGACCAGGTACAAGGAAGGCTTAAGAATTAGAGGTGGGGAAGCGTGAGCTGTACAAAAAGATTCCCAGACTTAGTCCTACACAGGGCTGGTCCCCTGGAAAAAGTGACAAGCACCATCACCTAAAAGAAAGCAGAAGGACCAAATAAATGATGGAATACTATTTCTGGAATGAGGACTGAGCAATACTAGGCAAATGGAGAAGAGTGACACCTACTGGAGAAGAGAGGAACTACCGAGCCTGGGAGTTAGTGCTGAGAATCAGGAACTAAGATCAGGATGGAATGAGAAGAGAGGATGGTGACCAGGAGGGAAAGCTGCAACCAGTAATACCTTTTGAGAATGTCAAGAAATGAGACTGCTGCAAGCCCACAATACTGCAGAGACAGAGGAGCTCTGTCGGAGATCAATACTTCTGGGAAACTCAGTTGCTCCCCACAAATCCAATGCAGTCAAGGCAAGACTGTACAGGTTTCTGGGAGGGGGCGGTTCATTGGTGTATATAATTTTGTTCTATGGGTTCTTTTTAAAATCAATTACAATTTTAATTTAATTCATTTGTAAAAAAAATGGCTTGTGTTTTTTAGTCTTGTTGTTGTTCAGTTGTTTCTGACTCTTTGTGACCTCATTTGGGATTTTCTTGGCAAAGACACTGGAGTAGTTTGCCGTTTTCTTCTTCAGTTCATTGTACAGATGAAGAACTGAGACAAATGGGGTTAAGTGACTTGCCCAGGGTCACACAGCTAATAAGAGTATGAGACCAGATTTGAACTCAGAAAGATGAGTCTGGCACTCTATCCACTGAGCCACCTAGATGCCCCTGTAAATCACTGGGTTTATAAAGGAAGCTGACAACTACCTCTGAAGAATGAGAGATGCTGACATTTCTAAGTCATCTGGAATAGAAGGTTATGAACCAGAGGAGTGAGAGGTGCTCAAATTATAGTCAGGGTTTTTTGTACTCCCCTCCCCTCAAACAGCTTTTAACACAAGAATTATCAAAGTGCTTATCATTCAATCAACATTTATTACAAGCTTATAATGTCACAGGAACTGTGCTAACTAGTGATGATAAAAAAAAGTGAAACTATCCTTGTTCTCTAGAAACTTATACTTTAATGGCATCCTACAAAGGGAGCTCAAAGAAAGGAGAAATCAATAAACGTGGGCTGGAGTAATGTCCGAAGCTTCATGGAAGAATAGATTTGAGTTCAGTCAAAAGAAATCAAATGAGATAATATTTGTAAAGCACTTAGCACCTGTCACATAGCCTACATTTAATGTTTATAACAAACAAACAACATACAAGGTAGTATCTGGAGAGGGAGACAGGAGGAATGAAAATGATCATGGAAACAAAAATGGAAAACAGAGAGGAACCAGACTAATAGTAATCATTGAGATATGATATCAGGTAGGTAGAATAATTTACAATTATCCCTTCCACATGGAGACTTTCCCCATCATGGTTTTGATATATCATGGGTTGGCATAAGAAATTTTGGGGGGAGTTTTGCAGAAGTTTCAGATGACATGTTAAGGTCAGCAGATGACACAGAGCCAATGAGCAAACACTTAACCCAAATTTTAGAGTAAGGTACTGTAAACACCCCATAAAAGAAAAAGAAAAAATTCAGATTTCTTCTCTGGTATGAAGGGAAGGCCAAAAAATATTATGCAGATTTTCCAGATCTCAGGGGTGTCATGCCCCTGCAATTTAGAAGGGATAAGTGTAATCACAGAAAGTAGGTTATAGAAAGGTCATTTTGCCCAGGCCCCTCATTTTATAGATGAAGGAACTGAGGCTCAGGGAAGTGACATCATGTTTGTGATCTTGCTGGTAAGAACTTGACAAGCCTCCAACTCAAATCTTCTTGTCTCCAAGTCTGATGCTTTTTCCCCATCTACCATGATGGGCCATGTGATTGGTGACTTTAAAAGCTCAGTTGAGGAGCATGGACCTGTGACATAATGGGATTTTACCATTAAAAGAAGAGGTGATATTTTGTGGAGATATTGCTTATAGTCAGTCTTATATCCACTGACAATAGTCACAACTTTTTCTTTTCCTCAAATATCCTTTCCCTGCTCTCAAGAAGCTCATAGTCTAATGAAGGAGACGATATACAAACAACTACGTACATGTAAATTGGATGTGAGGAGAGTAGATTTGTAGTCAGAGGTCCTGAGTTTAAACCCCTGCTACTTTTTTTTAACATTTAAAACTTTTTTATTGCCTAGAAATTATTTAATATTTTATTTTCCCCAATTACATGTTAAATTTGTATCATATTTGTTTTTTTTTATCTTGAGTTCCAAATCCTCCCTCTTCCTGCCCTCCTTCCCCCCCTACCCAATTGAGAAGGCAAACAATTTGATATTGGTTATACATGTGCAGTCATGCAAAATATATTTCTATATTCATCCTGTGTGAAAGAAAACATAGACCAAAAAAACCCCCCAAGAAATAATAAAGTAAACAACCATGTTTTGATCTGAATTTAGACTCCATAAGTTCTTTCTCTGGAGACGGATTGCATTTTTTATCTTATGTTCTTCAGAATTATCTTGGATCATGGTATTGCTGAGACTAAGTCATTCACAGTTGATCATTGTACGATATTGCAATTACTCGTTCTACTCACTTCACTTTGCATCAGTTCATGTAAGTCTTGATAATTTCTTGAAAGATGATGTCTAGGCTCTCTCTCTTTTTTGTCATGGCTTTCCAGTAGTCCAATAATTTTTTAATTAGTTCTCCTTGATCTGTTTTCTAGGTCAGTTGTTTTTACAATGAGATATTTCACATTTTCTTCTATTTTTTGTACTTATGATTTTGTTTTATTGTTTCATGATGTCTCCAGGAATTATTAGTTTCCACTTAACCAATTCTAATTTTTAAGGAATTATTTTCTTCACTAAGCTTTTATACTTCTTTTTCCATTTGGCTAATTCTATTTTTTAAAGAGTTCTTTCTTCAGTTAATTTTTGTACCTCTATTTCCATTTGGCCATTTCTTTTTTTAAGACATTCTTCTTTTCACTGGATTTTTGTGCCTATTTTACCATTTGGCCTGCTTTGTTTTTTAATGTGTTTTTTTTCTTCAGTATTTTTGTGTGTATGTGCCCACTTTGCCAAGCTGTTGACTCTTTTTTTCATGGTTTTCTTGAATCATTCTCAATTCTTTTCCCAATTTTTTTCTATTTCTCTTATTTAATTTTCAAAAGCCTTTTTGAACTCTTCCAAGAATTTTTTTGGGGCCTGAGACCAATTCATATTTTTCTCTGAGTCTTTGGATATAGCAATTTTGATTTTGTTGTCTTCTTCTGACTTTGTGTTTTGACCTTCTCTGTCACCATAATAACTTTCTATAGTTAGGACTTTTTGGTTGTCATTTTCTCATTTTTTTCCAGTCTATTTCTTGACTTTTAACTTTATATTAAAGTTGCACTGTGCTCGTGGAGTAAAGGGGGCATGGTACCAAGCTTCAGGTTTTTTTGTGCAACTATTTTCAGAGCTAATTCTGGAAGTCTGTAAGTTTTCAGTCTTTCCAACATGGTATGATCTAAGGAGAGATGTGTTTACTACTCTCCTGTCCTGTGCTCTGGTCTGTGAGTGATCATAAGCACTCTTTTCCACCCTGGAACTGTGACCAGGGTCCCTGCTCTCCTATGGCTACAAGCTTTGGTATGCTAGTGCTCCTCCTCACTCTGGGACTACAACCCAAGACTGTAACCTAGATTTGCATATGGGCAATGCCAATGGAGTCCTGCTATCAGTGCCAGCAAATCTCCTTGTGACCTATTATCTTATCCTCTTACCATCTGTGGGCTGAAAGCTCTGGAAACTGCAGCTGCTGTCACTGATTCAGTCACCCCAAGTTCTGCCATTTGTTTCCTGGGTGGAGCCTGTGCTGGTACAGCCTGCACTGGAGTATGCTCCACTCTCACCCTGGTGTGACAGGCCTTTCCTGCCAACCTTCTAAGCTGTCTAAGCCTGGAAATTGTTTCACCTCATCCTTTTGTGGGTCCTACTGCTCCAGAATTTTTTGAGGCAGTATTTAAAGTCATTTGGAGAAGAATTTGGGAGAGCCTTTTCTCTGCCCCAATCCAATTCTTGCATAGTTTCCTAATCTCTATATAGTAGGTGGAAAGGCCACTGAGACTGAGGATTCTAAGGGTCCGAGCATGGATTTCTAGATAGATAGATCTAGAATGTCCTGTTCCACAATATAAGTAGAGAGTATAATTTGCATTTTTGAAGAGTAACCAAATGACTATAACTGAATGATGACTCCTTCACTCTCCTATTTTCGAGGAGTGTATAGGACTAAAATTATATATATTGCACATCATAGCCCAAGACTACAAACATGTATTCAAAAGTATGATGCCCTTTTGGAGTTCAGGATAAAAACCTCTTTCTCTGGTCACTTTGGACAGAAAGTAGTTATCCTGGATAGATGCATCAATAGGTGGCTTAATCTTGGCTAATTTAGCTCCTCTCACCAAACACTTACTACATAAAAGATAATAGTGATAGTGAGCATACATTTATTAAAGTAAGCCCATAGGCTTCACAATTATCAGGGTTCTCTGTGACTTGGGTATGAGATAAAATTTCAGTGTAACCAAGAACAGAACAACTCACCTGAGAAGCAGGTTCTTAACAGTTCAGGGGAGTGCAGGAGCTAGGAATCAGGAGACATGTTGGGGTGGCGGATCTTCTCCAAATGTTTGTGGCTCCAGGGCCTTCTATCTGCCAAAGTCTGTAGCTTCTCTCTTACTATATCTCTGTTTTTTTGCCTCTGTTTCTCTCTCCCAAAAATCTCTCCACTTATCAGGAGTGTTATCTCCCTTCAGGCAATGTGCAACATTGTAAGAGACTCTCTATGCTCCCCTAGGCAAGAGCTACATTTAAAAGAGTTGCAACAAAAATTGTGCTTCTTATGGTGTGCTGAGAATTAAATAAGATAATGACATATGATTGAAGGAAAGAGTAAGTAGAAGTCTTGAATCCCAGAGTCAGGCAAATCTATTTCTGAGTGCCACATCTTACATATACTGATTGTGTAACTTTAGCTCAATCACTTAACATCTTAGTGCCTCAATAATCATTGGACATCTAGGTAGTACAGTGGATAGAGTGCTAGGCCTGGAGTCCAGAAGATTTCTCTTCCTGAGTTCAAATATGGCCTCAGACAGTTACTAGCTGTGTGAACTTGGGCAAGTCACTTAACCCTATTTGCCTCAGTTCCTTATCTGTCAAATGAGCTGAGAAGGAAATGGCAAGGTACTCCAATATCTTTGCCAAGAAAATCCAAATGGGATCAGAAAGAGTTGGACATGACTGAAAAATGACTGAACAACAGAGACAACCATCATAAGCCTATCTATCTTTGGAGGAGGTAGGGTGGAGGAAATGCTGGGAGAGAATTTTATGTAGTTTATAATAAAAATATATCTTTTATTTTTTAAAAACAAAGGATAGTGTTTAGTATGAAGAAAGTGTTACTATTACCATACTCTTCTTGCTCTGACCACATCTGGGGTCTTGTGTTCACATCTGGACACTGCACTTTTTTTTTTTGGTGAGGCAGTTGGGGTTAAGTGAGTTGCTCACTCAGCACACAGCTAGTAAGTGTCAAGTGTCTGAGGCCGCATTTGAACTCAGGTCTCCCTTGCCTCCAGGACCAATGCTCTATCTACTGCATCACCTAGCTACCCCTGGACACTGTATTTTAGAGAAGATGTTGGCAGGGCTCCTTGAGAACCAGAGCAGAAAGACCAGGATAATGACCAAAGAAATATCACTTGAAGGATATGGGAAAGTTTCATCTGGAGACAAAAGGGCTGAGAAGACACGTGAGAATTGTCTTCAAATATTTTAAGGTTGTTTGTGAAAAATGGATTAGAATTATGGGCTTAAAAACTAAAAGAAATAAATAAATAAAAATAATGTATAAAATCACTACAATAATAAAAATGAAGAGAACAACAAAAAAAGTAAACTGAATGTTATGTAGTTATAAAGACCAAGGTTGGTTTTGGAAAAGAGGAGAAAATGTACTTCCCTCCCTTCACTGTAGAAATGCAGGACAATGGGTATGGCCTAGCACATAGACTATTAGACCTAAATGATTTATTGGTAAGTTTTTTTGAAGAGATTTTTTTTCTTTTTTTTTTTCTCTTATTTCCAAGAGATGACTTCCTGAGTAGAGGAGGGAGGTGCAATATATTTAGAAATAAATAAGGTACAAAAACAAAAAGTATCAATAAAAATAAGATATAACCACTGACCTGGAAAACAGATCCAGGAGAGACAACTTAAAAATTATTGGACTACCAGAAAGCTGTGATCAAAAAAAGAACTTCGAAAGTATCCTTCAAGAAATTCTCAAGGAAAATTGCCCGGATATTCTATAACCAGAGGCCAAAATAGAATTTGAAAGAATTCACCAATCACCTCTTGAAAAAGATCACTAAAAGAAAACTCCTAGAAATATTATAGCCAGTTTCCGGAGTCCCCAGACCAAGGAGAAAATATTACAAGCTGCAAGGAAGAAACAATTTGAATACTGTGGAAACACAATTAGGATAACCCAGGATCTAGCAGCTTCTACACTAAGGGATCAAAGGGCCTGGAATATGATATTCTGGAGATCAAGGGAGCTTGGATTAAAACCAAGAATCACCTACCCAGCAAAATTGAGTATAGTGTTCCAAGGGAAAATATGGTCATTCAGTGAGGTGGAGGACTTTCAAACATTCTTGCTGAAAAAACCAGAACTGAAAAGAAAGTTTGACACTCCAAC
>CM053587.1:245596806-245676336 GCA_028646515.1 Pseudochirops corinnae
AGTCTATTGAGGTTAGTTATCACATGTATGTTGTGTCTGTGATTGTGTACAGGTTTCTCCTGGTTCTGCTCTTCTCTCTCAGCATCAGTTTATATAAGTCTCTCCAGGTTATTATGAAGTCTGTCTGCTCCTCATTTCTTATAGCACAGTAGTATTCCATTACATTCATGTGCTACAACTTGTTAAACCATTCCCCAATTGATGGGCATCCCCTTATTTTCCAATTTTTTGCCACCACAAAGAGAGCTGCTATAAATATTTTTGTACATACGGGTCCTCTTCCCACTTCACTGACCTCTTTGGGATATAACCCTAAAAGTGATATTGCTGGGTCAAAGGATATGCACTTATTTATAGCCCTTTGGGCATAGTTTCAGATTGCTCTCCAGAATGACTGGATCAGTTTGCAGCTCCACCAACAATGCATTAGTGTTCCAATTTTTCCACATCCTCTCCAGCATTTATCATTTTGCTGCTTTGTCATCTTAGTGAGTCTGGCTGGTGAGATGTGGTACCCCAGAGTTGTTTTGATTTACATTTCTCTAATCACTAGTGATTTGGAACATTTTTTCATATGCTTATAGATGTCTTTAATTTCATCTTCTGAGAACTGCCTGTTCATATCCTTTGGCCATTTATCAATTGGAGAATGGCTTGTATTCTTATAAATTTGGCTTAATTCTTTGTATATTTTAGAAATGAAGCCTTTATCAGAGACCCTGGTTGTAAACATTCTTTTCCAGTTTTCTACTTCCCTTTTAATCTTGGTAACATTGGCTTTGTTTGTACAGAAGCTTTTCAATTTAATGTAATCAAAATTATCCATTTTGCATTTTGTAATGCTCTCTAACTCTTGTTTCATCATAAAGTCTTTCCCGCTTCATAGATCTGGCATGTTAACTATCCCTTGCTCTCCCAGATTGCTTACAGTATCAACCGTTATACCTAGATCATGCACCCATTTCGACTTCATTTTAGTGTATGGTGTTAGATATTGGTCTGTGCCCAATTTCTGCCATACTATGTTCCAGTTTTTCCATCAGTTTTTGTCAAGTAGTACGTTCTTATCCCAAAAACTGGGGTGTTTGGGTTTATCAAACAGTGGATTACTATAGTCATTGGCTGCTGAGTCTCATGTACCCAACCTATTCCATTGATCCACTGCTCTATTCCTCAGCCAGTACCAAGTAGTTTTGATAACTGCTGCTTTGTAGTACAGATTAAAATCTGGTTTGGCTAGGCCACCTTCCCTGGCATTTCTTTTCATTAGTTACCTTGTTATTCTGGACCTTTTATTCTTCCAGATGAACTTTGCTACTATTTTTTCCAGCTCTACAAAGTAATTTTTTGGTAGCCTGATTGGTATGGCACTAAATATGTAATTTAATTTAGGTAAGATTGTCATTTTTATTGTATTAGTTCAACCCAGCCATGAGTGAGAGCCTGTTACATTTTGTGATTAATAACCATATCAGCATATTTATAGTTACCATAGACATTGTGAATACTGCATTGTTGATGCATTTGGTGACAAGGATGAGATCTAGAGTTTTACAGGTGTTTTTCTGGGTTGCATTCTTATAAGGACAAGCCACTAGTACACCTGAATAGATGTCAACACAAGTACATATACATATACATATACATCCTTTATCTTGTGGTTGTGGACCAATATAATAAGAGTTGTGTGATTTGGCCAGGTGAGACTCTGGGCAGCCATTGAGCCCCCTGGCTTTGAAAACTCAGATGTTGGTGCTTCCCTCTCTGGTAACTGACTAGGTATGAATGTAATGGTCAGACGGCTGGAAGTCCTGTCTGCTGAATTGTATTATTTTCTGTTGTAACTTCTGTTTGTATTCTCTAAAGTTCAGAGTGCTGACTTTTTCCCCTGAACTAGGTAAATGATATATGTTCGATTGATTAAAGTAAGATTGTTAACTCATTTCCAGTTGCTTTCCTTTAGAAAAGAAGATATAAGAACCTGTGCTAGCAAACATCCTGGATATGCTAGGGTGCTTGCTGCAATACCTCCCCTCCTCCTTATCAGGCTCTTTTTTTTTTAAAGATAGACCAACCATTTTATTTTCCTCTGATCAGTTCAGGAATGTTGATGGGCAGACAGCTCTTTACATGGATTTTTTTTAGGGAGGTCACCGGGCAGCACCTACAGGTCTAAAACAGGGTGGGAATGGCTGATCCTTTCATGTCTCACGGGAGCCATTCCTCGCTAACCTGCTATGGGTCATGCAGCTCACACAGTAATGTAGTTTCACGTACAGTTTGGGTATGACACATAAGAGTCGAAGCCGCTGGCCTCGGAGATGTCCCTGGTGGCCAGGGCACAATGTTGTGATGCCAAACTTTTTGATGTCCTTGTCCTTGGACACGCAGTGGGCACAGTTGGTGCAGCGGCTGGGCTGCAGTGGCCATGGCCCTTCTCGGGCCTCCCCTTGCTCCTTCTCTTCTTGGTCATCTTGGAATCAGGAACCAAAAAACAGGCTCTTCTTTTCACCCTCCAGAATTCATCCCCACGCTTCAGGTGCCATGGAAGTTTCCTCAGCTCATTTGCCCTCTACCCTAAAATATATCTCTGTTACTGTCACCTTCTTGTCCTGGAACATCTGCCTCTTTGGCCATCCTCTCCCACTGGGAGAACCTCCACCAAGCTCTATTTTGAGGGAGGACCCAGGCTAGTCACCCTTTATTCCTCTCTTGGCACTGTCCCAAAGGGGGTACCTTCCCCCTCCCCCCTTTCCCCCTGCTTTTCAATTCTCTTTTATGTATAGTTTACCCTCATTAGAAGGCAACTCTAAGATGGCATGTATTTGTACTCCCAGTACTTAGCACAACACCTGGTAGTACTACTAGTAAGCCCTTTAAAAATCCTTGTTGCCTTGACTTAACTCTGCTTGTTATTCTTTGTGACAAAGGATGATTCTGTGGTTAGGATAGGGGAGAAGGATTTATTTGGGAATGAAGGTAATGTAAAAACAAATGTTATCAATATAAAATTGAATATGTGTATGGATTTTAGTGGATTGTAAGCTTAATATGAATCAACAGTGTGACATGGGAAGTCAAAAATGCTAATAATATCCTCTGTTTCATTAAGAGAGTCATACTGTCTGGAACAAGGGAGGTAATATTTGCACTGCCCTCTAATCTGGTCTGATCTTATCTAGACTACTGTTTTCATCTTCATAAATTCTTTTTTAGGTCACTAAATATTAGGAAAAGCATAGACAGGTGGAATATGTCCAGAACAGGGCAACTAGGATAATGGGAGGACTAGAAACAGTCACAAAAGAATCGCTCAAAAGATCTGAGGATATTTAAAGTCTGGAAAGGGTACTATAGCTACCCATATTCAAGTACATAAAAGGTTGTCAAATGGAAGAAAGACAGGAGAAAGGAAAGGAGAGAGGGAGGGAGGAGAAAGGAAGAAAGGAAAGAAAGAAGGGAAAGAGATTCAGGCATTTAATAAATGTTTTCTCCCTTTTTTCCTTCCTTTCTTCCTTCCTTCTTTCCTTTCTTCTTTCTTTTTCTTTTCTTTTCTTCCCTCCTTCCTTCTTTCCTTTCTTCCTTCTTTTTCTTTTCTTTTCTTCATTCCTTTCTTTTTTCTTCCTTCCTTCCTTCCTTCCTTCGTTCCTTCCTTTCTTTTTTCTTTTTCTTTTCTTTTCTTCCTTCCCTTCTTTTTTCTTCTTTCCTTCCTTCCTTCCTTCCATACTAATGAAATTACAGATCCCTGAATCACTGAAGTGCATATATGTTTAGACAAGCCAAGGAACACAAATTACATATTGTAGCCATTTCTTAACAGTACCCTATAAATAGCTGTGCTCCTACATTACTAACATGAAACATTTCAAAGCCTTTAGTGAAATTATCAAATGCTATGGGAATACTCTTTCATTCTAATGAAGTTTTGTGGCCTCAGCTAGTTGCTCAAAAGCTTCAGTCACATTCAGGTGCAAAGGTCAATCTGTATCCATGTGCCGAAGTCACCAGTGGATTTAAGTCCAGCCTCAGGCCTCATGAATCTACACTGGACATGAGGGCACAGAGAGAAGGTAAGTAGCTAGGGTTCTACACATGGGAGTTTCAAGAAGGGGTGATTGGTAAGAAGGGCATAGATTCATTTAATGCATGAGGCCACTAGACTTGACCCTCATCAAACCTCATCTGGAGGATTGTGTTTAATTCTGGGCACCACAGGACTTTGGAATAAGCTGGATAATGCTCTATAGGGTGAAGGACCTTGAGGATTAGTTGAAGGAACTAGGGATACTGAGCCTGGAGAAAAGAAGACTCTGGGGGCACATGATAGTTGTCTTCAAGTATGTGAAAGGCTATCATAGGAAGAGGAATTAAAACTTGTTCCATTTGACCCCAGAGGGAAGAACCAGAAGCCATGTTTGGACATTGACGATAGGCAAATATAGAATTGATGCCAGTAAAAAAACAACAAAACCACATTTCCCAACAATTACATCTAGGAGTATACTGGAGCCAGCTCAAACAGATTTAGGAGAATCAACTGCTAAATTTTCCACATAAGTATTTACACCTTGGAAATTAGTATTCACTGTAAATCATGGCTTGATTGATCAATTATTAATTTCTAGTCTTAAGAATGATGGAGAAAACACTAATACTGCAAATTCAACTTAAAAGTGGGTCCATTTTCAGAGAGAGTTGTAAAATATTTTACCCACACACCCCTGATTACAACTGTCTAAAAATGGAATGGGTTGACTACAGCTCTAGTAGACTTTCTCTAGCAGAGGCTAGATGACCACTTGTAAGGTCAGCTAGAAGGGATTAATCTCATGTATGAGTTTGACTACTTCATCCACTGAGATTCCTTCCAATTCACTAATAATGTAATAAGTCAAAAAACTGTCCTCTTTGTGGCATGTAGGTATGCATTTTGTGCAAAGTCAAGCTACCTGTCTCACAGTGAAGGCTCAATGCTTTAAACAGACACATACAAAATGTATAATTTTCAAGTGGAGGGAAATTAAGTTTTCACATCCTGCCTAGAGAAAATTCATGTCTTTTCTTGGCTCCTGTAGTTCAATGGAAAGAGGAGTCTCTGGAGCGAAAGAACTTGGATTCAAATCATGGGCTCTCCTCCCGTACTACCAAATCATTATCAAATTAAGCTTTGTTGGGCTTTGATTTTTCTGATTTGTAAAATGACCAGCTTGAAGATTCCTTCAAGCTCTCCATCTATATTCACTTGAATCCCTATTATCTTCAAAGTAAAAAGCAGAGAAGACCTTTTCAAGCTTGGTTGATCATGAGGTGGAGATGAGGAAGAATCCTCAGGCAGGAGTGTGGATGTGTTTCAAGTGTCAATGAGTGTGTAAATCCATTCAATAACAACGAAGACACATAGCAAATGATGAAATTAAATGAAAAGGGAAGGGAAGGAGGTTGTATCAAATTAGGTACTTGGATTCAGGGCTTGGATTTAGATAAGAATCATAATATGTGGGACGTATAAAGGTTCTGAAGTTTGCAAAGTACTTCACAGATATTATTTCATTTGAGTACCAAGGTAGGCACTACAAATATCCATTTAACCATGTTATAATTAAAGAAATTGAGAGGAGAAATAACTGATGGGCTATTATTGTTCAGTTGTTTCAGACTCTTTGTGACCCCATTTGGGGTTTTCTTGGCAAAGATACTGGAGTGGTTTACCATTTCCTTCTCCAGCTCATTTAACAGGTGCAGAAACTGAGGCAAACACTGTTAAGGGACTTGTCTAGGGCCCCACAGCTAGTAAGTGAGGCTGCATTTGAACTCGAGTCTTCCTCTCTCCATTTCGCCACCTAGTGGCCTTGATGTGGCATTATACCTTTCTCAGTCTCAAAAGAATTTCACTGGATGGGTACTCCCATCATGGGTGATTTTTTATTTGGACAAAGTTACTCAGCCTTTTTATACCCTGTCATTGCAACTTCAGCATCTTGTTTCCTTTATAAGATCCCCAAATCCCGAGACTTTCCTTTCTAAACTTGGAAGCTTTATAAAAAAAGGGACACATTGTGATTCTTACACCCAAGAAATGAGTCATGTTCATGGTGGATTTATGTGAAAAGTTTTCTTTTTAAGAGTTAGAAATATTCAGGTTGCAAGGTGGAGTTTTATATTTCTGAGAAATAGGGAAACATGACTTCTGCTGTTGTTAGGAAACTGCTTTGCTTCCATGATGTTACAGGGAATGAGAAGAGGTGGAGAGTTAGTTAAATAGGGGACAGAGTTCTCCTCTCTCTTGTATTTTAAGGATCATAGGAAGATAGATTTCAAGTAGAAAGAGATCAGGGGCAGCTAGGTGGTACAGTGAATAGAGCACCACCCCTGGAATCAGGAGGACCTGAGTTCAAATATGACCTCAGACACTTAACACTTACTAGCTGTGTGACCTTGGGCAAGTCATTTAACCCCAATTGCCCTACCCTCCCCCCTTCAAAAATGAAAAAAGGAAAGAAAGAAAGAGAACATAGAAACCTTAAAATCCAAGCCCCTCCTTTTACAAGTGAAGAAATTGAGATATATATTTTGGCATAAAAAAATTAAGTAACTTGCCCAGACTCACATAAAGAGTAAATGTCTAAGACAGGATTAGAACCCAGATCTCCCTGACTTGTAATCCAGTTTCCTATCCATATCACCATGCTTCTTCTCAATGATGTTTATATAGTGTTTGCTGTGCTCCAGGAATTATGCTAAACTCTTTTCAATTATTATCTCATTTAATCCTCACAACAACCATGGGAGGTAGGGACTATTATTATACTCATTTCACAGTTGAGGAAACTGGGGAAAACAAAAGTTAAATGATTTTCCCAGGGTCAGATAACTAAGAAGTGTCTAGGTCTGGATTTGAACTCAGGTCTTCCTAATGCCAGGATGGAGTCAAGATGGTGGAGACAAACCAAGAAGTTGCCTGAACTCTCTCCAGTTTCCCTCAGAAATAAAATTAAATCAAGCCCCTAAAAGAACTCTAGAGTGGCATAATCCACAAAAAAATGGAGTGAAACAATTTTCCAGCCCAAGATTACCTAGAAGGACTTCAGGAAAGGTCTGTCTCACTTGGGTAAAAGGGGAGTGCAGCCCAGTGTAGGCTGTGTCCAGGCAAGCCAGTGGGAGGCTCTTAGCCACAGCACAGATCAGTATGGAGGCCTAGTGGTTCTGGTTCAACAGACCAGTGGCATAGCAGACCAGCTATGAGACCTCCAACCTCAGTGAAGAAGGCAAACTACCATCCCTGTAACTCAAGGCACAACAGGACAACTGAACAACTCTAGCATAGTGGGCAAGCCGCCACCACCTGAGGATCTTGCACAGAAAGCCAATGACAAGCCCCTGGCTCTCAGTGCAAGAAGCTTGGTACAGGGCCCTCTGTAATCTAGGAACAGAGCCCAATTTAAGCAACAACAACAACAAAAGAGCCCTGACAATAGGAAGCTACTATTACAAAAGGAAAGATCAAAACGCAAACTCAAGAGTCCAACAATGTCAAAATGCCTACATGCCAAGCTTCTAAGGCAGTGGTTCTCAACCTTCCTAATGCCAGGACCCTTGAATACAGTTCCTCATGTTGTGGTGACCCCCAACCATAAAATTGTTTATTGCTACTTCATAACTGTAATTTTGCTACTGTTATGAATCGTAATGTAAATATCTGATATGCAGGATGTATTTTCGTTGTTACAAATTGAACATAACCCACAGGTTGAGAACCGCTGCTCTTAGGAGTATATTAATTGGTCTCAATTTGAAAAAAAAATCAAATAAAAAAGTAGAAGAAAAATTGGGAAAAGAAATCAGAGTTATGCAAGAGATTTATGAAAAAGAGCCAACAGCTTAAAAATGGACAACAATTGACTGAAGAAAACAACTCCTTAAAAAATAGAATTGGTCAAGTGGGGAAAAAAATCCACTGAAGAAAGCAACTCTGGTACAAAAGTTAAATGAAGAAAATTATTCCTCAAAAATTAGAATTGGAGAAGTAGAAGCGAATGACTCTATGAGACATCAAAAATCAGTTAAATAAAATCAAAAGAGTGAAAAAATAAAAGAAAATATAAAGTTCCTCATGGGAAAATCAACTGACCTAGAAAATATATCCAGGGGAGAAAAAATGAGAAGTATTGGAACACCTGAAAGCCATGATCAACAAAAGAGCCTGGACAGCATCTTTCAAGAAATTATCAAGGACAACTGCCCTAATATCCTAGAATCAAATAAAAATCCAAAAAAAATCCTGGCATAGTCATTGAAACAATCCATTGATCATCTCCCGAAAGAGACCTCAAAGTGAAAATTCCAAGGAATATTGTAGCCAAATACTAGAACTATCAGGCCAAGGAGAAAATACTGCAGAGAATCAGAATGAAAAAATTCAAATATCAAGGATTCACAGTCAGGATTACATAGGACTTGGCAGCTTCTAAAGGATCAGAGGACTTGGAATATGACATTCTAGAGGGCAAAGGAGCTTGGATTACAACCACGAATCAACTACCTAGCAAAACTGAGCATAATCTTTCAGAGGAAAAAATGGCCGTTCAATGAAATAGAGAACTTTCAAACTTTCCCAATGAAAAGACCAGAACTGACCAGAAAATTTGATCTTCAAATACAAGACTCAAGAGAAGCATAAAAAGGTAAAGGGGAAAGAACAAAACTCCAACTGTGATATTCAATAAAGTTAAACTGTTTATATTCCCAAGTGGAAAGATGATACTTGTAACTCTTGAGAGCTGCATCTCTATTATGGCAGTTAGAAGGAGTATACTTAGGTAGAGGGTGTGGGTATAAGTTAACTTTGATGTGATGATAAAAAAAAATTAATTAAGGGGTGAAAAAGTTTGTACTGGGAAAAGAGGAAAGGGGAAGGCAATATGGAATAAATTATATCTCATGAAGAAACATGAAAGACTTATTATAGTAGGGGGAAAGAAGGGAGGGCCTAAGCATTGTTAGAACTTTACTCTCATTCAATTTGGTTCAAAGAAGGAATAATATACATACTTAGTTGGGTAGAGAACTTTATCTTACCCTATAGAGGAATAGAGGAAAGGGGAAAGAAAGGGGAGGGCTGCTGCTATAAGGGAAGTCAGATTGGGAGAGACAATTGTCAGAAGCAAAACATTTACGAGGAGGGACAAGGTAAAAATAAAGAAAGTATAAAAGGAGGAGAAATAGAATGGAGGAAAATGCCCAGTTAGTAATCATAACTGTAAATGTGAACTGGATGAACTCTCCCATAAAATGGAAGTGAATAGCTGGGCGGATTAAAAACTAGAATCCTACAATACGTTGTTTACAAGAAACATCTGAAGCAAAGAGACACACAGAGTAAAGGTAAGGGGCAGGAACAGAATCTATTATGTTTCCATTAAAGTAAAAAAAAAAAAACTGGGCTAGCAATCCTAATCTCAGACAAAGCAAAAGAAAAAATAGATCTAATTAAAAGAGACAAGGAAGGAAACTACATCTTGCTAAAAAGTACCATAGACAATGAAGTAATATCAATACTAAACATAGGGGCATCAAGTAGTAGAGAATCCAAATTCTTAGAGAAGTTAAGTGAGTTATAGGAAGAAATATCAAAATTATATTAATGGGAGACCTCAACCTCCACCTCTCAGAACTAGATAAATCTAACCACAAAATAAACAAGAAAGAAGTTAAGGAGGTGAATAGAATTTTAGAGAAGTTAACTATGGAGTTAAAAAGTTACCTCTAGAGAAAATTGAATGGGGATAGAAAGGAATATACCTTTTCCTCAGCAGAACATAATACCTACACAAAAACTGACCATGTATTAGGAAATGAAAACCTCACAAATGCAGAAAATCAGAAATATTGAATGAATCCTTTCCAGATTATGATGTAATAAATAATATATGTAATAAAGAGTCATAGAAAGATAGATTAAAAATTAAAGAGTCTAATCCTCAAGAATGAGTGAGTCAAACAACAAATGATAGAAACAATAATTTCTTCAAAGAGAATGGCAACAATGAGATAGCACACCAAAATTTATGGGATGCCACCAAAGCAGTACTTAGGGGAAATTTTATATCTCTAAATAAAATAGAGAAAGAGCAGATCAACAAATTGGGCATGTAATTTTAAAAGCTGGAAAAAGAACAAATTAAAAATCCTCAATTAAATACCAAATTAGAAATTCTGAAAATCAAAGGAGAGATTAATAAAATTGAAAGTAAGAAAACTATTTTACTAATAAATAAAACAAGAGCTAGTTTAATGAAAAAATAATAAAATAGATGAACCTCTGGTTAATTTGATTTAAAAAAGAAGAAAATCAAATTACCAGTATCAAAAATGAAAAAGGTCAATTCACCACCAATGGAGAGAAAATTAAAGCAATAATTAGGAGCTATTTTGCCCAGTGGTATGCCAATAAATATGACAATCTAAATAGAATAAATGAATATTCACAAAAACATAAATTGCCCAGATTAATAGAAGAGGAAATAAAATAATCAAGTAACCCCATTTGAGAAGATATTAAACAAGCTATCAATGAACTCCACAAGAAAAAATCATCAGGGCTAGATTGATTCACAAGTGAATCTACCAAACATTTAAAGAACAATTAATTCCAGTACTATATAAACTGTTTGGGAAATAGACAAAGAAGGAGTCCTACCAGATTCTTTTTATGACAAAAATATGATGCCAATACCTAAACCAGGAAGAGCAAAACAGAGGAGGAAAATTATAGACCAATTTCCCTAATGAATTATTGATGCAAAAATTCTAAATAAAATATTAGCAAAGAGATTGCAGCAATTTATCATGGAGATAATATACTATGACCAAATGAGATTTATATCAGGAATGTAAGGCTGGTTCAATATTAGGAAAACTATCAGCATAATTGAACATATTAAAATATTTTGAGTTACAAATTTTCTCCCCATCTTTCCCCTACCCACCACCCCAAAACAGCCATCCCATTGTATAACTCCTCCCCCAATCTATTCTCTCCTATATTCTCCCCCATCGCCTCTCTGACTTTCCGGTAGGGCAGGATGGATCTCCCTACCTCAGTGCCTGTGTTACAAAATACTTTTCATACAAATAAAGTCAGAACTAAACTACTGGAAAAATATCACTTCCTCATGGATAAACCAAGCCAATAAAATAAAAATGACAATTCTACTGAAATTAACTTACTTATTCAATGTCATACCAAGAAAACTTCAAAAGATTATTTTATACAGCTAGAAATGAATAACAGAATTCATTGGGAAGAACAAAAGGTCAAAAATATCAAGGGAATTAATTTTTTAAACATGCAAAGGAAGATTACGTAGCCATATAAGATCTCAAATTATACTATAAAGCAACAATCATCAAAACTATTTGAAACTGGCTAAGAAATAGAGTGGTGGATCAGTGGAATAGATAAGGTAAACAAGACACAGAATTCAATGAATATAGTAATCTACTGTTTGATAAACCTGAAGATTCCAGCTTCTGGAATAAGAACTCACTATTTGACAGAAACTGCTGGGAAAACTGGAAAATAGTATGGCAGTAACTAGGCATAGACCAACATCTCACACCCTATACCAAGATAAGATCAGAAGGGATATGTGATTGAGACATAAAGGGTGATACCATAAACAAATTAGAAGAGCAAGGAGTAGTTTACCTGTTAATCTAAGGAGAAAGGAAGAATTTATGACCAAACAAGAAATAGAGAATGTTATGAAATGCAAAATGGATAATTATGATTATAGTAAATTTTAAAATTTTTGCACAATCAAAACCAACGTAACCAAGGTTAGAAGGAAAGCAGAAAGATGGGAAACAATTTTTTTGCAAATGTTTTCTGATAAAGGTCTCATTTTTCATATACATAGAGAGAATTGAATCAAAAGTATAAGAGTACAAGTCATTTCTCAATTGATAAATGGCTAAATGATACGAACGGCAATTTTCAGATAAAGAAATTAAAGCCATCTATTGCCATATAAAAATATTTTAAATATTTTTAATCACTATTGATTAGAGAAATACAAATTACAACAATTGTGAGGTACCACCTCACACCTATAAGATTGGTTAATATGACAGAAAAAGAAAATAATAAATGTTGGAGAAAATGTGAGAAAACCAGGATACTAATTCATTTTTGGTGGAGATGTGAACTGCTTCAACCATTCTAGAGAGCAATTTGGAACTATGCCCAAAGGGCAATCAAACTGTACATATCCTTTGATCCAGTAATAACACTACTAGGTCCCAAAGAGATCATAAAAAAGGGAAAAGGACCTACACATACAAAAATATTTATAGCAGTTCTTTTTGTGGTAGCCAAAAACTGGAAATTGAGAGGATGCCCATCAGTTGGGGAATGACTAAACAAGTTATGGTATATGAATGTAACACAATACTCTTGTGCTATAAGAAATGAACAAGCGGACTTCAGATAAACCTGGAAAGACTTTTATGAACTGATATGGAGCGAAGTGAGCAGAACAAGAACATCGTACACAGTCACAGCCACAGTGTGCTATGATCAGCTGTGATAGACTCAGCTCTTCTCTGCAATATAATAATCCAAGACAATTCCAAGATCCATGATAGAAAATGCTATCCACATCCAGAGAAAGAACTATGGAGTCTGAATGCAGACAGAAGCATAATGTTTTTGCTTTTTTTTTTTTGTTGTTCTTTGTGGCTTTTCCCTTTTGTTCTATTCCTTCTTTCACAACATGACTAATGTGGAAATATGTTTACATTATTGCACATGTACGACCCATATCAGATTGCTTGCTGTCTTGGGGAGAGAGGACAGGAAGGAGGAAAAAAAATTGAAACTCAAAATATTGTTGGGAAATGAATGTTGAAAACTATCTTTACATGTAATTGGAAAAAATAAAATATTATTTATGAAAAAACCAAATGACTAGCTTTTAAAGCAATTACTTTTCTAATTCCCTATCATTTTCTTTTCCTCTAAGAATGATTTGGGTAGAGAAGCAAGAATTTTAGGAAGCAAGAAAATAACAATAGCACTTTTTACAAGTTTCGGAAAGGGATGTGAGAGTTTTACGTTACGTCTCTTCTCAAAGCGAAGCAGAGGACCATTATCAGCCCTGTTCCTCCACAGAGTCAACTGGCCTTTATTGACACTGGACAGGACATACTGTAGGGTTCCAAAGCTGACCAGCTATATCTTCCTAACAATATGGAGTTGTCTTTAGTTCTCCTCTAAAGGCACATCCTCTGAAGCACATCAAACTTAATGCACATTTTCTAGGGCAATGGGGTCAAACCCAAGTAGAAGTAAATACCTGCATGTCACATATTGACTTAGAAAGCCACAAATGAACATAATCTATGTTTTATTGTAGTTTTGTTAATTTTGTTGAACATTTCCCAAGCACATTTTAATCTGGTTCAGGCCCAGATACCTCTGGTTTATGGAATAGGATGATCCAATAACCACCTTTAGGTTACCTCATTGGAAGTTTTGAAGATTAGAATTCATTCCAGGAGGCCCTGTGTTCAAATCCTACTTCTGATGCTTCCTGCCTGTGCAACTCTGGATGCCTCGTTTGTCCACAACCTCTCAGAGGCTCTGTCTGCTTATCTCTTCAATGACAGGATTAGGCTAAATGGCCTCTGACATATTTTCCATGTCTATGAATCTTTATAAAAATCATTGGATCATACAATTCTAGACGTAGAACTGAAAGGGACCTTCAGAGGTCATTTAGTCCAATCCTCTTATTATAAAAATGAGCAAAATGATGACCAAGAGGGGAAGGGGCTCAACTAAAACTTGCATATTTCCATGTTGCAATAGGATTGAAAGATTTCGAGAGATAAATTGGAAGGAAAAAGAAGCAACAGGACAGTGTACAAATGCCTGTATTCTTGGGGAAGGGAGAGGCGAGGGGAGGGAGAAAAAATTTGGAATTCAAAACCTTACAAAAGTGAATGTTTAAAAAAAAAAGACTAAGTCTTAAATTCTAGATTTCCTGGGAAAGAGTCATGCTCTATCAAAGAGAATCTTGATTCTGAAATAACTACAAGAAATGTAAAATGCAGTGCAGTATGAAGCAATTTTTATTTAGCAAAGAGCTGAACCATAAGGCGGTGTGGGATGGGGTGGTGGAGAAAGCACCTGATTAGGAGGCAGGAGCCTGTGGTTCAGATCCTCTCTCCATCACTCACCAGTTGAGTGACCCCTTAGGTCACCACTTTCTCTAAGCCTCAATTCCTCCATTTGTGAAATGAAGAGGTTTACTCAGGCCATCTCTAAACTTGAATGTTTATGTTCTTTGTTCATATGGTATATTATGGTCTCAGCAGAAAGTTGTTTAATAGTGACATTACCCAAAAACCCCTGCGAAGTATCAGATCTACCAGATGATATTCAGGACAGTGACACTGACACAATATTAGGTCAATAGTAATAAGCCAGGTGGAGCAGTGGATTGAGCATTGGACCTGGAGTCAGGAAGACCTGAATTCAGATCCTACCTCAGAAATTTATTAGCTGTTTAACTCTGGGCAGGTCACTTAAAAACAAAACAAAACAAAACAAAAAAAAAAAACAAAAACCTCTGTCTGCCTCAGTTTCCTCATCTGTAAAATGAAGGTAATAATTGTACCTACTTCCCAGGGCTGTTGTGAGAATCAAATGAGATAATAATTGTAAAGAGCTTGATGAACCTTAAAGAATTATATAAATGCATATGTTATTATTATTATCTATGTTACTCTAGACTCAGAGATGATGGACATAGGGTATTTTTGAAAGAAATGGGTTCTGACTGTTGCAAGACATTCTCAGGCCAAATATTTTCTTGAGAAACTGGACAGAATGCTCAGTCGCTGGAGCATTTAACTTGAAGGAGTCATTCCACCGATTTATATCACTGTTAAAAATAACAATAATCTAGCTGTTTTTATATGGTATTATTTTCATATTTGAATCTGGAAAGAACATCAACATGACCTTAAAGTACTTGATTATGTTTGCTTCTTTGATTCTCACAGTAATTCACTTTATACATGAGGAAACTGAGGCTCAGTTATGTCTCACCTAAGGTCAAAAAAGCTAGTGAGCGATTGAAAGTGAGATTTGAACTCCCACCTCTCCTAAAATGGGGCAGCTTGGTGGTGTAATAAAACGCTAGGCCTGGAGTCAGGAGGACTGGAGTTTAAATCTGGACTCAGGCACTTACTAACTATGTGACCCTGGACAAGTCACTTAACCCTGTTTGCCTCATCTGTAAAATGAGCTGGGGAAGGAAATGGCAAACCGCTGAAGTGCCAAGAAAACCCCAAATGGGGTAAAGAAGAGTTAGATACAATTAGAATGACTGAATAACAACAAACTCTCCTAAATCTAGGTCCAGGGTTGCTATATCCCATAAGATTTTTAGGAGACTACTCACCTTGTTAAACTTCTAAGTATTTCTGTAGCATTGATTTAAAAAAAAAAAAAGTCAAGGCAAAGAAAGAAGTTGGCTTTAACACTGAAGGAACTGGTAGGGAGGTTTCTTTTGCTTAGAGACCTTAAAGAACCACTCAGTTCTTTATTGCTAGCCTTAATGGAGGTTTTGAGTATACATTGTTCCCAGGCAGAGAGATACTTACTCGATTTAGACGCCAGAGAGAAAGATGCTAAAGCAGTTGCCAACCAGCCTGAGAAACCAGACTTTCTGCTCAGGTGTTGCTAAAAATACCCAGCCCCACGCACAGAGGCTAGACAAATGAAATACTTCCAGGCTGTGCAGAGATCTGGGTAGATGAACAAGTTTGACCTGAACCTAAGAAACTTAGACAACATACATTTGGATGTGTTCTCTGACAAATCTTCAAGAGCTAGTAAACAGAAAAAGCCTGTTAGGACCAAAGTGGAAAGTAGGCATTGCTCGGAGGTAGAACTAACTGAAGTGCATCAGACTGAGAGGTTAAGGACAGACTTGGACCCTGCCTTGGACACTTCTTCTGGGCAAGAAGTTATTTAATCTTTTCATCCTTTGTAGAATGGGAGAATAGTCAACAACTACCACTCAGCTTTGTTGTGAGGATGAGATTTAGATACATAAAGTGCTTTGCACACACTAAAGGGCTACAGACAGAGGTGTGCAGGGAAATGTTTAACAACAACTGTCCAAAAACCGAAAACAATGTTGGATAATTTTTAAGCTTAATTTGTATCATTAGCATTTTCTTCATCGTTTTCTTGTCTATTAAATCAACAAAACAACAAATTGAGTCCTGATCTGTGGCACTTGCCATTTTCAGAGGTGTAAACACTGAGTACTAGAAATTTAACAATCTGTTCTAGCAAGCTGGTTCAAGCTGGCTCCAGCATGGCCAACCGTAGAAGTGCTGGCTATCATTAGCTATTGAAAAATATCTATAAACCACCATTAAAGGAATCTGTTACAGATTTTAAAATTCAGGTTAAGAAATGTGCAGTAAGTCAACAAGCTCAAAGAAAGCCAAGTGTTTGATGCGAATGCCAATTTGTTCTCTGGCAACATTAATAGAAGTATTGGGTCAGCTAGGGATGCAGTGAACAGAGCCCTGGCTCTGGAATCAAGAAGACTTGAGTTCAAATCTGGCCTCAGATACTTACTAGCTTTGGGATCCTGGGCAAGTCACTTAATCCTGTTTCCTCAATTTTCTTATCTGTGAAATGAGCTGAGAAGGAAATGGCAAACCCTTCCAGTATCTTTGCCAAGAAAACCCCAAATGGGATCATGAAGACAACTGAAACAACTGAACAATGGTAAATAGAAATGTAATGCACAGCAGTGATTCTCAAACTTTTGGGTCTCTTTATAATCTTAAAAATGATCTGGGTGGAGTCTCAGGACTCCCATCCCCAACCTACCCCCCACCTGCCAAGAACTTTTCTTAATATGGGTCCTACACGGATATTTTGCTATATTAGAAATTAAGATGTCTTCATATTATGATGGATCCCCTGAAAGGGTGTCAGAAACCCAAGACCACACTTGGAGAACAACTTGCATATAGAACAAGGAAGATGATGGATCAGACCTGGATCAGACAACCACCGGAGTATTGTGCTAGGGCTGCTGCATTTTAAGAATGAGATTGACAGCTTGGAGTAGGTCCAGAGGAGGGTGACCAGCGTGGTGAGGAAATGTGAAAAGACCTTATGTGAGGATAAATTAGAGGAACTGGAAATATTCAGAATTCAAAAGGGATTTAAGAGACATAGTAATTTTTTTTTCCAAGATAACTGAAGGGCTAATCCAAAGAAGAAAGATTTTGATGCATTCTGCTTGGACCCAGACAGTGAAACTAGGAGTGATGTATAGAAGTTTGAAAGATGCAGATTTTAGTTCAAGGTCAGTTTAAAGGTGTTTGTGACTTTTTCTGAAGCGAGGAATGTAGAATGAAGGTTACCAGCTCCACCCCTTCTAGAGTAACTAATGAGTCTCATTGAAGCTTCCTATTTAGGTGATGTTTCATTGTTCTGTTGGAAAGGGAGTGATAGTAGCTGGGGAAAGGGAAAGTGAAAAGAGATGTGTGGAGCCATGTTGGTGTTTTGTCAGGGATGGGAGGATGATGGTAGTAGTGGTGGTGGTGGTGGTGGTGGTGGTAGTGGTGGTGGTGGTGGTGGTGGTGGTGAGTAGAGCATACTCCGGGACAGGAAAGAAAAACAATGAATGTATTCATACTGAAGCAAATAGAAGTAAGAACTAGCACATTTCTGTGAGAAGGATATAAGAATGCAAAGTCTTGAAAGGTGCCAGAGTGACACCCCTACACACACACACACACACCTCAGGGATGGTGTGCTAAACCCCTTCAGTGAGGACTTGACTAACAAAAGAGTTGAATGTGAATTGAATTGTAACCTAGGGTCTTCTCACAAAAAAAGTGATAATATGCAGGGGCACCTCTCCCTACCTTCCATCCCTAGGAAAAAGAGTCCGAGCAGCTTATTTTGCAGAGACTTAGTGGCTTGGTCACTGAAAGAGGAACCCCCGACTGCTCCAAGGGAAATACAAGAGGCACAGCTAGGAAGCAACAAGTTATAGCAAGGTGAATCATAGCTCTCCTTGGGAGAGAATGTGAGTAGAAGTCAAGCCAGAGCACAACCCTTCATCCCCTAGGAGCATGAGACATCTAGAAACTGTCCTTATAATAGGAGACTTGTGGGAAATCATAATGATTTTATTGCTTGATTTGTCCCCTGATTATTTACTTTGATATTCTGTCTTGATTAAATGTTTTACTATTTTATTTTTCATTCCTGCCTTATCTGTTGGTAGAGAATGCACTGGATAGAGGCTTGAGTCATATTTCCATAATTATGACTGCCCAAGACAACCCTCACTGAACCTGACTGTTCAAGGCAAGGGATTCCAGATCTAGCAGAGACATGTGTTACAAAAGGAAAAAATTTCTAATAACTGGAACTTTCTGAAAATGGAAGAGGATATTTCTTAAGATCAATCAATCAATTAATAAGCACCAGCTATTTGGTAAGTGCTGTGCTGGCAGTGGTGAGACAAAAACAAAAATGAAACCCTCCCTGCCATGCAGTAACAAGCATTCTATCAGGGGAGACAATCTATACACAGATTTAAAAAAAGGCTCTCAGTGGATAGGTTCAAGAAGAGACTGAATGACTATTTGGGGTGTATGGGTAATTAGGGAGAACTAGCACCTCTGTTATGACAGCTGCCTAGATGCCTCTAAAAAGAGACTTCAGCGTTTATTGACTTGGATTGGATCATAGAGTTGAAACTGGAAAGGATTCTAGAGATTACCTAGTTTAACTCCCTCATTTGGTCAATGAGAAAATGGAGGCTCAGAGAGGTTAGGGTTCAAGGACTTTCAGGTAGTAAGTAGCAGAGGACTTGAACCAAAATTATTATCAAAGCAAAGGAAACTGATCAGGGAGAAAAGTAAGATCTGACTCCAGCACCTTTCATTTTTCTCTTTAAAGACAGAGAAGATTCCAATCCAAAGAATAGTTGCCCCATTATAATCCCTTACTGAGTAGCAACAGTTCATGAAAAGGACTACAGACCCTGATGAATTGAAGTCCAGCAGATGGTCATGGAGAGCAGTTTGGTAATCATGTAAGGAAGTTTGGTGTTTGGTTACTCTAGAGAAATACTATACCCAGTGATGATGGAATTCCCAATAGAGATGATGTGCCCCACAGATAGTGTACCCAGTCAAAGCAACTCATCCAATGGATGGCAGAGATGCAATACCCAGAAAAAAACAGCACAAAGTGACAACATGACAACATGAGATGACAATAATGGATCTTTCGTGTTAGAGGTCTGAGCTGCCCCAGTTACTGGGGCACACAGGTTCTACATATGTATGCCTTCCATATATGCCCCTGCCAGCATGTTTTATGTGTTTGGGGGGGGGTACATGTGTATGCCCCACTCTACTGATTGTGCAGTAACCTATGGGAGCATGTACTCTATGTGTATATAGATGGGCAGATCCTTTCTTGTCATTTTATTTGCTTTATCGTTTGATTAAATGCCTTTTAATTTTAACTGGTATGTCCTCTGGCTGACTGGCAAAAGTAGACAAACTGGCAGGAGTTCATAAACCATGGTTTGAAAAGGGTCCTGATGCACAGAGCCTGGAAGTTGCTTTTTTGGAGGGCCCAGATGTGAGGGGATGCCCCAGGTACTAAGTAGGCTCTATGCCCCATTCTCCCCAAACTCCACCGTAATGAGAGTGTTCCTTCTTACTCTAAGCCAGCAGTTCCCACCTAAGGAGAAGTAAGCTTCCAGGCTCCCCTGCACCCACCTGCTCACCAAGACAAAAGTCAGCTTTACATCTTAGGCAGTGATGGGAGAGTTTTTCCTTTTAAAATTCATCATCACAAATTCCTTCCATCTGTTACACCTAAAAAGGTTGTGAAGGAATGATTAAGCAGCACCAATTTTTAAATGAGTGTCCTGGATGCTAGGTTTACTACAGCAATCAAAGGTCAGTCATTCCTAAGATAGTTTGAAGGCTCCTTCATAAAAATATTTCCTTCTTTCTCATTTTCCCTTTTGATTGCATTCATAGTTTGTTTATCATCATGGAAATTACAGGGTGCCAGGGACTTTTAAAAAAATGAACATAGACATTTATTATCAAAGCAAAGGAAACTGATCAGGGAGAAAAGTAAGATCTGACTCCAGCACCTTTCATTTTTCTCTTTAAAGACAGAGAAGATTCCAATCCAAAGAATAGTTGCCCCATTATAATCCCTTACTGAGTAGCAACAGTTCATGAAAAGGACTACAGATATCTGTGGGGGAAATAAGACCTACTTATAGTCCTCACTTTGCACTGACAAGAAAATCGATGCAGTTTTCTTTACTAGTCTCAAGAACAGTATGGGGAGAGATCCTGGGGAACAAGACTATATTATCATAAGGAGAGACTTTCCTCTTATATATGCTCATGAAAGCCTTTCCCAAGCCCTTTAAATTCTAGTGCCTTCTTTCTCTTAGTTATTTTTCCTTTAACCTTTATATATTGTTTGCATATATTTATTTCCTTGTAACTCCTATTAGACTGTAAACTCCTTGAGGAGAGGGATTATCTTTTGCCAGTTTAGCACAGTGCCTGGAAAATAGCAAGCACTTAATAAATGTTTATTGATTGAGTGATTGAAGTAGAGAGATAGATTTTCTTCTTTGTGGGTGTTTGCCCATCTTCCCTTTTAGACACCTTCCCCTTTGAGTGTGGTTTCCCTGGAGTTAGAAAGGGAGAGAGATAGCTTCATTTCTCTGTTGTCATACCATTCCACAGATGCTCTGTCTTTGGTAATAGTTCTCCCCTTGAAAGGACAGCTAGGTGGTGCAGTGGATAGCACCAGACCTGGAGTCAGGAAGACTCATCTTCCTGAGTTCAAATCAGGCCTCAGTCCCTTACTAACAGTAACTGAGCAAGTCACGTAATCCTGTTTGCCTCAATTTCCTTATCTGTAAAATGAGCTGGAGAAGGTAAAATGGCAAACTACTGCAGTATCTTTGCCAAGAAAACCCTAAATGGGGTCACAGAAGAGTTGGACATTACTGGAAAACATCTCTTCTTGAAAAATATGATGAAAGGTACAGCATTATTGTCTTCACCGATACTTGCTGTTGTACTCATTGCTATATGAGATAATATATTTAAAGTGCTTCACAAACCTTAAAGCACTATATAAATGTTAGCTGTCATTATTATAACTAATATTATTGTTGATTATTGTCATTACTGTTATTATCATCACTTCTTTTTACTTATGGAGAGGACCAGTAGAAAGCTCCTTCTCTGAGCAAGCTTTTCTAATATAGTACACGGAAATAGAACTTTAAGCTTTATAGAGCCCTTTCTTCTAAGCAACTCTAAAAGGTAAGCCGTGCAGGTATCATTGTTCCCGTTTTACAGTTGAGGAAACTGAGAATCAGAAGGAAATTGACTTACCCAGGGGCACCTTCAGGATTCTTTCCTCTCTACCAGCCTGTCTTTCCTGGCCTAATGATGACACTAGCTTATGTTTTTGTGGTACTTTCAAATTTTAATTCAATTCCATTTTTAATTCAACAAGCATTTATTAAGTGTCTACTGTATGCCAGCATATTCTAGGCACTGGGGCTACAAAGAAAAAAATAATTCCTGCCCTGTAGAAGCTTACATTCTTTCAGGGCAGAGGTTTTTAATCTTTTTTTGTGCCATAGCTTCCTTTGGCAGTCTGTGAATTGTCTTTCATTTTTGTCATTAGTGATTTTTTTTTCTTTCTCTTTTAAAAAAACAAACCAGGGCATCTAGGTAGTGCAGTGAATAGAGCACTGGCCCTGAAGTCAGGAGGACCTGAGTTCAAATCTGGCCTCAGACACGTAGCACTTATTAACTGTGTGACCTTGGGCAAGTCACAACCCCCCTCCAAAAAGAAAATAAAAATAAATTGGCTAATGATTAATGTATTTTTTAAAAAATAGTTCTTAGTTAATTCAATATGGGGAGGGAAGGCTTCTTTCAATTTTCTTAACCTTTACTTGATTTTCAGAATTTCTATTTTGATGTTTAATTAGGGGATGGAATTAATTTATTGTTATTGTAGGTTTTTCTTTTTATTTTATGCCCAATTCATTGATCTGTTTTTTCTCTCTTGTAAATGAAAGCATTAGAGACATAAAATTTCCCATAACAACTACTTTGGCTACATCCCCAGATTTTTGGCATGTTGTTTCATTATTGTCTTCATCTCTAATGAAATTATTTCTTTTTTTTTAGAATTAAGTGATTTCGTCCTCAATTCATTTTTACTTCTTCCTCCACCAGCTGTGAACTTGAGGGACATACATCATTCGGGCAGCTCAAACAGGCTTCCCAGAGCCAATCATTAAATTTTCAGTGTGAACACCTTGAAATTGGCAAATGCTATGAATTAGGAATTAATCTATTGTTTTATTGATTGCCTAGACTTAAAAAAAGGATGGAGAAAATGTTAACAATGCAGATTAAATTTCAAAGTGTTTCATGTCAACTGTGAAAGATTTAGGTACTCTTCCCAATCCCTAATCCAGGACAATTCCAAGGGATTTATGATGAAAAATGCATCCACCTCTAGAGAGAGAACTGATGAACTCTGAGTGCAGATTGAAGCATGATTTTTTGCTCTATTTTTCTTGCTTTTTTTTGCAATGAAGCTAATATGGAAATATGCTTTGCATGATTTCACATGTATGATTGATATCACATTGCTTGCCTTCTCAATGGGTGCAGAAGGGGAGGAAGGAGGGAGAGAATTCAGAACTTAACTTTAAAAAAAAGAATGTCAAAAATAAATGCATTTAAAAAAATATATATATATATATCCCTTCAGATGGTTGTGCTACTTTTGTTCCTTCACTTTACTGAATTTCTATAGTTTAGTTAGTTTTACTTGAATGATTCATGTTTAGGGAAAAAAAATTAAAGTTTGCTTCAACTCTTCCAGCAAATGAAAATAGACACTAAATTTTTTTTCTAATTTTTTAAAAAAATTAAGTGTATCATGTCCACTACCCCTCCCCCCCACCCAGAGAGCTGGTTGTGAAATACACTGCTAATCATTATCCATCATAGAACAATGGGAAAAAGGGACTTAGAATCAGACAACCTGAGTTTGAACCCCAGACCAGCTATTTAATTATGTATGTGAACTTGGGTGAGTTCCTTAAACTCTGTGGGCCTTACTTTCCTCCTCTGGGAAGTGAGATTTTTTTTTTTTGAAGCAAAGAAGAAAAATGGCAGCACATTTGGGCATTCTGAATGCTGCTGACTCCACTTTTGTTGGTGATCAAGCCATAAAGCCTGGACTATTGAGTAGTCTTCTGCCCAGGTGGCATCTTTCAACCTTATTAGTAATGAGACTATTTGTTTTAACAGAAGTTTCATCAGTTGTTTCAATGGCATTTGTTCCCCTAAGCTCAGAGCACTAAAACCTAGGGGCCGCCCTGGGAGTTTGAAGGAGGAAAGTCCAGGACATTTTTTCACATGTGCAATCATGTAAAACACATTTCCATGTTAGTCATTTTGTGGAAGAAAATGAACCAAAAAGAAAAAAAAAGGAAAGAAGGAAAGAAAGTGAAAATACTATGCATCAGTCTGTATTCAGATGCCATCATTTCTTTCTCTGGAGGCGGAAAGAATTTTTCATCATGTGTTCTTCGGGATTATAGGATATATGTTTAAAAACAACAAACAGACTTTGAGAGCTGGAGGGGAGCCCTAAGACTCTTTGAGCCTAATTCCTCATTTTAATAGAGGAGAAAATTAAGACCCAGAAAAGTAAAGCCACTATGAATTGATTTACCCAAAGTCACATAGCTAGTTAGTGGAAGATCAGAACTTGAACTCCAGGCTTCCTGATGACCAGTGCTATATTCACAATACCAACGTCAGGTTGGTAGCCCTTACCCTGCATGCCCTAATGGTGGGAAGGGTCTCAGAGGCTTCTAACAGAGACACAACTGAAGTCACAAACTCATCTCAGACCACTCCCAAATGTGCCCAGTTTCGGAAGTAACAGGTCAACTCAACCACAGCATAAAATGCCATGAGAATTTAGATGGGTTTAAATCTTAGGCCTGCTACCTATGTACCCATAGGCAAACCAATTCACCTTTTTTGGTCTCAGTTCCTTCATTTAGAAAATGAGATTGTGGGTTTTGAGGCTCACTTAAGGTCTCTTTCAGCTTTAAAGCCTGTTGAACCTCTGAAGTGACTGGTCCAAGGTCATATAACTATTGTAACTGGTGGCAGAGTCAAGCTTAGAACCTTCCTGACTGCTAGTTCAACACTATCTTCACTGTACCACTCATGTTGGTATGCTTCAGTGTTAGGAAGAATCTCAGAGAATTCTAACAGAGACACAGATGAAGGCATGGAATCATCTCAGACTATACCCAAATGCACCCAGATTCTGGAATGAGGGAGTCAGCTTCATCATAGATACCCCAGATACCCTGAGGGAGAACATACACAGTTCTATTTCCCCAAGGATTGGTACACCAGCACGCTAAAACCCTTAGAGAGAGGCTTATACCTGGGGCATCTATTTTTAGCTATTGTTGTTCATCATTCCTCAAAGAGGACCAATGACAGCGGGAGGATGAGTCTTGACTTGCTAGTGAATTGGACTTAAGCAAGGCAGGACTGTGCAAAGTCATCAGCCTCACTCTCTCCTCCAGAGTCACGAGTCCAGTGGCAAGACATGGGTCAAGACAACTGGCAAAGGCCCCGGATGCAGACCTGAGAATCCAAGACATGGAAGGTGAATTGCCTTTTGATAGCCAATATTACATTTCCTTCCTTCCTCCTTCTTCTAACACAGAGGTTCTCAACCTTCCTAATGCCGCAACCCTTTAATACTCATATGTGGGCATATCTGCATGTGGGCGGACCCACCTGGAGACAAATAGAGGAGGGGTGTCTTGGTTCCTATGACCATCAGAAATATATGTTTTCTGATGGTCTTAGGCGACCCCTGTGACCCCTGTGAAAGGGTCGTTTGACCCTCAAAAAGGTCACGGCCCACAGATTGAGAACCACTGCTCTAATAGAAGCACTTGGTGTCTGTTGGACTACATAGAGCCAGACTGGCATGTAACTGCCTTGCCTCTTCTGTTTAATTAAATAAACTGGCTGCTTGCAGCCTCTGCCTGACTTGCAAAGTTAAAACTCCTGGAATAAAGGCTTTACCTTCTTTGTAGCCATCTCTACAGCCCAGCTGTCTCCTCCTCATCCCATCCCCTTTTCTAATACTCATACTTGAGAGAATAGTAACTTTATTAAGAGTGGCTTAGAGAATTCATCACACCAAGAGGTGGTAAGGACTGAAAATAGCTTCAAAAATGAAGAATGTAAATGAGTGAATTTTGGATGCCCATAGCTATGAAGTTCAAGGTCACTTCCTTGACCTTTCAAGGTTGATGTTGAGGAAGACAGCCACATGCTCTCACAACAGCGCTCAGCAATGAACACGGAGGTCAGAGAGATGATGTCACAGGTGGTTAGACCAAGCCTGTTCCTCAGGATTAGTCAGCTAATAAGTATTTGTTAAACACCCACTATGTACCAAGTGCTGGGGATACAAAGAAACAACACGAAAGTAATACAAAGAAAAGTCAGCCCCTGCACTCAAGGAGCTCACAGTCTACTGGGGGAAGTAACATGCAATAACTGTGGACAAGCAACCTACATACAAGATAAATAGGAAATCAGCAGCAGGGGAAAAGCTTTAAAGAACTACGGAGGCGTGGGAAGGGCTTCCTGGGGAAGGCGGGATTTTCACTGGAACTTGCAGGAAGTTAGGAAGCCAAGAGGGGGTGATAAGGAGGGAGAGGATTCCACGCATGGAGGAAAGCCAGAGAAAATGTCTAGAGTCCCAGAGACCAACGTAGCGCTTGAGACTGGAAAGGGGCAAGGCTAAGAGAGATGGTTATGAGCGGCTAGGTGGCACAGGGAATAGTGCGGTGGTCCTGGAGTCAGGAGGACCTGAGTTCAGATGTGACCTCAGATACTTAACACAAAACTAGCCATGTGACTTTGGCAAGTCACTTCACTGCAATTGCCCTACCTTCCCTCCAAAAAAGAGCAAACAAAAGAAAGAAAGATGGTTCTCCCTCTGAATGCTAAACATCTGTTTGATCCTGAAAGTGACAGGGAGCCTTTGTAGCTTATTGAATGAGGGGAAGGGAGTGACACGATCAGATCTTTGCTTTAGAAAGATCACTTTTATCTCCCTGTGGTATTTCCTATATGACTAATCAATCAATTGGTGAGCAGAAAACCAAGACTACTGAAGTTTTAAGGGTGGTATGAAGGCAGGGTGGAGAAGGAGGAATCTTATATCAACCAAACAGAAAATATTCCAGTTGCCAGCTCCAGGTAGCATGGCTGTGTTGTAAGGGCCACTGGAGCCGCCCCAGGAAAGCAAGAACGTTCTAAAGTTAACTAGGATGGACCGGCTGTTCTAAGGGCACATCCTGTGTTTCCTTGCGGTAACCTGGCAAAAGGCCTGTTCAGTGTTCTCTCTGGGGACAGCTTAACATGGCTTAGAGCCAACCTTCGAGCCAAGGAAAGCACTGCGTAAGTTTCCTGAGCCATCGGAAGTTGATAGCCCCAGAGTTCTGAGTCTGAGACCTCTCCTTCCTTTCTACGTTGGGCTATGTACCACTGAAAGGAGAAAACATTCATAAATCTTTTGAGGTTTGCACATATTTGAAAAGATAACGCAGTGGATTCAGCAAAGAGCTTGGATTTAAGAAACCTGAGTCAAATCCAGTTTCTGACACGTATGAGCTGTGTGACCCTGGGTAAGTCACTTAACCTTTGTCTGCCTTGGTTTCCTAAACTGTAAAATGGGAAAAACCAATAGCATCTATCTCCTAGGGGTTGTTGTGAGAATCAAATGGGTTAGGAAATATTAAACACTTTTCAAACCTTAAAACAAATGCTAGAAATCACTAATATTAACACCCAATACAGTCCATGGCACATAATAGGTATTTAATAAATTCTTGTTGATTGATAATCAACTTGGAGTTGAAGATTGAACCACATCCAGTATAGTGTAGTGCTGTCAAAATCAAATCGAAATGGGGTCCACTAAATCATATATAAGGATCCCTGCAAGCACATTTTGACTTATAAAATCACATTATCTATATTCCGTGGTGTCTGTTGGTGTCTTTTTGTAAGATTTCCAGGTAGATTTTAATCTGGTTTGGGCCACTTGGGAGTGTTGTAGGCTCTCAGTGCACCCAGGAGGCCTCACATTTCACAGTTCTGGGATAGTGGATAAAGCATAGGATTGGGAATCAGGCAGACCTGAGTTCAAATCCTTACTCAGGAATTTTTTTTCCCTGTTGTGTGGCTCTGGGCAAGTTGCTTAACCTCTCTCAGCTCCAATTTTCACTTCTGGAAAGTGAGATAACAATAACACCAACCCCCCAGTGTCTTCCTGAGGATCTTAATTCTAGTGGCTAGAATCCTCCTTTAATTATTTCCTATTTATCCCATTCTGTAGCTTGCTTTGTATATATTTATTTGCAAATTATCTCTCCAAGTCTCCCCCCCTCCTTGAGATTGTAAACTCCCTGGGGGCAGGAATTTTTGTCTCTCTCTCTCTCTCTCTTTTTTTTTTTTTTTTTTTTTTTTTTTTTTTTTGTCCCTAGCACTTAGCACTGGGGCTGAAATCTCACAGGCACTTAATAAATGTTGATTGATTGAGGTGAGATAAAACAAATAAGGGTTTTGCAGACCTTAAGGTATTATGTCAGTGTGAATTATTTATTAAGTACCTGCTATATGTGAGGTCCAGAACTAGGGGCTGGATGGTTTTCAAGGTCATTTTCAGCTCTAACATTCTGCGAGTCAAGGACTACATGGACCGTCTTCCCATAAAAGCTACCTATTATTTAATTCTTCTCTGACCCAGGCCAGCCCTGCACTCCTAGGTGACAGCAGAAGAAAGTCAGGTTTTCCACTCTTACAGAGAAAGCAGAACCAGTTCTCAGTACACAAAGGGAAGCCATAGTTTCCACAGGAGAAATTCAGGGGAAGACACACCACTTTCGTGTGTGTATGCTTAATGATATGCTAATGGCATCTTACAGCCTGTTCCTGTAATTTCCTTGATCTCCAAGATAGACTCTGTTGGGTTTTGTTTTTGTTGTTGTTGGTGTGTGTGTGTGTGTGTGTGTGTGTGTGTGTGTGTGTGTGTTTGTGTGTGAAGGAAGTTATTACAAGGAAGCTCCAAAGGTGGGGGCAATGAGCAATAGAAGAAGCAGGTCTTTCAGGTTCAAGAATTCTAGAATCTGGTCATTTAATCTGGATAATATCAGAAAAGTAAATAAATGTGTGAAAGGAAGAAAACCTTAGGGCCACACTGTCAGTGACTGTGAAAGGGGATGGCATATGAAAGTACTTATTCAGGTCCTGGGATTCTCATTCAATGAAACTGTGGTCCCAAGACACAATCCTTCTCCTGGGAATTCTGACATGACCTACTGGAGTCCAAGGTCTGGGCAATAAGGCAGAGACAAAGAGCAAAGAAGGAGCTTCAAAGCTCTGGTCTAGACTGAGGATGGGACATACCCATTCCCCTGCCCCTGATTCCCAGTAGAATGTAAACTCAACGTGAGCTTATTGAGGGCAGGGACTCTGTCCTTCTGTCTTGGTATACCCAGCATGCATCTGGGAATATTGCACAGAATAGAAATGTGACATTAGGAGAAAAACAAAAACAAAACTTACTAACAATTAGGGTTGTCCAAATATTGGGCTGCCTTGGGATGTAGTGGGTTTCCTGTCTTTGGAGATCTTGCTGTCTTTCCAGAATTAATTCATCATGCTCCCTTACGGATTCTAAGTGAAGTTGAACTAAACTTGAACTCAGCAGCCTGTGCTTTTGCATAGTCTGTCCCCCATACCTGGAATTTTCTTTCTTCACCTCCAACTTTTAAAATCTCTAACCTGAGTTCCACCTCCAACATGAGGCTGTCCTGACTCCCTCAGCTGCTAACCATTCCCTAGATACTTTGTACTCATTTTCTGTATATTTCTTACTTATTACACGTTTATTTCTATATATTTTCCCTATACGTATTTGCATTGCTTACTCTAATTCAACGTTAGATCCTTGAGGGAAAGGGCTGTTTCCCTTTCTTTTTGTATTCCCACCATCTCTAGAACAATGCCTGGTACGTGATGGATCTCCTTAAAATTGGAAATTTAGCTTTCCCTGTCCCAAATAGAAATCATTTACACTCTGGGGAGCCTCTATATACTAAGAGATGAAGAAATAGAGGCTCAGGAAGGCTAATTAATAGCCATAAGAAAATCACTTAGCAGGGGTGGCTAGGTGGCTCAGTGAATAGAGCACTGGCCCTGGAGTCAGGATGACCTGAGTTCAAATGTGACCTCAGCCACTCAACACTTACTAACAATGTGACCTTGGGCAAGTCACTTAATCCCTATTGTCCTACCTTCCCCCCTGCAAAAAAGAAAAAAAAAAAAAAGAAAATCACAGCCTCCAGGAGCCTCTATTTCTCCATCTCTTTGTATGTCAAGTCTACTCAGAGTAAACAATTTCTATTTGGGATGGGGAAAGCGGAGTCTCCTATTTTGCCTCTATTTACAATACCTTCCTCTGCTATAATTCACGACGCTTTTCTTCATCCTGAACCACATCGACTCTCCCAGTAGATGGATTTCCTTTCTCTTTGATGTACTTGCCACCAGCCATCAGTGATTGAAGGCAAACATGACTCCTGCTCCATAAAATTCGGAAGGATATCTTTGCCCCTCACTTTGTACTTTGTCTAAACCTTCCTAAAACGAGTTAGTTTCCAGCTCAGTGCTCATTGTGCCCATTTACCCTGCCTCCTCTTAGCCTTCCTAAGGGCCAAGCTTGTGAAAACAATGCTGGCTGCTCTGAGACAAGCCTCCATTCCCGGAGTTGATCTTGAGTGTTTTTTACTTTCTGACAATAGACCTCAATCTAAGCAGACAGAAGGTCCAAAAATGCCCCTGGCTCCTTTTTCCCCCAGACACAGCATTACATTCCATTTTCCAGTCCTCGGGGACTTCTCTTAGGCTTTTGAAAGGGCCCACCAAAGCGTCTCTAATTTCTAGCCCCATTTCCTTCTGTGTGTGTGTGTGTGTGTGTGTGTGTGTGTATGTGTGTTCTGGGGGTCATATCCATTTTTCAAATCTCAAACTTTCGTTTCACCATTTCTGATACCATCTTTATCGTTCCCTGCTCCTCCTCGCCAGTTCATTGTAATTTGATCCCAGATTGAGAAAATATCATTTCTTTAGTACATGTGAATGCACAGTCCTTGGAGAGTTTAATATGTTCCTTGTTCTTATCTCTCATATCAC
Organism: Pseudochirops corinnae; assembly: GCA_028646515.1. NCBI lineage: Eukaryota > Metazoa > Chordata > Mammalia > Diprotodontia > Pseudocheiridae > Pseudochirops > Pseudochirops corinnae. The sequence goes on from CM053587.1 coordinate 245,627,263, forward strand.
ATTACCCTTTAACATTTAAGGAAGAAATTAACTTTGGCCTCCCTCATCCGCTGCTCATTGTTAATTGTTTGTGGTAATTTAAATGCTTCAAATTGACCATTTTCATCTTTGTTCCTGCATCAGGGCTTTGTGTCTGTGAAGCATGACCCTGAGTCAATCCCAACCCTTCCCTGAATCTCAGTTTTATTTATCTTGTAAAATTAAACTCCAGAGGTGACATGACCCTGTGGGCAAAGAATCGGTATCTGAGCCAGGAAGACCTATGTTCAAGCCCCACTTCTGACTCATACTGGGAAAATGTGATATACTAGGGAATCAGAGGACCTGGGTTCAAATTCTATCGCTTACTGGCATTTGTATAGGGTTTTAAGGTTTATAGAGTAGTATATATATATATATATAGAGAGAGAGAGAGAGAGAAAGAGAGAGAGAGAGAGAGAGAGAGAGAGAGACAGAGAGAGAGACAGAGAGAGAGAGTACTTTTATTATTCTATTATCTCATTTGGCCCTGGGAAGTAGGTGCTATTATTATCGCTATTTCATAGATAATGAAACTGAAGTGGGCAGAGGTTAAGTGACTTGCCCAAGGTCATACATCTAGGAAGTATCTGAGACTGGCTTTGAACTCAGATCTTTCTGACTCCATGCCCAGTGCTCTGTCCAATACCTCATTGCCTGTATTTGCTTAACTTACCTCCTCTTGTATCTCTGTGAGCTGAGGTAAGTCACTTAACCTGTTTGGGCCTTTTAGGTCACTTTCCACTTTATATCTATGGTCCTATGATACTAATTCACTTGCCTTCTTAATGTTCCCTTAGCTTTCTAGAACTAAGTTGTAGAACAATTGCCAATTTGTATTGGTAAAGGAAGTTTTCTCCCTGGGAGTGCCCTATGTTAATGACATCATCATAGGTTAAGACAGAAAAAAAAAGACTATATGATCGTCAAGTTCCTTTTCATCCCCAACATTCGGTATTTATATTTTTGTGATAATAAGTCAATTAGGAAGCCTTCTGATGATGTTAAAGCAGACACACATACTTGGCAGAGTTGTGAACTGGTTTATTAAGAAGAGTCACTAAACTGCTCTTACCTTTGACTCAGCCATCTTACTACTGAGCATACATATAAAGGAAGTTAAAGGAAGAAAGAAAAGTCTCTCTAGAACAGAATGTTCTGAGAGGGATTTTTTGTGGCAGCAAAACACTGGAAACAAAGTGGGCATCCAACAGCTGGGGAAATGGATGAACAAATTATGGACATGAATGAAGGGATCTATTATTGTAACCTGAGAAAGGCAAATATAAGGAGTTCAGTGAAAGGAAGTACAACATGTGATAATAGCTAACTAGCATTTATATATTTATATGGTTTACACAGCACTTTAAAAATATTATTTTATGTTATCTTCTCAACAACCCTGGGAGATATTTGCTATTATTATCCCTGCCTTACAGATGAGGAAACTGAGGCAAACAGAGGCCAAGTGACTTGCCTAGGGTGAGATAGCTGGTAAGTGTCTGAGGCTGGATTTGAACTCAAGTCTTCCTGAGTCCAAGTCCAGCACTCTATTAACTGTACTACTTGGCTGTCTAAACCAATAGAAAGCGAAGAAAGCAGATCTAGGAGAATAATGTGCAAATGACTACAGTAATTTATGTGAAAATAACTCTAACAGGTAGTTGAACTCAGATTAAATGTAATGATGAATCTTAGCTCCAGAGAATAATGGTGCTTGCTTTCCTCCTCTCTGTAAAGAAGTGGTAGGTTATAGATATAGAATGATGCCCACATCATCAGGGGCAATTATCCATTGATTTTGTTCAACTACTTGTCTTTGTTACAAGGGAGAGTTCTATATGATGCAATAGTGTTGTAGGTAATACTGGGAAATGACTGTGGTATTTTTTTAAATGTAAAACGAAAACTAGTCATTTTCAGTTTATATTTAAAATACCCAAGGCTGTCACATCTACAATGAACCATTTAAAACGCAGATTTTCCTAGCCTTCTATTAATTTGTTATGTGTATGTACTGAAATCTTGAGTGTTTGGGTGGGTTGTTGCTCTTGAAATAAAATAACATTTTACATCTAGGAATTTAAGAAAAAGCATGAGAAGAAATAGTTGCATCACAATGGCTATTCAAAGTGGATAAAGTGGATTTATCTTAATAGAATATGTAAGAATATTCTATTTCATCACTTTCAATTCTAATCACCTATGTATTATTGACAAAGTCTCTCCACTAGAGCCCTTGTCCGATGCCTCTGGGGAGAAGGTCCCTGATACAAAACCAATTGGACAGTCATTAATATTGCCATAGGGGAATGTAGCTTGTCAATTGCATAATATTTATGTATATAGTTTGTATTTTATAATGATTATAAATTGTAGAACTTACTATATAAAGACATGAAGCACAATATAGTGCAGACGTGGGGAACCTGCAGCGTCAAGGCCACATGTAGTCCTCTATATCTCCAAGTATGGCCCTTTGACTGAATGCAAACAGAACAAGTCCCTTAATAAAAGATTTTGTTCTATAAAACTTGGACTCATAAGGCTGCACCCTAGGTCCTAGAAGGCCATGTGTGGCCTCAAGGTCGCTGGTTCCCCACCTCTGGTATAGTAGATGATATACTGGACCCTAAAGTCAAAAAGTCAGGCCCAGTTCCCACTCTTGGACACTTATTTGCTATATGAGCCTAGGCAAGCCACTAAACATTTCTGTGACTTAGCACAGTGCCTCATACATAACAGGTGTTTAATAAGTGACTGAGTCATCTTCTTCATCTGTAAATTAAGTGGGTCACATTCAGTGGCCTCTAAATTTCCTTCCAGTTCTAAATCTATTATCTGGTGACACTCTACTTTCTTACTCTTTGCTTAGGGTACTATTTAATCTTGTTTCTAAACATTGGATTAGACATTTTTATTTGCAGTAGATGTCCTGAATTAGAAGACAGAATTCATGCTAGAAGACTTTTCTTGATATGGTAAGCAGGTTCATGATTCAGCAATCTGTCAAAATGAGAAAACTTAGCAAAAAGGCTAAGATGCAGTAATCAGAATAGTATATCAAGTCAATACCAACTGTCATTGATGGGCAGGCAAGTCAACATAGCTAAAGAAATAAGACATAGTGAGGGAGAGAGGAGAATCAGCCATGAGCTAGGAAAGTCAAATCACCTCCACCATTACCTCAGTCACCACCACCCCTCAGTCTCCAGTAGAGACAACCATGACCCAGAGTCCAAAAGCCCCAAGAATTGTACTGCCTAGCAGACTACCAATGCTGATTCCAACCTGGTCCCCATGGCCATCATGAAAGAGAGCAAGTCTTGTAGGTCTGCTATCCCCAATGCCACCACTGAGAAAGTAAGCACAAGAATGCTGGGAATCACAGTGTCCCTCCCCCCCACCTCCAACTCCACCAGCTGCCCAGCCCTGAAAGCCATTATCCATTATCCATTATTTAGGAAGCAAAAAAAAAAGAATGACAACCACCTATTATCTACTATCCACAATGTTTCTAACTTTTCATTTTTAACTATGGTGAAGAATGTAGGGTAGGGGGAATAAATATGCATTGCGACCTTAAAAAAATTAATGTGGTTTGTATTCATGCAAAATGACATTTAAAAGATGCATTATCATCCATTTTGCCACTGTATCCTAAAGAAGACTTGCTGTTTCCATTTGACTTGCTGCTGAAGCTTTATATATGTTGTCCCTCCCTTTAGAAAATAAGCTTCTTGATACCAGAGATTGTCTTGCTTTTTTATTTGCATCCTCAGAACTTAGTACAGGCAAGCACGTTCATTCATTCATTCATTCATTCACAGATAGAAGCAGGGAGGAGGATTGGAGAAGTGATTTCATGAAGGCAGTAGTATGACTTTTCTGATAACCCATTATCTTCCCTTCCCAAAACAGATGGCGCCATTTCAATGACCATAGCTAACACACCTCTAGGATAGTAACTGGTCATGAAGAGCCTCAAACTTCAACATAGAACTAAAAGAAGGTAGGCCCAGGAAAATGATGCAAGTTTGGGTTGTCATCCTTAGACCGCAACCTAGCAGGATAAAACAAACGTTATCGCCAGGAGTATCCCACTTCGCTTCTCAAAGTAAACTCTTCTGGTCTTTAAAGAAGATACATAACTGCTCTACAACAATATCTTATAAAACTACATAACTCCTGCATGTGGAAACAGTAGCAATGTTTGCAAACTAAGGTGAATAGAGAGGGACTTAGAATAAAAAACAGGCAACTAGGTGAAAAATGATAAGTCACTTAGCCCTATTTGCCTCAGTTTCCTCATCTGTAAAATGAGCTGGAGAAGGAAATGGCAAAAACCACTCCAGCATCTTTGCTAAGAAAACCCCAAATGGAGTCTTAAAGAATAGGAAACAATAGAACAATGAAAAGAATAAAAAATATTGCCAATTCTTCCCTTCCCTGGGGATCCTTCATGCCTGACACAAAGGGGTAGAGGATAGAGGATGAAAGGAATATAATTCTAGCTTTTCTTTATTGAATTTTCCATCTTTTAAAAAATTTCCTTCATACTCTCATACCTTGCTTATAGAATCTCTCTGTAGATGCTTGGGTGGGTAGCTTTCCCCAGAAGAAACCATTCTGATTCTCCTGAAATTAAAGAAGACTCTTGCCTCTGGCCTATGGAATCTAATTTTTGACACGGCCAGGATTAGCTCCCAAGACAATAATCATGCTGATGAGCCACTTTGCCCCAGATAAATGGACCCATAATAGCGGGAAAAGTCAGATAATGCTGTAGATCAGTAGCTCCCCTATTTTAAAAACGTCCCTACTGCTTTGTCTTTGATAGCAGACAGTGACTCACAGGTGACTGTAATTTTCAAGAAGTAGGTGTGTTGGGGAACGGGGGATGTCGGCATTTGTAGCCTAAATGTATGACTCTTTAGTCAACCATGATTTTGGTGGGTGGGGATGGAAGTGGAGGAACTAGGGGGAGAAAGACATAATATTTGTCTACAAAACTTTCCCAGAAAAGCATATGACTAAGGTGCTTAAAAAAAAAGTAGGATTTTTTTTTAATTGGACATTTAAACTTGTGATTTTATCAGCATGTGAAATATCTTTATCCCCTAAGAGAGTTGTCTTCTATTGAGAAAGCTTCAGCCAGTGCAGATCAGCAACTGATCTGTAATTTAAAGTCTTCTGAAGTTGGGGACAAGGAGAAATCAAGTGACTTGCCCAGAGTCACATACTTAGTATGTGTTAGAGACCAGGTTTCAACTTAGGTCTTCTTGACTTCAAGGCTAACTTTCTACCCTTTATACCATGTTGCCTTTCAAAAGGAAGAAGAGATAATCCCACCAAAAAAACCCCAAACAAACAAGTTTTAGGCTAATGAAAAAGAAGCTCATAGAAAATGATCAGTTAATATTAATAAATAAGTAGCTATCCTTGATTAGCAGGGCACAGTACTTGACATATGCAGATACCAACCCTGCTCCAACATAAGACTAACTTCATTAATGTATATGGATGCAAAAACCCTAAATAAAATGCTACCTGAAAGTTGACAACAACATATTGCAAATATTATACATTATGACCAAGCAGGATTAATACCAAGTATGTGGAGATGGTTTAACATAAGGAAAACTACTAATATAATTGATTATATTAAAAATAAAAGCAAAAAAATCATATGATTAGATGCAGAAAAAGCTTTTGATACAGTGCAACACTTTTATTGAAAACATTTGAAAGCATAGGCATAAATGGATTTTTCCTTAAATTGGTAAAAAGCATTTACCTAAAATCATCAGCAAGCATTATTTGTATTGGGCATAATATAGAAACCTTCCTGGTAAGATCAGGTGTGAAACAAAGATGCCCACTTGTCACCTATATTCAATATTGTACTGAAAATCCTAGCAATAGCAGTAAGACAAGAAAAAGAAATAGAAGGAATCAGAACAGGAGATGAGGCAATAAAATCATCTCTTTTTGCAGACAATATGATAATATGCTTGAAAAATTCCAAAGACTCAACTAAGAGGTTAGTTGAAACATTTAACAATTTTAGTAAAGTAGCAGGATATAAAGTAAATCCACATAAGTCATCAGCATTCATTATATACCACAAACAAAATGCTGTAAGAAGAGCTAGTAAGAGACACCCCATTTAAAATAACTCTAGACAGTACAAAACACCTAAGAGTACACCTGCCAAAACAAACCCAGGAACTATATGAACAAAATTATTTTTTAAAAAAAAATTTTTATACAAATACAATCAGATTTAAATAATTGGAGAAATGTTAATTGTTCATGAGTAGGCAGAGTCAATATACTACCAATGATAATTTTACCTAAACTGATTTATGTATTTAACGGCATCCTAATTAAATTTCCAAAAAAGTATTTTACTGAATTAGGAAAAATAATAACAAAATTCATTGGGAAGAATAAAAGGTCAAGCATATTAAAGGAACTCATGAAAAAAAGTATAAAGGAATGAGGTTTAGCAGTACCAGATCTTAAACTATATAAGGTAGATCAGTGAAACAGAATAGACAATTTACAACAACAAAGAACTATAGTAACTTTATGTTTAACATAAACACTTAAGTTTTGGGAGTGATAATTTATTATTTGGTAAAAATTGTTGGGAAGGCTGGAAAGGAGTCTGGCAAAAATTGGGCAGAGAACAGTATCTTAGTCAAAATGGAGATATGACCAAGATATCTGACAGTCTCTTAAAGATAAAGGTCCTGTTATTCAGCAGTACATTTAGCTAGGAATTCTAAGCCTACTTGAAAGAGCAGATGACCAGCAATGGACTACACTGAGCTTGTAGCAACCTGAATCACTTTTTTAAAAAGTTAATAATTTACTAGACTTTCCTGGAGATTTTAATATCATTAGCTTCTGGGTTGTGTAGGAAGGATAAAAAGAATACTTGAGGGACATAGGTTTCTTTAATAAAAATCATTAATACAAAAAAATTATAAATTTTACCTCCCCCTTCTAATTTTCAAAGGGTAATAGTTGGAGGGGTTGAGAGAGTAAGGTGTTGTATCATTATTATTATTAAAATAATTTTTAAAATGAGAACCTAACTGTGATGATCACAATAGCAATAATGAATAAACTTCTTAATTGGGCTCAACAAGTGAAAGATTCCCAATTTGTCCCAAGGAAGAACAATGACTGAAAAACTTGAGCTTGCTTCCAGAAGCCAAAATGAGCTAATGGATGAACGTGATATCAACAAAAATTTTGATGTTCTGCAGTTAAGATACATGAAACTTAAGGCTGCATAGAAATCTGAGGTTGTATATGTAGACTGTCATTCTGGATTCAAAACTTAACTGGAAGAACATATTTAGAGCAGTTAAAACCTATACAATACCAATTATAACATTTTTGTCATGATAAAATGATGTTCACACAAAAACCAATACCATATTAACAAAGCATTGGGTTCATAATCCAAGAAATCTACAAAAATATTAGACAAAAATGAAAAAGACAAGAAAGAAGTTTGACAGATGTTCTCAAAATGCATAATAAAAAATTACATAAATACTTTTACAACAAAGAGACCACATTAGACAAAGCAACCATAAAGACAAACAAAAGATATGTGTCGCTGACCTTGTTATAAAAGTGGTTTATTTCCAGATGGAACCTATGAAATGGCTAGGATCCAAGATATCCACAGGAATTCAACTGACCACATGTCAATAAAGGAATATTGAGTCATATAGACTTTGTTTACAGAAATATTATTCAGGATCCAGCTATTGCTATTAGAAATGATAGAAAATCTATTCTTCAAAGATTGTGGTCCTATTCATTGATGTAGTTATGCAATGAGTTGATAATGATTCAGGATTCAGTCACTGCTATTAGAAATTATAGAAAATGTTTTCTTAGAGATCCTGGTCTTATTCATTGATGTAATTATGCAGTGAAGTGGCAGAAAACGTGCAATATGGCATTATAGCTTACAAAATTGTCACATCTACCATATACCTGGAGAGACAAGACCGGGTGGCTAGGATTACATACTGGAAGCTTCCTATCCTTTATAAACTAATTGTCCTAATCCTTATGGTTCAAATTCAAACCTCAAAATATCCCAAAGAATTCCGCAAATAAGCTGTGCTAGTGCTGGATCATTATTATAGACAGAACTATTACCAATAGCCATCTGGACATAACATTGATATATGAAAACTGAAGAATCATTTTAAAAATAGATATTGGCGTGCCAAGTACTCAGAATTTTCAAATTACATGGAATGAAAAACTTTTAAAGTAATAGGGAACTAGCAGAAAAAATTAAAACCATGTGGGAAGAGAGTAAATTTCATATCATTCCTTTGGCTTGTCTGCTACTGCAGTTATTCCAAAGATGGTCTTGGTGAGTCTACAGAAGATGAGCTTACATCATGATTTATTGTTCAGTGATTTCAGCTGTGTCCGACTGTTCATGACCCCATTTGGGGTGTCCTTGGCAAAGATACTGGAGTTGTTGGCCATTTCCTTCTCCAGCTCATTTGGCAGATGAGGAAAGTGAGGCAACAAGGTTAAGTGACTTGCCCAAGGTCACACAGCTAGTAAGTGTCTGAGGCTGAATTTAAACCCAGGAAGATGAGTCTTCCTGACTCCAAACTTGGCACTCCATCCACTGTGACAACTACCTGCCTAAACATTGTGATACTCTTAATCAATGGCAGAAACAAACAAACCAAAAAACAGCCATTTTGTTTACCTATACTATAGCCCACAGAACATTCAATATAAAAGAACAACAGTAGGATAGTGACTTGCTGTCAGATTATTTCTATTTGAACTTCATCAAAAGAATAAGATTATAATGATGATATAAAAAGCAGTTATTTTATCCACTTGTACAAAAGTCCACCAGTTATTAAACGTAAATGGATAAAAACAGGATAACAACTTATTCCAGGGCTATTTCTGTCCTAACTCTACTGAAATAAATGAGAACGCATTAAATAATAACAACAATCATAATATTTTAATAGAAAAGCCACTCTGCTAAATACTGTCAATCAAGTAGCATTTATTAAGTGTCTACTTTATTTTAGGGGCAGCTAGATGGTGCAGTGGATAGAGTGCTGGGCCTGGCATCAGAAGACTCCTTTTCCTGAGTTCAGATCAGACCTCAGATGCTTACTATCTGTGTGACCCTGGGCAAGTCACTTAATGCCATTTGCCTCAGTTTCCTCATTTGTAAAATGAGTTGGAGAAGGAAATGGCACATCACTCCAGTATCTTTGACAATGATATCCCAAATAGGTTCACAAAGAGTTGGAAATGACTGAATAACAAAAAAGTAATAATGATAATAATAATTGATATTTACATAGCACATTAAAATTTACAAAGTCCTTTATATACTTGATCTTATTTGAGTCCTACAAACATTCTCTTGTGAGGTAGGTGTTCTTTTCTCTTTTTTTGGAGGGCAGTGGGGGTTAAATGACTTGCCCAAGGTCACACAGCTAGTAAGTGTTAAGTGTCTGAAGCTGGATTTGAACTCAGGTCCTTCTGACTTCAGGGCCAGTGCTCTACTCAGTGTGCCACCTGGCCACTCCAGTGGTAGATATTCTTACAAGCCCCATTTTATGGATGAAGAAACTGAGGCCAGTTTTTCTGACTCCAAGTTCAGTTGTTTTTTTCTTTTTTTTTTCCCCACTAGCCCACAGTGTCCCACACTTGAAGCATAAGGAGATTATTTTCTAGCTAATAAATCTCAGGTCAGAGTTTGGTTCTCACTCCTTGGTCCTAATTTTAGGAGCATTAGATGTAGAGTTGGAAGAAATATCAGAGATCATCCAGTTCCATTCCCTTATTTTACTGATGACTGGTACAGTGAACAGAGCATAAGGACTGGAGTCACAAAGATTTGGGTTCAAATCCTACCTCAAACATTTAGTAGCTATGTGACCCTGAGCAAGTCATTTTCTTTTTGTGCCTAAATTTCCTCATCTATTAAATGAGGAACATAGTAGTAAGTGTCTCACAGGGTTGCTTCAAGGATCAAACAAGGATCCTTGTAAAACTTAAAATGCTATATAACTGCTGGCTATTGTTGTTGAGAGGAAATGGGGAGATTAAGTGATTTGCTCTAGTTACACAACTTAATAAGAGGCAGAGCTAGGTTTTGAACCCTGGTTCCAAATCTAGCTTTTCCTCTCCCTCCCCATCTCCCTCCCCAGTCCTCTCCACTATATGCATCTCTCAAAAAATCTTTAGCCCAATCAGGGAATTCTGGGCCAGTGTTCTTCTAGTGGTATGTTGTTGTTTTTTTAAGACCTTTATTGGAAGTGATACAGAGCATTTCTCCAGATTTTTATCAGCTGCCTAAACTTTCATATCCTTAGTCTATAGGGCTTAGCTTACTCCCTGATCTTTCTGCCTGAGCCTTTGTTCTCCCCCACTAAAACTTGGGACCACAAGGGAGATCAAAAGGGCATAAAATAGAAATTCTCTGATTTTTTTCCTGTCAGGCAGGAAAGTGATGGGACACTGGGGAACCCAATATGGTAAGGGCATATTTAATACTATAAACCAGAGGGCCTCCTCCCACCCTTACCCAGTAAGTATATATCTATTGGCAGATTTGGACATCTTACCTTGTAGATTTTCACCCACTTCTCTTCCAGATCTCAGTCTTCCCTCTTCTCCTCCACCTCCCCCATTCTTGCAGAGTATTCTTAGGCTTCAACAAAATTGAAATGAGCTGCCCCCACAAAAGTATTGTAGGAGGCTGCCATATACCTTATGAAGAGTGAACTGAAGAAGATATGAATAAGTTGTAACTTTCAAACTACCCATTGGAAAAGAGAATTACAGCCTAAAAACATGTAATTGTTTGGGATTTCACAGTCCAGCCAGTAGATGAGTAAAAATCTCTTCTGTACATACTCAACAAGTGGTCATCTAGTCTCTGTCTGAAGACCTTAAGTGAAGGGTGAACCCCTACTACTTCCCAAGGTGGGACACCTACAATTATGAGAAAACTTTCCTCCCCATCAAGCCTGTCTCCCCACAATTTTCTTTATGTACATACACACAGACACTTAATTTTCATTTTTTCTCAATTACATGTAAACAAAAATTTTTTAACATTCATTTTCTAAAGGACTTCTAAATTCTCTCCCTCCCTTCTCCCCTCCTTGAGAAGTACTTGTACAGTCATGTAAAACATTTCCATATTAGCTATGTTGCAAAAGAAAACACAAACCAAGAAAATAAGAATAATAAAGTAAAAAAGCATGCTGAGATCCACGTTCCCTCTCTGTAATTTTCACCAATTGTTCCTAGTTGTGATTGCATATTTTTGTCTGCATTTCCTCTCATGGGAATGTTCGCTCACTAAGTTATCTGCTGTGGTTTCAGGCCCCAGACACTAGAGAAGTTCTCCATTCATTCTTCAGCCTCTGTGGTGCCCTGTTATTTTGGTTAGTATGAGAAGTTGTAAAGCTCTTGTCATTTTCCTTGCCTTTGTTTACAAAGAATAGAGGATTAAACTGGAAGAATGTGTTATGACCTGATCTGTTTGTAATGATGGGGGAGCCTGGTTTCCTTATGAAAACTTGGAGCAAAAGACCTGCAGGTAATTCACAGAATCCCAGACTTCAGAGTCAAAAGAGGTCATTTTGTCCAACTCATGTATAGAAAGTAATACCCACTACAACAGATCCACCACGTGGTCTTCCAAAACCTTTGCTTGTTGACATCCAATGAAAGAGAATCCACTGTCTTCCACAGCAGACCATTCTACTTCTTGGGAGCTGTGATTATTAGAGATGTCTTCTAATACCTCCCCATATTTGCTCCTTTGAAACTTCAATCCACTGCTCTTGGTTCTGTCCTCTGGACCCAGACAGAATATGTCAAATGCCTTTTCCATATGATAACCCTTCAAATTCTTGAACATAGCTATGATACACACATGCGCTGCCCCCCCAATTTTTCTTCTCTATACTAAACATCCCCATTTCCTTTAACATGGCATTGGGGGGAGGGGGAGACATCTCCTGTCATCTTGACCTGTATCTTGCCACTGAACCCAGATGGCTCCAAAGGAGAAAGTGAGGCTGGTGACCTTGCACAGCCATACCTCACTCAAATCCAATTCATGGCATCACCTTCCTGATGCCTCTTCAAGAAGGAAAGGACAAACGGCAATAACATGGCATATACTACAGGTCCTTGATCATCCTGATTTTCCTCCTCTGGACACTGAAACTCCTCCTTCCACCCTTTATTTCATTTAGATCTTACTCAGCCTAAGCATCAGTAAAGTTAGGTGGGATAAACAAAGTTTTGGGATTCATGGGCACAGAGTTCAGATTCCAGTTCTTCCTTTGGCTCAACCATCTCCAGGCAAGCCTTTAGTGCTTTGTGGGTCAAATATGTAAAAGGAGAATTATAAGATAGGTGTCCTTATCTATCTCCCTGGGGAGTTGAGGGGTGAAATTAAATATAATTAAAAACAATTAAATTGAGATAAGTGTATTAAATTAAATTAATTTATTAAATTAGTAAATCTATTAACAAATTTATTAAATGAAATTAAAATAAGTGTAAAGTAGTTGTCAAAGAGGCAATATCTCATAGGTGCGGAATGTAGTCCTCTGGTAAAGCCTTCCAACATTTTTAAGTCAAAGTGTTAAGTCAGAACAGTGTCTCATTGTGACTGTCAGTGTGAGTGGGTAGTGTGGCCTCTCCAGGGTTACAACATGTTCTCATTTGGTTAACAGTGTCTAGTCTTCTCTTCCAGTCCACAGCTATTTCATAGCAATCTTTCAGAAATGGGAACATGCTGTAAGATCCGCTTGTGCTAAAGTGGTCACCCAGTTCTCTTCTCCCAGTTTAAGCTGAATAAATATAAGTCTCAACTATGACCCCAGAAGACTTTTGTCCAAACTGGTGGGCACCTGCTTTGAGGCACAAAATTGCTGATCGTGAAAGCCTTCTTCTGTCATATTCCTCAAGCAAAATATTCTCTTTCTTGTAGGCATTTCAAATGCAACTGGATTGGGATAACTTCAGCGACCATCTAAATTGCCAGATCCTATCTGAAATACCACTGTCGCTTCTCCAGTAAAGCTACACCCCCAAAATAGCCCTGCATCATCAGTTTGAGTCCTCATGTCAGACATTAAGGATTTCCTTTCCAGATAGCATCAGGGAGCTGTGTTTTTAGGCTTGTCACTTTATAGTCTCAGATGCCTGAGTTCTGCACTTAAGAGGAAGGAGCTATTTGTTTTTTCCCAAGTACTTTGTCTGCAATCAGGGTGCTTTGGTTATGGCCATGTAGTCTGAGAAGCCAGGATTCACTGAAAATAGTGATTAACTGAGAGAGATTAGCAGGATTTCCCATTCATTAGGCTCGTAAGACTTTTTAAACTATTTCATGAAAATTCCCACACTGTTCAAATGATGATGCAACAAAAAAAGCAGGAACGGAGTGTTATTTTTTTTTAAAAAATTATATACTTAGAACATAAGAGTTAAAGAAATAAGTACATAAGTACAAGTTAGCACTTTGTTATGTCTTGGCTTTTATTATTCTTTTTCCCTCTTTTCCCTTTAGAGTTCCTACACCTACTTTATTTGATGCTGAAACGTCCTTAGCTCAAATGGTTTTATTTGAAATGAAAGCCCCCATTCTGAGTGCTTTCCTGACAGCTGGTAGCTACATATGCAATTGGATTCTATATTACTCAGTTACTTGAGGAATAACCATCCAGTAGCTAGAAAAAGAGAACATTAGTCATTTCTCTCGAAGAGGTGTTCCTGCCTCTCCACTACATGGCAGAAACAGAAGAGAGATTATTGTATATCTGCCCGGGAATTTCCGTGAGAGCAGGTGCCATCTTTTCATTAAACTTTACTTCTCCCTAAGCTGATAGCCTGGTAGGTGCCAAATAATTTTTTAAAATAAGTAGCTAAACTAATGGATGATACATAGGTGTGTTCAATGTTCAGTCATATTAGTCATATCTAACTCTTTGCGACCCCACTTGGTATTTTATTGGCAAAAATATTAGACAGGTTTGCCATTTCGTTCTCCAGCTCATTCCACAGATGAGGAATCTGAGGCAGTGTTAAGTGACTTGTCCAGGGTCACATAGCTTGTCAAAGTCTGAGATGTTATTTGAACTCAGGAAGATGAGTCTTCCTGACTCCAGGTCTGGCATTTTATCCACTGTGCAAACTAGCTGTGATATATAGATGAATCTTAACTCTTTTTATAATCAGAAGTTTCCCTGGCAGTCTACATCATGAGAGACAGAAGGGAAATTTCCTCTTTCTTTGTCTGAGCCTAGTGTAATCCATATAACTTCTGGACCCACTCTCCCAACTCACACTTGCGCTGGTCAATTGAGTCCATAGAGTTCATCTGTCTCTATTTCCCCTAAAATACTGTAGGACATTGAAAGGTTGAGGAGTATCTTTCTACTGTTATCATTCATGAGTCCTACCATCTGATTTATTCCTCCCAATGTCATTACCAGTTAATACCTCTCCAATATCAATTGACCAGTTACTATCTCCTCAATATCATCTAACCAGTGATAACTGTCCTTTTGATCAGTTAATTTTTCACTTCATCGCAACAATTAGCTTTAATAAATGGATATTGACTGAGAAGATACGGTAAGAACCAATCTACAAACACCTCTAAAACTAGGAGTACACATACCTCTAACAATCTCAGTCTATAGGGAGAGAGGACTTAAAATGATTGCTACAAACATTCATCCACCAAGTTCATTTTTGGATGTGGTATAACTGATAGATACATCATTCTCTGGCTGGTAGAAAACGGGATCTCAGATGCCAAGAATATTCTCTATTGGGTTAAGTCAAGCAGGTCACTCTCTTCCAGGCTGCCTTAGCTGCTGTGACTGTCAGAAAACTCTGTGATGAGGGCCAATTACTGGGCCTCTGGTGATTCTGCCAACCTTTCAAAGCTCACAGGTTCATGACATGGTCTGCTCCCTCTCCAATGATCATTCACTTAAGATCAGAAAAAAATAAATACAAAGAGGAAAAGAAACAAAGGCACCATGCATTCATAGCCATATGGTAGCTGGGGTAGGGGAGAGAGTCAGAAGCTTCTCTTCCACCTAGAGGCCCCCAGGAGCTTTTTCCCCTCCTTCTAAAGCTGCTAGAGAAGATTCTCCATTGGAGCCTTTTGTATGCACACTCAGTTCCAGCTCAGTAGCCAATTAAAAAGGCTTTTCATCTCCACAGAAAATACTGACCAAAGACAGTCATGGAATATCTGCACATGCTCTGAATCAGGCCAGGGCCCCTCCATTATGTGCCATCATATATATCTTTTTTATTTTTTAAATTTATTTACTTTTAGTTTATAACATTTAGTTCCATAAGTTTTTGAGTTACAAATTTTCTTCTCCTCCCTCTCCTCCCCCCTTCCCCTGCTCATGGTGGCATGCAATCTGATATAGGTTCTACAAATACCTACACACTGAACATCAGTCAAGTTGTGAAGAAGAGTTCTAGCCAATGGAATGAACAGTGAGAAAGAAAGAACAAAACAAAACAAAAAAGAGAGAGAGCAAGTAGTTTGCTTCAATTTGCATTCAGGCTCTGTAAATTTTTCCGTCATGAGTCTTTTGGAGTTGTCTGTAAAGCCAAGCATGAGCAGCTTTCCAGAGGACTGCTGCTGCGAACAGCTTCAAGGTTCAGACTACATAGTATAGCAAACTCTGTAACAAATGAGAGCAAAACATTCACAGAAATCAATGTACAGCATTCAGAATGTTATAACTTCACAATTTATCATTAAAATGGCCACATAGGGGGGTGGCTAGGCATCACAGTGAATAGAGCACCAGCCCTGGAGTCAGGAGGACCCAAGTTTAAATCTGGCCTCAGACACTTAACACATACTAGCCATGTGACCTTGGTCAAGTCTCTTAACCCCAATTGCCCTGCCTTCCCCCCTCCAAAAAGCAAAAAAAAAAAAAAATGGCCACATAGTTTTCACCAAAGCGGTCACGTAGTTTTAAGCAAAGTACATTCATTTGGTCAATCATAAAGTCCTTAATTCAATCACAAAATACAAAAGTCAAAGTCTTCCACCCATGGGGTACAATTAAGTTACAATTTCATCAGTCACTACTCAGTATTCTCTTAAAGGGTAGTGGAAAGTACAAAGGCCATCTGCTCCTAGGTCACAAATAAGTTACAATCTCATCTGTCAGCATTAAATACCCAAGGAGAGGTCTTTTTATCTTGACTCAAGGCAGGCTCTCAGCTTCCATGGTTCCTTTTCCATAGTCTCAGCTACTGCCCGAATCTACCCAACTGCCACCTGAGTTCAAAGGCAGACAGCTCCCATTCCTTGTCCGGTTCTCTGTGCTTTACATTGAAGCTCACAGTGTCCAGTCTGCCTCAAGTCTTTCACAGTTCCTGTTCCTGGGAAGAGAAAACAGAGTCACAACAATATCTACATGTATCAAGCTTAGCAGAATTACAACAATATTCACATGCATGGTCAGCACTATCATCTCAATTCACTTCCTGCCTGTGAAATCAACATAGACCCAAAACAGACAAAGTACTAACACCACAGTCATGCTTCCTCTGGCAGCTCCAGCTGGCCCTCAGAAGACTTCATGAGCTCTGGCTGGTTCTCAGAAGCTCTCAGCAGGAGTTTGGCTGGCTCTCAGAAGCTCTGCCACCACAATTTCTGTTCTCAAAATCAAAATCACTTTCTCTAGCCTCCATGCAGCTTGCTCCAAGAAATTCTGTCTCAGTTCTCAATTCTCATTTCTCTTCTCAGGTCTTCTCAATTCTCAGTTCAGTCTTCAGTCCAGCAGTAGTAGCCCAGCCTCCAGATGCTTGCTGAGAGAAATTCTCTCTCTCTCTTCCCCTGGCAGTAGCTTCTCTGTATCCACGATGTTTGCCCCAAGAAGTTCTGACTCTTCCAGCTGGGGCTTTTCCTTATATAAGGTATTAGCTCTTCCCTGTTCAGTTGCTTCCTGTCATGTCAGCAACAGGGGTTCATACCTTGTATTTCTTAACAGAGGCTTGATAATTAGTTTGAAACTAAGTGCTAAGTACCTGTTAGCTTGCCAATACAAAGGAATCTTCAAATTTCATAACTATTAGATTGTCTTATAAGCTTGCATTGCTGAGATGAGCCCAGTCTATCAAAACTACGTGGTACTGACTAATGAATAGAGTAGAGAATCAGTGAAATAGATCAGGTTCATAAGACACAACAGTCAATGACTATAGTAATCTACTGTTTGATAAACCCAAAGACTCTGGCTTCTGGGATAAGAATTCACTATTTGACAGAAACTGCTGGGAAAACTGGAAAATAGTATGGCAGAAACTGGGCATAGACCAATATCTTACACTGTACATCAAAATAAAGTCTAAATGGGTGCACAATCTAGATACAAAGACTGATACTATGAGCAATCTAGGAGGTCAAGGAATAGTTTACCTGTCAGATTTACAGAGAAGGGAAGAATTTATGACCAAGCAAGAGATAAAGAGGATTATGAAATGCATCATGTATTTCTAGAGTCAGCCTCCCCGCCATATCCCCATTCAGATTATCAGCAAGAAGAGTATATTGCATATGCTCCAAAGATTGGTTCTCCGTTGGCTAGTAGTATAAATTGAAATTCTAAAAAATAATTTTCTTTGCAACTGACTTTATACCTGGTAACCTACATAATTTGTTATTCAGTCATTTTTCAGTCATGTCCAACTCTTTGTGATCTCATTTGGGGTTTTCTTGGTAAAGATCTTAGTGTGGCTTGCCATTTCCTTCTCCATTCATTTTACAGATGAAGAAACTGAGGCAAACAGGGTTAAGTAAATTGCCCAAGGTCACACAGCTAGCAATCATTTGAGGCCAATTTTAACTCAGGTTTTCCTCACTCCAGACTTGGTGTTCTTTCCACTGTATCACCTAGCTGTCTACAAAATTACAATGTGCTTTTAGCTGTTTTTCTGCTTACTCTTTTCCTGATGCTTTCAGAGAGTGAAGATCACAGTTAACCCACAATTCAAGAAGCACAAACTGAGCTTGGAGGGGGAGATGCCTTTCTCCTTCTCTCTTTTACCTTGGCTCAGAGAAATGTGTCTCTGTTCTGTATTGTTTGTCCTTTTTGATTTCAGATACCAGTGTAGTAAATATTACATGTGGGGCCTTGTCTGGGATAAAATTGGGCCTTTCACATTTGCAAGGGATCTGGAGAGATTTTCTGCCGGAAATGTTTAATTCTAGATAACCTGGACTCAGCGATCCTAGAGGAATTTGGTGAATTTTCTTTAGGCTATCAATATATAATCAATTTTTTCCAGTATATGTTTCCTCATAAGTCAATTCCATTGGTGTAATTTTTCAAACTTTTCATTTGTTGACTGTTTGTTAAATACTGATAATTTGTATTATTGAATCGTGTTAAAGTATTAATGTGTCGATATGTTCTGTTTTACTGAGTCCTATATTTGTACTGATATTAAGTTTAATTTGAGAAATCTGGAAACACAAGATTGCAATTTTTAAGGTGAAATGTTTAGACTGTTCTTATTTCATTTAAACTGAGCTATATTGCTTGCCTTTTGTGAAAGCAAAATGCCCTACAATTGTCTAGGATGTGAATGCCTGTATGTAAAAGCCACAAATTACTGACATTTTTTACTGTTTCTCTAACTGGGACCACTTGTCTTCTTGTCCTAATGGGAAAGTTTACAATTCCAATTGGTTTACTGTGGCAGTAGCAAGCATCCATGAGACCCAGAGAAAATTGTCTGGACCTCTCTGGGGATTACCTATAGAGGAACTAGAGAATTTGGGTGAGTTTTGTATAGAAAGGAACACTTTTTTTTTAACAGGCCTCAGTTAAATGGCCTTATGTACTTAGGAAATCATTGGAAGAGTCTCCACTCAGCACAGTTTTCTTATTTGGAAATGGGATGATGTCAAGTTAACCCCGGGCCCCAAATCCCTGTGGGGAGAACTCCAGGATGTTTGGAAAGCTCAATGGATCAGATTTCTATCCAAAATGGGAAAAAAGTTTTCTTTGTCTTTGCTCTTTCTTTTGCTTGTGGACTAAGAAAGGCCCTGTAAGGATAAGGTTAGTAAGTAGAGATGTTTGGCAAACTTTATCAAATGTTCCTTGTTTTATGAATCTGTAAGACTTTGTATTTAGAGATAATTGTGATTTTCATCTGTATAGGCAGGATTGCATATGATCATGCATCACTAGCTGTTTTGAGACTTTATTATATAGCATTGGGGAAGCATGTAAAAGGACATTGCTTATATCTCCCCAGAGACCACAAACCTATTTTGAATTTGGGATGAAGACTGTGCTAAAAAAAAAGCACCCCTGACTATTTGTTGGGAACAACAAATTTCAAACAGGGGGAAATGTATAAAAAGCAGCTTGCTGGGCATGCCTAGATCACCTAACATGGAAATTCCTGCATCCCCTACCACATGGGTGGGGATAGTCTCTTTTGATTGGCTGCATTGTCAGAAAGACTGCATCTTTAAAACTGACCAGACTGGGACAGTGTCTCTCTTTCCTGCTCATTCATTCCTTCTGCTTCCAGAGGACAAAGATCACATACAGTTTGTTCACAGCCCAAGTGCCATGAACTGAAGTAGATGGATGGGGGGAGGAGGGGATGTCAGACCTTCTCTCTTTCCTTCCTTTACCTTGGCTTCGAAAAGTGGGCCTGGGGTCTTTGTTCTGCATCTCAATTTTAGGTGCCATTGGTGATTTCTCACCAGTCCCAGAGTTTGAGCCATGATGACTTTGGAGCTAGGATTCCAGGCAGGAAATTGCAAGTAGCAAGCCCAGTAGGCAAGCCCTGAGAACCCAAAGTACTTGAGACTCAAACCCAAGGTAGGCTTTGGATTTGGAAATGGAACTATGATCTATAGGAACTGAAAATGTGCTTTTAGATACTAAAGATTTACTCAGAAGTGATTTCTTAAAGAATTACATCCTTAAAAGAACATTTGGAAAAAAAGTAAACAGGCCTCCAAAAAATAACAACAAAAGATTTAAAATGTCATAAAAATCTCCAAGTTGAAAGAGGCTACTGATTCCAACTCCTATTTGGCCAAGAAGCCAAATAACCTAGAACCAAACAGCCAAATAACCAAGAAGCTCTAATAACCTCAGGAAATTTAGCGTTTGCTTGAAGATGTCGGAACTCACCATTTGTTGAGGCAACAAATTCCTTTTTTGTATAACTATATTCCTATAAAATCTGTCCTTGCTGTGAGCTTCAAACTGTCTTAGTTCTGCCTTCTGGGGCCACCAGGCTAAGTCTGGGGCCAAGAGTCTAATTCCTCTTCTATACAACAGGTCTTCGAATACATAAAGACAGTCATTATGGTCCCCCAAGTCTCCTCCTTGGGCTAAATGTCTTCAGTTCCTTCAATTAATCATTTTACAGCATGATCTCCAATTCCCTCAATATCCTAGTTGCCTTCCTCTGGACATAAGTTACTTTGTCAATGTTCTTCTTAAAATGTGGTTTCTATATCTAAACACAGTATTCCAGACGTACATTAACAAAGAAAGAGTACAATGAAACTGTTAACCCAAGTCATTAACTCATTGCCCTTCTTAATCAATCAATCAATAAGAATCTGTAAGTATCTATTATGCTCTAGGCCAGTGGTTCTCAACCTGTGGGTCGTGACCCCTTTGGGGGGGTCACCTAAGACCATTGGAAAACACATATTTCCAATGGTCTTCAGAACGGAGACATAGCGCTCCTCTATCAGTCTCCAGGCGGCTCTGCCCACGTGCAGATACCTCCACATAAGAGCATTAAAAGGTCACGGCCTTAGGAAGGTTGAGAACCACTGTTCTAGGCACTATGCCAAGTGCTGATGATACAAAAAAAATGAAATAGCCCCTTCCCTCAAGGAGCTTACATTATATTGAGAAAGAGTCAGGGAGGGGGAAACAACATGTACATAAATAAGTATATACATAATAAACACAAAAAATAAATATAAAGCATCTTTGAAAGTGAAGGTACCGGGAGCTGGGGGGAACCTCATGTAAATACTGTTGTTCAGGGATTTTTTAGTCATGACTCCATTTGGGGTTTTCTTGGCAAAGATACTGGAGTGGTTTGCCATTTTCTTCTCCAGCTTATTTTACAGATGAAGAAACTGAGGCAAACAGGGTTAAGTGACTTGTCCAGGGTCACTCCACTAGTAAGTGCCTGAGGCCAGATTTGAATTCAGGAAGATGAGTGTTTCTGATTCCAGACCTGACAGTCCACCTAGCTGCCGGATGTAGATATTACTTGATCTGATTCTCAAAAAACACAAGAAATTCTAAGAAGTGGAGGTGAGGAGGAAGTGTAGTCCAAGCATTGATAGACAGCACCTGCAAAGACAAGGAGATGAGAGACAGAGTGTTATGGGTGAAGAAGAGCAAGATGGCATTAATGCTCCCTTAGGCTTGAGCCCCTGGCACTCTGGCCTCTCAGGGCTTCTCTGCTGGGCTCTCCAGCTGCAACATTTTGCCTAGAATCCTTGCTGCAAGGTCATCATAACTTGAACCCTGGGTTTAGTGAAGCATCACCACTGGTACCTGGACTTTAGTGCATGGGAAGGGGAGGACTGTGTAATAAAGCCAGAAACACAGATTGGGCCCGGTTATGAAGAGCTTTAAATGCCAGACAAGTATATCTTTTATCCTAGATTTACCCTAGGCATTAAGGAGCTATTAGAGTTTGTTGGGTAAGAAAGTAACCTGGTTAGATCCGTCAGCCTTTAGGAAAATCATTTTGGCAGCCCTAGGAAGAATTAGAGATACAAAGGTCACTGAGGAGACCAGGAATAATCCCGGTGGGAGGCAATGAGGGTCATGTGAGTAAAGAGAAAGGGAAAAATGTGAAACATGTCATAGAAGTGGAAATGACAAAATCTAGCTATTGAATGATATGTGGGATGAGAGAGTGACTAGTTAAGGGTGACATGGAAGATGTAAACCTAGAAGACAGAGCATGATACCCTTGACAGGGAAGTTTGGAGGTGCATGTGGGGGTCAGGGGAGGGGGAAGGTAATGAGTTTTATTTGGATATGTTAAATTTGAAATGTCCATGAAAGTAACAGCAACATTACACAATGATCAACTTTGTTAGACTTAGCTCTTCTGATCAATGCAATGATCTAAAGACTATTCCAAAAGATTCATGACGAAAAATACTATCTCCATCCAGAGAAAGAACTGTGGAGTCTGAATGCAGATCAAAGGATACTGTTTTCTCATTTTTTGTTTTTTGTTTTTTTCTTTCTCATGGTTTTTCCATTTTGTTCTGATTCTTCTTTTACAACATGACTAATATGATTGTACATGTATAGCCTACATCAAATTGCATACTGTCTTGGGGAGTGGGGAAGGGAGGGAGAGGTGAGAAATTTAGAACTCACAATCTTATAAAAGTGAATGTTGAAACCTAAAAATAAACAAATAAATATTTTTTTTGAAAAATGAAATGTCTATAGGACATTCACTTTAAACATCTAAACTAGACAGCTGGTTTTCTGGGGCTGGACCTCAAGATGATGGTTAGATATAGAGACATGGAAGTCAAACGCATATAGATAATAATAAATCCATGAGAGCTGATGAAATCACTAAGTGAAAGAGAATAGAGAGAGAAAAGGGTGTGACACCTTTTGTGTGACACTATTTGTACACCTGTAGTGAAAAGGATTATGGAACCCCCAAAGGAGATAGAAAAGAGGAGAACAATTGGACAGGTAGGAATACCAAGAAATAGCAAGGTCATGAAAATGCAGAGAACATCTAGGAAGAGTGGTCAAAAATGTCAAATGCTGCAAAGAGATCAAGAAGAGTATGGATTAAGAAAAGATCATTCTATCTGGTATTGAAGAGATCATTGGTCAGAGTCGTCTGAGAGTCTACCTCATGTGCATCAGATAAACAAGGATTGCAAAGGAGGAAAACCAGAGCAGTTGAAGGGGTTTAGTAAAGACACACTAATACATAGTTGGTAGAGTTGTCAAACGGTTCTTCCATTCTGCAAAGTAATTTAGAATTGCACTAAAAAAGTCACAAAATTATCCTATACCCTATGACCTAAGGATATATATATACTCATCTCAAGGAGGTCAAGGACCCATATATGTACAAGAATATTTACAACATCACTTTTGTTGTAGAAAACTTTTGGAAACAAAATAGGTTTTGATCAATTGGACAATAACTAAACAAGTTGTGGTAGGATTAAATGGGCACGTGTATAAAGTGCATTGTAAATCTTAAGGTGCTGCAAAAATGGTAATTATTATTGTTATTATTATTAAAGCAGAACCTGCAGGCCAATTTGTATAATGACAACAACAACAATGTGCAAGAATATAACCCTAAATTCTAAGACAATTCCAAAGGACTCATGATGGAAAATGCCATCCACAACCAGAGAAAGAATTATGGAGTCTGAATGCAGATTGAAAGAGACTATTTTTTCTCTTTTATATTTTGTTTTGTTTCTTCTCTCTCATGGTTCATTCCATTGGTTATAATTCTTCTTTACAACTTGACTATTGTGAAAATACGTTTAATGTAAAGGTATATGTAGAACCTGTATCAGATTACATGTAGTCTTGTGAAGGGAAGAATGGGGAGGAGAGGAAGGAGGATAAAATTAAGCACTCAAAAACTTGTGGAACTGAATATTGTAAATTAAAAATAAACAAATTTTAAAGGAAAAAAGAATATAACCCTAAAAAACTTCAGACTTCTGACCAAAGCCCAGCCAGTCAATTTCAAAATACTAATATTGAAGTATCTCTCCTACTTCTTGGCAGAGAGGTAATGGGCTAGAGATTCAGAATAAATAAGACATGCATTCTTAGATATGGCCAGAGTGATCATTTCTTCATGTGCTTGACCATACATATTTGTTACAAGGGACACTGATTTTCTTCTTTTAGAGACTAGTTCACCTTTTTCTCGAAGAGACTCAACCCTACTCTTTAGTTTGTAAGGTTCCATTATCCTTCTTTCCTTTCTTCTCTGGGTCACAAGTTTCCACCTCCTAGCTTCCCAGTACAGTACTGGATTCTCCAGTTTGGATTATTTTTGCCCTTCATTTTCCACTTGAAGCACTTCTTCCATTTCTTCAAGAACTATTCATTTATCTAGGGTAAGAGTAGACAGCTATCCCTCTGCCTAGGGTTTCTTAACCTGGAGTCTATGAACTTTTTTTTTAAAGTGTATTTTGGTAACTGTATTTCAATAGAATTAGCTTCCTTTGTAATGCAATGTAATTTATTTTATGCATTTAAAAACATAATTCTGAGAAGGCATACGTAGGTTTCCTGATTGCCAAAGGGGTTCATGACTCCCCAAAAACGATTAGGAACTCCTGCTTTAGCCCTATTACTGTTCTCTAGCAAGGAAACCAACCTGCATTTTGTGCAGATGTGATACTACTTAGAATTGGCAGAAACACAAACATGATGCAATCCCTTTCTGGCATTGAAATATTCCCCTTGCCCTTCAAACTTGTTAATCTTCATGGCTAACTGCTTTGGCAAATAGCCTGTTTGCTGCCTGTGAGGCACAACTTAAGAAAAACAGAGCATTTTCCTGCTCTATCTCTCTTATTGGATAATAACAATCAGATGTATTTGATGCATAATTTTCAGATTCCTTCCAGAGCCTTCCTGCAAATAGCAGCTGAAGTTGTCTGTGAGATTGACTATAGAAATCTAATCTTCAGCTTCTTCTCACTTCAGTCAGTCAGTCAATAGTCACTTATTAAGCACCCACTGAATGCCATGCACTGTGCTAAGTATTGGGGATACGATCTGGTAATTGTCTATAAGATGGATAGAAGGAGGAGAGCCCTCAGGTAGTATTTTCAGTTAGGAATTTATTACAACAACCAAGGTATGAAGCAAAATGCAGCTAATGGGATTAGAAATGAGAAGGAAAGGATTCAAGAAACATTATCAAGATGAAACAGGAGGCAAGGAAGATCAGATAAAACAGCTGGGATTGCCCTCAGGAAGAAAATTGCACCAGAGGATGTTTATTGCCAAGTGGGATATGGAACTTTCCTGGAAGTCCTATAGGACCAATGCATTGTGTGGGATCTGCACTACTGAGGTAGTGGATTTAAACTCAGTAATTCTATAAATCTGCCTCAGGGAATGATTCAGTATCCTTATTGAGGGCAGAGGGCTTTACAGGGGCCCATTTGGATATGGAATTTCTGAGGTCATCTCTGACTAACCAATAGAACTGCTCTCTGAAACCAGGGAGAAAGGAAATGACTATACAAGTTGTGGGATGCGATTATAAAGGAATCTGTGCTGTATGATGATAAATATGATAGATTCAGGAAATTCTAGGAAGACTTGGATGAACTGATACAGAGTAGAATGAACAGAACAAGGAAATTTATTTACAAGAAGACTACAAAAATGTAAAGGAAAACAGCTTTGAAATACTTCAGAACTCTGAAAACTTAGAAAGCAACTAGATTAACCACTTCATTTTACAGGTAAGGAAATAGAGGCTATGGAATGGGGATAATAGTAGCACCTCTGGAAGGAAAGAAGGAAGGAAGGAAGGAAGGAGAAAAGAAGAAGAAGAAAAAGGGAAGGAAGGGAGAAAGAGAAAGGAAATAAAATGGAAGAAAGGAAAGAAGGAAAGAGAGAGGAAGGAAGGAAGGAAGGAAGGAAGGAGGGAAGGAACGAAGGAAGGAAGGAAGGAGAAATGAAGAAGAAAGAGGGAAGGAAGGAAGGGAGAAAGAGAAAGGAAAGAAAGTGGAAGGAAGGAAAGAAGAAAAGAGAGAGGAAGGAAGGATGGAGAAAAGAAGAAGAAGAAAGAGGGAAGGAAGGAAAGGAGAAAGAGAAAGGAAAGAAAATGGAAGGAAGGAAAGAAGGAAGGAAGGAAGGAAAAGAG
Organism: Pseudochirops corinnae; assembly: GCA_028646515.1. Lineage (NCBI taxonomy): Eukaryota > Metazoa > Chordata > Mammalia > Diprotodontia > Pseudocheiridae > Pseudochirops > Pseudochirops corinnae. Next base: position 245,653,297 of record CM053587.1, read on the forward strand.
AAATGGAAGAAGGGAGGGAAAAGGTAGAAAGGAAGGAGGAAGAAAGGAGGAAAGAAGGAATGAAGAAAGGAAAGAAGGAAGGTCAGAAGGAAGGTCTACCAAAAAGGTAGAAAGGAGGGAGGAAGAGAAGGAGGAAGGGAGGAGGGAAGAAAACCTGGAAAAAAATGAAAAAAATTTGAAGGAGAACTATCTCTAAGCCCAGATACCTGTTCAGATTCTACTTCAAGATTAAAAGAGAAATACAATCAAGGACAATTAAGGAGGACATAAAATGATTAAAGAGAATTAAGGAGGATCAAGGAGTATTAAGGAGAAGAATCTAAAGAGGTTGATTCAAGAAGGAGAAGGTAGCTGGCAAGACAAAGCAAGATAGTGAAGAAAAGGTACCTGGGTCAGAGGGTTAAGCAACTGAAAGAGTGTATCATCGGTGAGTGAAGAAAATTGTTGAAACTGCAAGGCTGACACCAGACAGTGAGGTATGTGTCACTGTGGATATGGAGTTGTTGAAACAAAGGAAAGGAATTTGAGCAGAGCTATCAAGTTATTAAGAGGTAATACTTGGCTGTAAAAGTTTCAACCGTGAGCTTGAGGGGTTGAGGCAGGGGTGGGGAAACAGTGTAAACACCCACAAACGTTTAAAGAAACAAGGTTGCATGTCGTAGCCACTAGGGAGGGGAGGGGAAATTGTACAGGTATTGGTATTTATGCCACAGTCTAGCTACCATTATCTGCTTACAAGTGTGTACTGTTCTCCCTCCTGAAGGACAAGGTGAGGGGACTCCAAGAAGCCTCTCCACCCTCCTGGTTGAAACAGATAATGATGTGTTCCTAAGGGAAACAGAAGTGAGGGACAATGGGGAAAAAAAAGAAAAGAGAGATTTAAGTTTTCTCACATGGATGAAGAATAGAGTATAATAGAGAGAAGAAAGAGAATAAAAAGGAGAGCTTTACAACCGAAGCTTGAAAACAGGCTTGAGGCTTTGTCTGTAGAGGAGAGGAGATACTCTGAGGAAGAAATAGCTGTTTGGTCTCCAAAAAATTACAAAGTAGAGTCACCAAAGCCCCAGAGATAATCCAGGCGGTCTTGGCCCATAATTTGTCTCTAATGTCCTAGCACACAAAACAATAGTAACCAGTGATTCCTTGCTCAGGGATACTGGGGCAGCTACTTTTCACAGTCAGATAACAATAATCCAGAGATCTGTGATTTTCCTAAATCTGTTATTTTCCTAAATGAGAGAACCTACCAGCACTTATCAAAAGGAATGACAATCATCTTCTTCTGTTGATTCATATGGGCACAAATGATACTTCCAGAAGGAACCTAAAAAGTGTTGCAAATAATTCTGAGCTATTATTATTTTTATAATGCTGAGCCTAAAGTCAAGTGACATGAATTCAAATCCTGCTTCTGACAGTTATTATCTATGTGACTTTGGGCAAATCTCAGCCTCTATGAGTCTCTGTTCATTTGTAGGCCAAGGACCATAACACCTACTATACCTGACTCACAAGAACAAAACTGTGAGGACCAAGTGAAATAATGTCTAAAAAGGGCTTTGTGAATTTTAAAGGCTAAATACATGTCAGCTATTAGTCTTTTTTTGAGACTGGGCCTCCATATCTCTTCCAGGCTGGGAGCATAGCTGCCCAATGCTAATACTAATAGGTATGGAAGCTTTAACCTGTTCCATTTTTCCAACATTGGCTGGGTTTCCCTTCCTTAGACAGTTTGGTGGTCTCCCATGGTTAGAGCTTACCATATTGATGCCAGTCAGGGCAGACATTTGACATGCTTTAGCTGCATTTATCCTGCAGCTCAGAATGCCTCAATTCAAGCAACCCACCATCCTCAGCCTCAACAGCACCAGAGGCCAGGCACAGCTATTATTCTTTTGCAAGTAAATTGAAACAGGAGAGAAAAAGATGAAAAATTTGATACAAAACAGTAGTATCATCTATCAAAGGGAAGAAGAAAACTTTAGTTCAATATTTCCTAAACTATACAATTTCCACAGGGAAAATAAAATGTTTCCCTGAATATTATGGAGAAATAAGAACATCTAAAACTTGCAAAATAAAACCTCTATATTAAAGATGACTCCTTGCTTGTGACATAAATGCACATGGACTACAGTACAGGACCTGTGATTCATTGGTGCAGGGAATGAAACTTCTGGGTGTGGAACTTCCAGCGAGGTAAGTCAGCACCTTCTCAGCAATTCATAAAACACTATCGAGCTCATTCAGCAGAAGCCTAGAACTAGTTCCAGGGCACATAGCCAGTATGATGTAGAAGTGAGATTTGAATACAGGTTTCCTTGGCTCTGAGATTAGCCTTTTAAAAAAAAATCTTATTCCTTTGCCCCTCTTCATACTCTCATCCTCTCCTTCTCTCCTTTCCCTGCTTCTTTCCCCCCCCATCTCTCTGCATCTCTGTGTCTCTCTGTCTGTCTTTCTCTGCATCTCTGTGTCTCTCTCTTTCTCTCTACCCTTCCTTCTGTACTATATTTACATTCATTCATTCATTCAATAAGCACTTATTAAGTGCCTAACATGTACCAGTCTCAGTGCTAGGTGCTGGGGATACAAAAAGAGGTAAAAGACAGCCTCTGCCTTCAAGGATCTTATAGTCTAATGGGGGAGAAAACATGCAAACAAATACATACAAAGCAAGCTACGTATAGGATGAACAGGAAATACTTCAAAGAGGGAAAGTACTGGAATTAGGAGGGGTTGGGGAAGGCTTCCTATAGAAGGTGGGATTTTGCATTGTAGGAAACACCAAACCAACAAGAAGGGGTACCTGATGGGGCATTTGGGGAGGGGACAAATAGCCCTGTACTGGTTAAATGCTGATACTCTCTGTGTTGTAGCATAGGACAGTAACTGACATTCACCATCTCATCCCTGAGACATCAAGAAAAGGTTAAATTATCGTCAGTATTCGTGTGATCTGTCTACCAGAAGCTGTTTCATTGTAATGGAAATGGGAATTTGAAGATCCTCTCTGCCCTTGAATAGACCTAGGGGGTAGTTTGAAGTCCTCCCCTGCTGTAAAAGCAAATTCTGCCCCCTAATAGGCTGAATGTAGTCATATGGAGCCTGTGTGGGAGGAGTTTGCTGAAGGGAAGCAGAGCCCACAGGAAGCTGGTGGTCAGAGCTAGCCAGACATTGGGGGAGAGACAGGACCTCAGGCAATGAGTCAGATGGGCTTCTAAGTAGATATTGATCTTGTATTGGTTCGTGGGAAGGCTGAAGGATGCTGTGGCTCTCAGCGTTATTATGGCTTCTGAATATCTTTGGTACTATGATGGAATAGGCTTACTGGTTTGGGGATTCAGTTTTCTGGTGTTTGAATAAATGCATCAGTTCTGTTCTCTAGCTGGAGAGCTTGGTATCTTTTGCAATTGAATGTCATACAATACTTATAGTCACAATCTTTATCGTGATCATGGACACTGAAAATATTGCATTGGTGCTACACATGTGCCCTAGGCCAGGGCTACTTAAACTTTTCCCACTCAGGACCCCTTTTTGCATTTAGGCAGCATCCATTGGCATTGCTTGGCATGCTGGCATAGGCAGTGCAAAGTGTGCATGTTGTGGGTTCAGAACCAAGGCTACAGTGAAGCTGCGCAATGCAACATGGGCCAGTGCTGCCAGGAACACCTTGGATTCATTACACATTTGATTTTTAACTAATTTTTTAATCATTGCATGTTTAGAAACCTTTTACCGTGGCCAAATTTTTGAGACTCTATATGGGATCATTACCCACAGTTTAAGAAGTGGGCCACATACGGTCAGCCTGAGCCAGATGTCCTTAATCGCCTTAGCCTGAGCTGGACTTGTTGGGATTGCTTCCTACCTCTTCAAGAACCTTCAACCAAAGCTCTGCACCTCTGGCTCACTGTACCCAGGTGCCTTGCTGGTCATTCATTTCTTTTGCTCTTTCTTTCTCCTTGCCTGGATTCCTGACCAGGAATGGGCCCATAAACAAATTATAATAGATAAATGACATGAAATACCATTATGTTAAATTGAGAGAAATGTGGAAACTTATATGAATTGATGCAAAGCAAAGGAACATGAATCTGGGGAGTAAGACACAAAACAACTACACAAAAACAACACCAAAAACAGCTGAACTCAGATGAATTGCAATATTCAGTTTCAGCAAAGTGAGAGGAAGATGAACTAAAGAAGAGAGGAGGGAAATAGGAATGGGGAGAACTGTTTTACTGTTGTCATTGGGAGGAGGAAGTGTGGCTCTCAGAGGTGTGGCAACTTCCCTGTAGCCTTGGCTCTGAACAAAAAGGATGCACACAGAATTTCAGCATTGAAAGGGACTATCACTAAGTTGTGAGGTCCTCGAGGCCAGGGATCATCTTTTGCCTTTCTCCACATCCCCAAGACTTAGGACAGGGCCTGGGACGTAGTTGATTGGTTTTTGTCCTTTGCTCTTGAAGAGAACCAAAACGATATCACTATGTCAGAGTCAAGTTACAATGCATCCATATGTGGCTGATCAGACCAATAGTCCATGTGAACCTTTGGGCTGGATTCTCTAAATGTGTGCATCTCCCATTTCTTTTGAGCTACTTCAATTCTGCTTTGCTCATAGAGCACAGAACCTTCTCTGATGAGGGCACATCATGCTGGGCAGTCCTGTGTCAAGGTCACCCATGTTATGCAACCAATTCCAAAAGTCTTAAGAGAGACCTTGGGAGTGTCCTTTTATCACCTTTTTTCTGGCCATCATGCGAGCACTTGCCAGGTGTGAGTTTTCCATAGAATAATCTTTTAGGTAAATGTCCACTTGGCTTTTGAATATGGTCAGTGCATTGGAATTGTGTTCTCTATGGTAGAGTTTGAATGCTTGGCAGGTTAGTTTGAGAAAGGACCTTGCTGTCTGGTACCTTATCCTGCCAAGTAACCTTCAGAATTTTCCTACCCTGGCACATAGTAGGTGTTTAACAAATGCTTATTAATATAACAGATCAAGAGCTATGAGGGACCCCAAAAACCATCTAGTTCAACCCAACCATAGTGAGGAAACTATGGTTCAGAAAGAGGTTAGTTGATTTGCTCAAGGTTGTGTAGAGAATAAGTAGCAGACCCAAGATTTTAACCAAGGAGGGTTGTGACTCCAAAATTATAATTTCCATTGCATCCTACTGTGGTTATTTACTCTGAGTCACACCAGAAGAGGAGTCCTCTCTGCAAGCTTCCCATTAAAAGGTCCTCTGGCCTCTGTATAAAGCTCTCCACTGAAAGGAAGTTCAGTGCTTTCTGCAGAAACCCATTCCAGTTTTGGACAACTTTTCTTGTTAGAGAATTGATCCATACCTTCTTGACCTAGCAATTTTTTTCTCTCCTCTACTTTTATTTTAGAAAAAAGAAGGGAGATGGCAAGAAAGCAAGTTGATAATAGAGGTTTGGGGTTTTTTTTAATCAAATTTCCAGAAAATGTTGTGTCAATTAACTTTTCAGACCTATTTCTTGTACCTTCTATAGTTGGAATCATTCAAATGAATCCTGTTCTCCAGAATAGCAATAAAAAGTTGACAAAAACCTTAGAGAGTGATTAAATTATCGCCATTATATGCTACTTACTAATACATTTTAGAAAAACTTTAAATGTGTTCAAAGTTAAACTTACCATGTTCCCTTCTGGATTCTATCTCCTCCCAACTTCCCTTTTTCAGATGAGGGCATTCACATCCTCCCAGTCAACAACCTCACATCTTCACTCATTTTTTATTCTTCCCAGTCTCTTATTTCCCTATCCCTTTACATCCAATAAGTTGCTGGGTCTTGTTGATTCTCTCTATGCAACGTTTCTCACCTGCATCCCTTTCTCTCAACTCATACCATCACTATGCTAGTTCAAACCCTCATCCCTCCTTCCCCAAACTACCATATCCTAATCATTTTGCAATTATTCTATATGTACTCACATAGTAAGTACTGGCCTGGCTCCCTCTCATAGAGTCAGGGCAGCTGCATGCTAAGATTGGAGGCTCCAATTTCTGTTTCTAGAATAGTGGTACCAAACTCAAATAGAAATGGGAAGCACTAAGCCATAACAAGGACCCTGTCAAGGCACATTGACTTAGGAAACCACGTAATAACATTTTGTTGATGCTAGTTAATCATATTCGACTCTTCATGACCCCATTTGGGCAAAGACGTTGGAGTGGTTTGCCATTTCCTTCTCCAGTTCATTTTACAGATGAGGAAACTGAGGCAAGCAGAGTTCAGTGACTTGCCCAGGGTCACATAGCTAGTAAGTATCTGAGGCTGGATTTGAACTCACAAAGATGAGTCTGTCTGACTCCAGGCTCCAGCACTATTTTTATGTATTTTGCTAAATACTCCCCAATTACACTTTAATCTGGTTTGGTTCATATTTGACCTAGACCATAAAAAGAAAAGCAGAGGATAAGAACCAAAGCCTATTTTTCATGGGGCCACTTTGGTGGGGAGGATCCAAGGAACTTCCCCTTATAACATTGTCTCTCACTGGATGCCATGAATGGAGGGCTCCAACTATTAGCAGAACAGTCAAGGGCCTCTCGAGGAGAGATGAGGACAAGACTGACTATGGTCTTTTTAAAAAGGCTTCCAATTCTAGTTATGCAGCCAGTTGAAAAACCTCCTCCAAACTGTTTTATAAATAGAATTACACAAGCTCCAGTCTTCCATACCACGTCATTATTCTTGCAAAATCAGGTTCCCTAGCCTCCACCATGCAGGGAATTTGCATCAGGCAAGACTTCCTCCAATAGAATGTAAGGTCTTTAAGAGCAGGAGCTGTTTATTTTTTGGCTTTTTATCCCTCCTACCGAGTGTAGTTTCTGGCACATAAGTGTTTATTAAATATCTGTTGATTGATTTATTTTTACCTGGACTATTATAATAGATTCCTAATTTATTTCTTTGTCACTAGTATTTTTCATTTTCTAATCAATCCATCACATAGACGTCAAAAATAATCTTCCTAATTTGCCAGTCTGTTTTTTACTCCCTTGCTCAAAAACCTTCAGTGACTCCCTATTGCCCTTATAACAAAATACAAATTCTTTCACTTGAAATTTAAGGCCTTTTACCTAGACAACTTTTCTGGTGACATGGAGGGGTCTGACCCATACACAAAGTGCCTTTGCAGAGAGGGCACTAGGGAGCAAATGCCATCCCTCGCCATGTGGAAGATTCTATTTATAGGAAAATCATGACATATAAAGGAAGTGACTTTGAAGACACTTGGAGTATGTGTAGTCAATACCGTTTCTTGTTGGCTCACCACATGTTGAAGAAAAAGCTAGTTGTGAACAATCTTTTAAAAGGTCTATCTGTCTCTGCTAAAGTTTCTTTGCATCATTCACTTTGGGGGGAACAGAGTGGTTCTTTTACTCACTGTGTGAAGAGAGGGAAGGCTCTAACTCTGAAAGTTTCAAAACAGTAGGAGAGCAAATCACAGGTATTTTGAGAGTATTGGAGTCCAGGCTGGACATCTGCAGCTAGCCCAGCATCCATGCCCTAAGGACCAAAAAGGGATTCTACAGAGGAACCTTCTGGACCCATGACAGTGAAAACTGAAATAAGGACTCATGGCAGAGATGCCATCTATGAACATGAACTGGGTGGAACTAATGTTATATAGTAATTGACCTAAGCTAAGTCTACTCCCCTCCCTTCCCCGCCATCATATAGAGGGGGTGAGAGGAATATGCCCCCAAGGTGGTGTGTGGAAAAAGTTTGTACTTTGTTCATGATAGGACTTGGAAGCAGATATTCCTTTATACAAGTTAATCATTATTAATTGGTTAAATTGAACTGAGGTGTTAGCTACTGGCCCCTTAACAATGGAGGCAACTCAAGTCTTTAGGGGCTCAAGCTTGCGAAAATAGAGAAAAAGTTCTCTCTTCCCTAAAGTCGTTCAAAGGACCCTGGAATCCTGAGGGGAAATGTAGTGTGCCCGGCTTTGGAGAGTGAGCTAGACCATATACACCATCTCGGTCTGATTTCACACAACTCCCTTACACTTACTATATCAGAGCAAGCACTATTTTTTTCCATTTCTCACCTCTCTATGTTTGCACAGTCCAAACTCCATGCCCAGAATGCATTCTCTCCTCATCTAAGAATTCTTTTTTCCTTCAAGGCTCACCTTAGGTGTTATCTTTTTTATGTAGTTTACCCTGATCTTGCCTTGACCTCTCCCTATAATCTGAAAGAATTCTTTCCCGGCTGAAGTTTTCCTCAAGTACTTTATTGTCTCTCTTCTCTCATCAGTTACTACTTGTGTCATAATTGTCTATATGACTATTATATCCACCCTCATACAAATGTCCCCATGAACGCGTGCACACACACACACACAGAGTCACACACACACACAGTCACACACTTCTCTATCTCATACAGCAAACAGTAAATCTGAAGGAAAAGATTCTGTCATTTTATGACTGGATTCTCAGTCCACAGTTCATTGCTTGGCACGTGACCAGCACTTAAATACTTCTCACATGGAGAAGTTCTTCCCAGAACCTCCATTTTTTTTGAGGGGGGAAGGCAAGGAAATTGGGGTTAAGTGACTTGCCTAAGGTCCCACAGCTAGTAGGTGTTAAGTGTCTGAGGCCAGACTTGACTTAGGTCCTCCTGATTCCAGGGCTGATGCTCTATTCACTGTGCCACCTAGCTGCCCCCAGAACCTCCATTTTAAAGAAGACCTCAGGACAACCATCTTTCTTTCCTCTCCCAGCTCTGCTTTTGACTTTCTGGATTTCACCACCATGCCTCACCTGCCTCCTCACCCTGGAACATCTCTCCACCCTGGGAAGCCTTTCTCCTGTTGGTGAGCTCCTCCTGGAACCTTCATTTTAAAGAAGGTCCAGGACACTCATCCTTCTTTACTCTCCCACCTTTGTTTCTTAATGTCCAGACTTCAGCACTATGTCCTCAATGTCTTCATCTCCACCCCCCTCCCTTTTCAACTCCCTTTTTTGTGCTGTCCTTGCTCTTTAGAATGAAAGCTCCTTGAGGACAGGAATTGTCTCTTTTTACTTGTATCTGTATCCCGAGCACTTAGCACAGTGCCTGGCACATAGTTAGCCCTTAATAAATGCTTGTTGATTTGACTTGTTGATTAATTGAATGGTCGAGGCAGAACCAAAAAAATATATACTGGTTATTCTCCAGTTAAAACTCCAGATTCCAAGATCTAGAACACTCCATTCCCGGAGCATTATTTTGCCATCAAGATTGTATTGCATTTGACTGAGATCATCTTGATCATTTTGATTGAATTTCCTAATGAATGTGATTCAACATTATCAAAGTAGTTGTACATTTAGACTAAACCTAAGAAATCTAGATGGAAAAATTGGCCTTTCCAGTGTGGTTTTTTTTTTTTTTTGTCTGTAGTGTGCATATTTGCTTTGAGAATTTTCTTTTTCTTTCTCTTTTATTGTTCAATGTGTGTGTGTGTGAGAGAGAGAGAGAGAGAAAGAAAGAGAGAGAGAGAGAGAAAGATGAGAAAGCAATATAATAAATGTTTCTAAAAATAAATAAGTTTTTTAAAAAAGAAAAATCGACTTCAGATCATTGTGATTAAAAGAAAAATCCTTGATGTTTTCAATCACCTTCCTGCTTTATCAGGAAAAACCCAGCCAAGAAGCATCCACTTGCTCAGCAGAAATACGCCCACTACTTTAGGAGTGTAGACAGCATACTATGATTTTGTTTTAAGTTGAAACATATTTCCTTCAATAATGTGGCTCCCTTCCAACAGGATAACTGACAATCTAATAGCCTGAAGCATCTAAGGAACTTGAAACAAATGCACATATAAAAAAATGATTTACTTTTTTGCAGAAATTAGAGGAATAGTTCTTGGATCAAAGTCATTCAATTTAATTCATAATAGATTGATTTGGGTATTGGGTCTGAAGGGTGTTAAATGTACATTCTGACATGAAACAATTAGTCATACTTTTCTGGTTTGACCAATAAAGTGGGTATCAACATGGACAGGTCCATAGAGATCTGAGATCCTCCCATTGTTCTGACTCCTCATCTTTTTACAGGGTTACTGGCTCTAGTACTTTGCTTGTTCTCTTCCACTTCTCAAAAATTCCTAAGCTGCTACAGGAGGGGAAAGGACTGAACAAACATAGTTATAATTACAGTTATCCCTTCCAGATCGTAGGGTTAAGAGGCACAGTATTCCCCACCCCAATATGGGGAAAATCCTCATAGAAATTTTTGGCCCTCCCTTCATGCCAGAGAAGAAGTCTGAATTATTATGCTGTTAAAAGATGAAATATGCTGATATCACATGACATTATACATATATTTTATGCATTTCTGAGTTTCTAAACTTTTTCTGTGTGATCTTCCTGCCACTTGTATATCCTCTGTGGCTTCTGCAAAACTCCCTAAAAATTTCTATTTAATTTTTTTATGCCAATCTGCCATATGTCAAAACCACAATGTCCAGTGAGAGGACAAAGTTACTTTCAAAATTAGAGTTCCATACTTCCACCCTGACTCTCACCTCACAAAGAAGGAGTGACAGGGAAGATGGAAGACCTAGGATACCCAGAATGCATTAGCAACAGAACCCTCAGAAATATTGGCTCAGGCTTGGATGAGGAAACAAAGACACTTGCATTGTCAAAACAAGTGGCCATAGCACAAATCTGGTAGGGAACTTTGAGGTACAGGTACAACATGTCACAAAATTTGTCATTTGAAGGAAGCGTATGCCCACCTCTCCCCCTTCCTCAGATGTTGATGTCCTGGTACAAATCCCCAGTCATTCCACCCTAGTTTTAGCTCTGAAGCCAATACCTTAGCAATCACCTCTGTCCAAGGAAAGAAACTGTACTTAAAAGGAGAGCTTTTGCAATCCCTACAACATTCACATAGTGTTTGTTGTTGTTGTTTTCCAGTCATGTCTGACTCTTTGTGATGCTTTTTGGGGTTTTCTTGGAAAAAGTACAAGAGCGGTTTGTCATTTCCTTCTCCAGCTCATTTTACAAGTGAGGAACTGAGGCAAACAGGGCTAAGTGACTTGCTGAGAGTCACATAGTAGTAACAGTCTGGAGCACTCTATCCTCTGCCAATGTTAACTTATCTTATCCTCATAACAACCTTGTAGGTGGCACAGCAGATAGCTAGTCAGTGGTTTGCTGGAGACTCATCAAGCCAATTCGTAAGAGCTGATTGTTAAATTCTTTGAGTGAGCATTTATAACAAGGAAACTGGCAAATTCTACAAATTAGGGCTTGATATATTGCTTTCATAATTGGCTATATTTAAGAAAGCAATGAAAAATATGTTAATGCAGGTTAAACTTGAAAAAGTATACTATAATTTTTTTTTCCAGAGAGCCAGTACACTTACTAGTACACAATTGTATCCAGCTCTAAATTAATTATCCTATATAGCAACCTATAATCTAAACCCAGCACTTTTCCCACTATACCATGCTATCAATATCTTCCTAGCCTCAATAAGGAAAAATGCTTTGCATGATTTCACATATACAATAATTGATATCATGGGGGGAAAAGGAGAGAATGGAGAGTAACAATTCAGAACTCAAAAAATATTTTAAATGTTATAAATTAATTTATTAAAAAATAAAATTATTTTGTGAGACTGCAAAAAATAAAAAAGATCCTTATCTCTGTATAGCTATATCTATATCTCTCCATATAACTATATCTATATGTCTATATGTGAATATCTATATCCATAGCAAATAACACAGCTACCCTGAAAGTCAGCAAGATTTGCATTGAGATCCTGCCTCTGACCTATATAACACGTCATTAAACCTCTCCATGCTTTGGGCAAATCTTTAAGACAGGTTCCTACATGGGATCCATATATTTCAGGGAGCCCATAAACTTGGATAGGAAAAGAATTGTCTTTATTTTCACTCACCTCTCTCTATACCTATCTGTATCTAATTGTATTTATCTATATTATATGTGTGTATATCTATAGAGAGACACATCTCTTCAGTGAACAGTAGCTATTGATTTCAGTGAAGAAGTAAAGTAACTGATAATGAAAAGAAAAAAAGATTGAGACCTTCCCAGATAAGCCATTACCAGGGTAAATCAGATCTTAGATCAATAATTTTTTCCTGGTTCACATCTGTGATTTCCTCCATGTGGGGAACACCTGGTGTGGAAACTCCCTCTGTCAAAGAAAATCAGCCACTGCCTATAACTTATAGTATCTAATAGTTATTCAAGGCACTGCTTGGTTAAGTAGCCCATCATTACACAGTCACCTTAGTATCATCAGAAATGGCCCCAACACTCAGGTCTTCCTGACTCCCATCCTGGCCCCCTCTCTGCTGCTACTTCTCTGACCAAAAATCCAAAGTCATATTACAAAGAATTAGAGATCAGCTTAACAGATCCGGGTCAGGCACATAGATCAGGATCTAGGAGGAACAGACTGAACAAACAAGATTGTCAAGCCAAAGTCAGTTTTGCCAAGACAGTGTAAGGAATGGCCAAAATCACAGGCAGGAGGAGTGAAGGAAACGTACAAATTCATCTTCTCTCCAAGGCAGGGAAATAGCAAATGGTAGTAAAAGCCAAGAAGATCTAGACTGAGGTCCTGCCTCGGGCCTGTATAACAAGTTGCTAAACCTCTCTGTGCACTGGGTAGATCTTTAAGACAGGTTCTTGGGGCGGCTAGGTGGCGCAGTGAATAGAGCACCAGCCCTGGAGTCAGGAGGACCTGAGTCCAAATCCAGCCTCAGATACTTAACACTTACTAGCAGTGTGACCTTGGGCAAGTCACTTAACCCCGATTGCCCTGCCTTCCCCGCCTCCAAAAAGCAAAAAACAAAAAACAAAAAAAAACCCAATAGCAACAAGAAAGACAGGTTCTTAAGTGGGGTCCATAGAGTTCAGAGGGCCCATGAACTTGGATAGGAAAAGAATTACACCTTTATTTTCACTGAAATTGAGCAGTTCCTTCAATCATGCAGGCAACAAACATTATTTTGAAAATGGGTACATGGGATTCGCCAGACTGCCGAAAGGATTCATGGTACAAATAAGATTAAGAACTTCAGAGAGAGTGCTGACCTGCTTTGGTGGAGGGAGTTTTCCATATCAAAGAAACCATGGATTCAGTCCCTATCCTGATCGAAAGCTAGAAAGACAGCTCACCAATAGAGTGACTAATGAATCTTAAATACTGGGTTGTGGTGTTGTTGTTGTTTCATTGTTGAAGTTGTATCCTACATTTCATGACCCCATTTGGAATTTTCTTGGCAAAGATACTGGAGTGGTTTGCCATCTCCTTCTCCAGCTTACTTGACAGGTGAGGAAACTGAGGCAAACAGGTTTATGTAACAAACAGGGTCACACAGCTAGTAAGTGTCTGAGGTTAGGTTTGAACTCAGGAAGATGAGTCTTCTTGACTTGGGGCCCTGTGCTCTATCCATTGCAACAAGATTGTGCCTTGGGCCAGCCCTTCCTCCACCAGACATTCAATTAAATAAATATTTATTAAGCACCCATCTCAAAGGTTAATTCCTTTGTACCCAGGCCACCTCTTCCCTAAGGCTGTGTTGTGGAGACTGAACTTCCCTCTGTTCCTCATAAGTGAATTATCCAAGATACCTCTGGGAAAGCTGCCATGTCTTTTACACTTCCTTCTCAAGGTAAGCCATTCTTAGATCATGGCGAGTCAACCAAGATCATGGCTCTGGCTCCTTGGACAGAAGTTCTTAACCTTGGGTCTGATAGCTCATTATTTTGAAAAGGGATACATGGGATTTTTAATACTTTGATAACTGTATTTCAATATAATTGGTTTCCTTTGAAATTTTATGTATTTTATTTTAAGTATTTAAAAAACAGTATTCTGAGAAGGGGCCCATAAGCTTCACCAGAATACCATGGCATAAAAAAGATGAAGGCTATCCTTAAAGTTTATTTTACCCTAGTTTAGCATTTAGGGTAACATTCTATCACCCATGGGATTCCCAGGTTCTGGTCTCAACACAGTTGAACCAAAACCTGGGCTTCATCTCTTTAGAGAAATGGTTAACCATCTGTAGTTAACAACTACAATACTCCCTGCAATCCCTGATAAGAGGTGACAGTTCTTTAATCTTAACTAAGGCTATGAACCATCACACCTAACTAGAGCCAACACCAAGCAGAGTGCCCAAAGACTAACATTTTTGTAAAACTTTATTTCTTCCTGCTAAGAAGACTCATGTCCTTTTCCCAAGCTTTTATCTGATTTGTTATGGTAAAGTCCTTGTCATTCCTATTAAATGCTCCTTGTCCATTCCCTTTTGTAGAATGCCCTTACATTCATTTAGGAAGTTGGTGATGTGGAGGGTGGGAGTGTTTGGTTAGTGTGGAATGCTCTGCCAAAGAAACTCCACAAGATTTATGTGCATCTAAAGGCCTGCTGTTCTTTTTCAGCCCCTGCCTCAAATCCTCTATGCTTTCATGCTAATGAAACTTCCCACATTTCCTCCTCCCCCACCCTCTCAACTGAGAGCCTTGCCACCTATACTGGCTTGGATCTCTGAAAGAAGAGGGTTTTAGTTTCCATTCTACCTTGACTTGCTCAATCCACTGTGGGGGTACAGGCCGAGGCGTGTCAAATAATTTCCCCATCCTCAGAGGAAGTCTATCATCCAGAGTCTTGGGAATAAGTCTAGCTTATGCTGAGATCACTCATTATTAGAGATATAACTGCCCAAGGGGCTGTGATGGGTTCTAGCAAATAGGAAAAATGCTTCTGTGTATTTAGAAGAAAGTCACATCAATGTTTTCAGTGGAGAAGGTTTGTCATTGCCTGTCAGAACTGACATACTGTAAACATCTGTCTACCAGACTCTTCAGCAAAACCTGTTTCCACCAAGATCCTGCAGTAGGATAATATAATATTGCATCAGGAGAGATGAATAGGACTTACTGTGACTTTATCAAGAATAGATCATCCTAGACTAAGGTTATTTCCTTTTTTGACAGGGTTAGTGCAAGGTAATGCTACAGATAGTGGATTTTAGCAAAGCTTTTGGCAAAGTATCCCAAATTTCTTTCATGAAAAAGGTAGAGGTGTAGTCTATGTAATGATACAATTAGATGGTTTTGGAATTAGTTGAATGGCTGGACTCAATGAATAGCCAGTGATCATTTAATGCCAATATGGCAAGAGGTCTTCAGTGGAGTGACCCAGAGAGCTGGGCATGGCCCCATGCTGTTTAAGTGTTTTATCAATCACTTGAATAGAGGCATAGATGTCATCTTTAACACATTTGGAGATAACACAAAGCTGAGAGTGAGAGCGAACACTAGATAACAGGATCAAGGTCCAAAAGGCTAGAGCATTAGACAGACATACTAGTAAGATAAAATTCAGTAGAGATAGATATAAAGTCTTACACTTGGGTTCAAAAAATTAACTTCACAATTATGGGATGGGTGAGGCAGTGTTAGCAGTTTTTCTTTAAAAAAAGAGTCCAGGGATTTTAGTGGATTGCCAACTCAATGTGAGTCAGCAACATAATGTGTAGCCAAAAAAGTTTATGCAATCTTGGATTACATTGAGTGACAAAGCTTCCAAGAATAAGGAGGCAATGGTTCCTCTGTATTTTACACTTATAAACCCCATCAGAAATGTTATGTTCAATTCTGGGTGCCACATGTTAGGGAAGATATTGGTGAGCTAGACACTGCCCAGAGGAAGACAACTAGAATGGACCATGATTTTGTACCAGAAAAAGATCTGTCAAAGATCTGTGAGTATTGAGCCTAGATTAATTAGCTAATTAATTGATGGTTGGCTAATTTTAAAGCACTTATTAAAGGCTTACTATGTGCAAACATTGGTCATATGAGCTGAAAAATAAGAGTCTTTGCCAGTTTCAATGAAATTTGAGAAGACTTGTATGAACCAAAGCAGAGTGAAGTAAGTAGAACCAGTTAAACATTATAGAATAACATTGTAAAGACAAATAATTTTGAAAGGCTTAAAGAATGCTGATCAACACAACAACAACCATTATTTCTGAGGACTAATGATAAGCCATGTTCCTACTCACCTACTGACAAAGAAGGCATAGAGTGAGACTTTTTTTTTGACAAAGTCAATGTAGAAGTTTGTTTTTCTTGACTGCACATTTCTTAAAATGGTTTTTTTTCCTTTCTTTTCTAATGCATAATGGAAGAGTTGGATGGGAGAGAAAACAGATTTTTGTTCATTGAAAAGCATTTAAGTTAAAAAATGAATGTCCCTGCTCTCAAGGAGTTTATATTTAGAGGAGTGGTACCTAGGGGACAACTTGGTCGATGGAGTCACAGGGATGATGAACTGAGCCATATAGAAGTCAACTGACGTGCCCATTCCAGTATCACTGGCATAATGACTATTGTGCTAAAAGGAAGAAGGGATGGGATATAAGGGATAGGGGAATATGTTTGGTGGCAGGGTGAATGAAAAGATAACTTAGATGCCTGACTAGAAAAGATACAAAACATGATCTGGGGACCGGTTTACATAAAATGGACTAAAGTAATTATGTACTCCTTCAGGTGTCAGTCAAGAAGGAAAAAAATCCCAGTTCTCTTTAATCAAAGAACTTAGGTTCAAATACCACCTCTGATCCTTATTACCTATATGAATCTAGCACCTCCCTGGGCCTTAGTTTCTTCATCTGTAAAAGGAGCAGAAGGGGTTAGAGTAGATGGTTTCTGTAGACCCTTCTAGCTCTCAATGTATGATCTTTCCCAGGATCCAAAGCATCATTCTGGAGGTCCAGGGCAAAGGGGGCTGACCCAGGTGAGGAGAAGTAAGACACCAGCAACGGCGCAGATGGCAAGAAGGTAAGATAAGCTGGGTACCATTTTTAGATTTACTCACACAATGCAAAATGAGGATACTTAGTTGCGTATACTTCCCCAAATGGTATAATCATGAATTAAGCTTTAATCCAAGATAGTCAAACACTTCATTGTGTAATTGTGGCATTCCTACACCTAAAATAGGCTAAAAGTACCTTAAGGGCAAGATACCTGCTCTGTGTCTCAAAGGGAACTTGATAGTTGTGTTCCTGTATCTGAAGGGTTGTCAAGTGGAGGGATTAGACTTGTCCTATTTTACCCCAGAGCGCAGAAACAGGAGCAACAGGGGGAATTTTTAGAAGCTAATTAAAAGGTTTGATGTCATGAACAACTTCTCAGCAATTAGAACTGTCCCGGAGTGAAATGGGGGCTGCCAAGAGAGGCGGTGGGTTCCCCATCTTTGGATGTGTTCAAGTAGAGGCTGAACGATCTTTTGTCTGGTACGGTAGGGACTTTTTTTTCTGGCATGGGTTGGACCATATGACCTCTGAGGACTGTATCCGTTCTAAAACTTTGATTCCTGGATTGCCTCTGAGATGACTAGAAAGAGTTTCAATGGCCAAGGGTACAATCAAGAAGTTCTCACGAAATCTCAGCTTTGACACCTTTTGAGTCGGTGGACTCATGGAAAAGGATGAGGAAATAAATCTTTGTGTCCAGCTTTGGACACTACATTTTATGAAGGGCATGGAGAAGTTGGAGAATATACAGAGGAGGGCAGCCAGAATGGTGAAGATGCTATACATCATGCCTCATGGTGCTCAGATGATGGAACTAGGGATGTTCATCTTCAAGAGGAAAAGACTCAGCAGGTATTTGAAGGGCTGTTATATGGGAAAGGGGTTAACCTTGTTTTGCTTATTCATAGAGAGATGGCAATGGGCAATGTATAGAAGTTGCAAGGGTCAAATGAAGGCTTGATGTAAGAAAAACCATTCCAACAATTAGAGGTTTCCAAAAGTGGAATAGGGGAACCAGCTGGTGCAGTGGATAGAACGCTGTGCCTGGGGTCAGGAAGACCTGAGTTCAAATCTGACCTCAGATACTTACTAGTTGTGTGACCCTGAGAAAGTCACTTAACCCTGTTTGCTTCAGTTTCCTCATCTGTCAAATGAGCTGGAGAAAGAAATAGCAAACCACTCCAGTATCTTTGACAAGAAAACCCCAAATGGGGTCACAAAAAGTCTGAAATAACTAAACAACAAAAAGTAGAATGAGGTTGCCTTAGGGCATTATAAGCCCTTCCTTAATGGAGGTTTTTGTGTGTTTGTTTGTTTTTTGGTTTCTCTCTCTCTCTCTTTTTTTTTTTTAAGCAAAGACCAGATAACTGTTTCTTTGGTATGTTGATGCAATCCAGTTGTTTTTTTCTGTTTTTGTTCTCTTGATTTAGTACCATTTCTAATTCCCCCTGAGCACATCTAGGACTAAGATGTGAGGGTTTGAGGGTTCAAAAATGTTGATTCTGTTCTATTTAGTGGAGAAATCAATTTGTTAAAAATGGCTTTTTGCAAATCTTTATCATTTTTCTTCTGTCCATAGTCCTTTCACTTTCACCCTTGAATGCATTTGAGATGGCTGTGCTCAAGTGGTTATCTTGCCAAGCTTCCTTTAAGTTGGATTTACTTTCTACTGCTTCTCCCTGCTTCAAAAGATGATATTATGGGAAAAGTAAAAGAACCTACTTATTCTAAAATATTTATAGCAGCTCTCTTTGGGGTAACAAAGAACTAGAAATTGCAGGGATGCTCGTCCATTGGGGAATGGCTGAACAAGTTGTGGTATATGATTGTGATAGAATATTTCTGCACTATAAGAAATGATAAGTTGAATGATCTCAGAAAAACATGGGTAGGCTTACATGAAATGATGAAGTGTGAAACCAACAGAACCTAGAGAATGTTGTATATAGTAACAGCAATATTGTTTTAAGAACAACTTTGAGTGACTAAGTCATTTTAACTATTATAAATACCCAAATTAACCACAAAAGATAGGTGAAGGAAGATATTATCTACATCCAGAGAGAGAACTGATAAATAGAAGTATTTATAAAATGGCTTTACATACATCCGTATTTGTGTCTAATGGTAACCATCTCTAAGGAGGAGGGGAGGGAAGGAAAAAAGGGAAAAAAGAAATTTACATAACTTTATTATATATTTAAAAGGAATAGCAAGTTGTATAAAATCTATTTGCAGTTTCGTGTACAATCATCTTTTTCTATCCTATGTTATAGAAATGCTTGTCTTGTTTCTTTTTAAGTTCAGAATAAAATAATAAATTTTTTAAAAAAATTATATTGCTCATAGTTGTCTGTTATCCTTCTTTATAAGATGTTACAGATGAGTTAGTATTCTAACCCAATGTAGCCTCCAGTAGCTATCTATCTATTTAGCAAGTGTCACTGTTCAACCACTTGTATAAATAGTTGAGGATTAATTTGATTCAATTGTATGCTATATTTTTCCATTATTATTCATTCTTATTTTTTGCTGATTCTGATCTCAGTTCTGATGACTTGATGATTAGACTATACATAGCTGACTCAGGAAATAGTGTCATATCAGTAACAAGTCTTTTCCTACATGTTACAAGATAAATCTACTTCATTCTTCATGGTGTTATTTGGTGCTTGTCACGATCAAGGCCTAACAATTCTTTGTTTGAACAAAGTGTTCATGATTTAGCATCTTGAGTTTCTGGGTAACCTACAAGACTTTGGTCTTTTCTCATTCTCTCTTCTTGAGCCATGCTTTTTCATATATTTCTCCATAAGCTCACCTTTTCCCATGTCTGTATCAAAGTCACCAAATATCAGAGGATATATTGGTTCGATTTAGAGCATATGAAGTTCTTCATAGAATTCTTCTATCATATTATCTTTAGCAACTAATGTTGGTACATGAACTGCAATCATTTCCTTTATGGTCCTTTAAGAAATATTTATCATAAATATTTATCATAAATATGGCAACATTTAATGACAAGATCCCATGAAAGAATGTTTCTTGTTGTCCCTGGGTATATGATAAAAACATTCTTCTAACTCCTTTCTTTGTCTCCCTAAGGAGAGACAGATTTTCTATTTATGTGTATTTCCTTTTTTCTTTTGGTTCTCTTTAGAGCAAGAATGTCAAGATTAATATGATACAAAATCTCCAGCATCATGTCCACTCATTGGTGGTATACTCATTCACAGTATAGTACCAATAATCAAATAAAAGTTCAGTAATGGGAAACTATGTGATTCTTAGCATGCTCTATCCCTCCCCTCCCCCCTCCACTTTTCCACTAGCACTTCAAAAGCAAGAATAGACCACAGAAATTTAGGACCATAACCAGACCTCGTCCATTAGACTGCTAGATCTCAAGGACAGGGATTGTGTTTCACCTTCCCTTGTACTCCCAGCACTTAGCAAGGTGTCTATCACATAGGAGGTGTTCAATAAATATCTACTGACTGAATGACAAAAAAAGATGAAAGCAAAGCCCTGAGGGGTGGCCAGTTTGTGGATGGTGTGCTTCTCAATGGCAACTAGATTGATCCGCAGAAAATAAACTTGGACTGTTATTAAGGCTACACTCAGAGCTTATCAAGAATGGAAGAATGTGCTGGATCAAAAGGAAACTGCAAATTGGGGAGAGGGGAGAATTTTATAGGCAGTTTCTTAGATAAAGGTATTATATCTCAAATATATAAAGAATTTGTAAAATCTATAAGAATAAGAGTCATTCCATAATTGATAAATGGTCAAAGGATGTGAACAGGCAGGTTTCCAAAGAAGAAATCAAAACAAGTTATAGTCACATGAAAATGCTCTAAATCCTTATTGATTAGACTCGCAGCGGTTCTCAACCTGTGGGTTATTCTCAATTTAAATACATCCTGCATATCAGATATTTACATTATAATTCATAACAGTAGCAAAATTATAGTTATGAAGTAGCAACAAAAATAATTTTATGGTTAGGGGTCACCACAACATGAGGAACTGTATTAAAGGGTCACAACATTAGGAAGGTTGAGAACCATTGGATTTGAGAAATGCAAATCAAAACACGAAATATTGAAATATCATTTTATACCTATCATATTGGCTAAAATAATTGAAGGGGAAAGTATGCAATGTTATCTTTTTAAAAATCTTTCATCTATCTTTTGCATCTCATATTTGGATAAGAATCTCTCCTTAACCATAGTTATGAAAAATACTTATATCCAATTTTAAAAATAATGTTACTTTTAATATTGAAATTGAGTATGCATTTGAGGCTTATTGTTACAGACAATGTAAAGTGGTAATTTAAATCTAATTTCTGCCAAACTGTTTTCCATTTTTCCCACTCACTTTTGTCAAATATGGAATTGTTCCTCATATTTTTATGTTCAACATTGTGCTTTTGAGTTCAATTGTTCTGATGGCATCTCATATTTACTATCCCTGTACATGCGATAGCCCTCTCAGTAAGCACTTTGAGGATAAGGACTATTTTTTTTTTCTCTTTTTGTCTTTGAATCCCAAAGGCCCAGCACGTTAGATTTCAATATTTGTATTAGATTTCAATAATTGCTTTTTTAATTTAATTGAGTTGCTTGTTAAGTCTATTCCCTTAAATCTACTTCTTTAATTTTTATTTAGTACTAAATATTGTTGATGATTGTTTATAATATAATCTGAAAAATCCCCAGGAATAGATAGATTAACAAGCCAGTTCTATCAAACATGCAAAGAACAATTAATTCCAGGCAAAGAAGGAGTACTATCAAATTTTTTTAATGATACAAATATGGTACTGATACCTAAACCAGGAAGAGTAAAAACAGAGAAAGAAAATTATAGACCAATTTCCCTAATGAATATAGATAGAAAATTTTTAAATAAAATAATAGCAAAAAAATTATAGCAACTTATCAGGAGAATAATACACTATAACCAAGTAGCATTTATACCAGGAATGCAGGGCTGGTTAAATATTAGGAAAACTATCAGGCATAATTGACCATATCAATAATAGAACTAATAGAAGCCATCTGATTATCTCAATAGATACAGAAAAAGCTTTTGACAAAATACAACACCCATTCCTATTAAAAAAAAAAACCACTAGAGAGCATAAGAATAGAGACTTCCTTAATATGATAAGTAGCACCTACCTAAAACCATCAGCAAACATTAAATGTAATTGGGATAAGCTAGAAGCATTTCCAATAAAATCAGTAGTGAAAGAAGGATGATGTCCTTATCACCATTTTTATTTAACATGGTACTATAATATAGTCTGAAGTTTGGAAGTGCTATTCCTTCTTTGTTCTTCCTTCAAAAAGAACATTATTTCCCTTGAGATTCTGGACCTAATTATTAATCCAGCCTTTTTTAAAGCTATTCCAATATTTTAACAAAAGTTTTTTTTTTCTCTGCAAGGCATTTAACACACCAATTTGTGAGAAGAAACTCTATTGGAGAGAGAGAATACAGAATGCAGGCAACCACAGAGCTGAGGACTTTTCTTGATTTGGAGCAGGATCTGAGAGCCCACTGTTTTCTGACCAGCCTTGTGCTGCTCTGTAATCTCGTACTTCTCTTTTTCAGTGTCAAAACTCTCTCTTTCTTGGTATCTAGGTTTATGGAGCCTCTTCTTCTTGAAGTAAGCATCCATAAGATAATTTGGAATTTTTACACCTGAAAGGTTTACCCTAGTAGAAGTTGCAATGACAAATTTCTGATGGATCCTTCTCAGAGGAACTTGGTCAATGGTCAGAAGTCAAGTCACCAGTAGCAAACCATTAGCCAGCTGCTTCAGGAAAACCACGTGCTTTCCCCTGTGGCAGCCAGTGAGCATGATCAGAACTGTGTTGGGTTCTCATGTGCTAGCTGAAGAGCTTTTTGCCATGACTTAGCAGCTTTGTAGGCATATCCTCAGTAGGGTAATACCTATAGATAGCAACATATACTTGTACCTGATATAATAATAATGTTAATAAATAAAATTTATATTTAAAATTATTTTTATAATTATATTTAAATTATAGCATATTTATAATTAATAATCATAAAAATAATTATAATATATTAATATATTTAGATATTAAATTATTATTATAAAAATTATAGATAATTATAATTAAATT
>CM053587.1:245676836-245708165 GCA_028646515.1 Pseudochirops corinnae
CATATTAATTGGGACTAAATTATAGTTTTTCTCCTTTCATTTTATTTTTTAAAAAATTTTAACAAGATTCATTGCCACGTTTGGTCAATAATTTTCTTTGTTTTATCCTTCCTTAGTTTAGGTATCGGGACCATATTTGTCTCATAAAAGAAGTTTAAGAATCTCAATTTTTTTTTTGTTTGTTTGAGGTTTTTGTTTTGTTTTGTTTTGGTTGGTTTTTTGCTGTTGTTGCTTGTTTTTTTGAGGCAATCAGGGTTAAGTGACTTGCCTAAGGTCACATAGCTAGTAACTATCTGAGGCTGGTTTTGACTGTAGGACCATTGTGTTATCCATTGTACCACCTAGTTGCCCTTAATGCTCTCAGTTTTTTAGAATAATTTGCATAGGACAAGTATTTGTTGATCTTTAAATAATTGATAGAATTCACCTATAAATGTTTGAGCAAGATTTTTTTCTTCATAGCTTATTTAATTTCATTTTCTTTGATGAGTGTCAGTGTTTACTAATTCTGTTTTCTTGTGGAGAACTATCTTGACTCTGATGAATCTCCCATTGCTGATGAGACTTCAAGACCAGAATTCACTTGCTGCCTGAGCACTCCTGTCTTATGAGTCTTATTCATCTAAGAAGACCTGGAAAGAATAATCAATACAATAGAACAGAGACAACATGTATTCATAGACACATAGTGATCAGGTAAAAGAAGTGGCTTGATACTTCGCTGCTCTCCCTACAGCATCCTCTGAGTCTGAAAAGCCACCAAGGAACAGAATGAGAGATGATCCACTTAAAACTACAATGCTCAATTCTGACTCCATCTCTCCTCTGTCATCAGAACTTTGGGCTCTGAAAGCAATTAGGAGGCTTTTGATCATCACATACTACTAGCTCCTCAGTCACTTGTGGCCCAAAACTGGCTCCACAAAATTCAGTGTGTTAGATTTGATTTAAGCAAGCAGTACCTGGACATTCTCTATATAATCCAACAGGAAGCACAAATTCAAGACTGCTGTAAAGACTGACTGGGCCCATTGACCAGGCCAGTCCCCAAACTACACATAAATTATTTCCTTCGATACTCACAACAATCCATGAAGATAGAGATGACAGTTATTATTATCCCCCCTTTTACAGATGAGGAAGTTAACTAAGTTGGGGCACTTGCTAATGGTCACATTGCTAGCAATTATGAAAGCCAGAATTTGAATCTACACTGCCACTCCATGATTGACCCATCAACTTCATAATCACACATTCTAAAACCTTTTGCTATTGTTCAGCTCTGTACAACTCCTCGTGACTCCATTTGGGTTTTCTTGGCAAAGATACTGGAATGGTTTTTACCATTTCCTTCCCCAGCTCATTTTACAGATGAGGAAACTGTAACACAGGGTCAAGTGACTTGCCCAGGGTCACACAGCTAGTAAGTGTCTGAGCCAGATTTGAATCAGGTCTTCCTGGTGCTCTATCCACACTGCTACCAGGGAGTGAGTTTAAGCTAGAGTGTTCAGAGTCTAGATTGTTCAGCCTCCATTTTCTTTCTGTTTTTGAAAAAATATCACATTTTCCCTTCTCCAATTTTGCAGTCCTTATTCTAGGGTACTTCTCCTATCCTCCAAGAATTTTCAAAAATCACCATGAGTTTGTTATGTGGTAGGGAGGCAGTGTTGGTGCCAGAAAAATTTTTTTTTAATCCTAGTGGCTGAAGACCCAGTTTCCCTACCCCCACCTGTTATTGCCCTAGAGCAATAATCAAGAAAAGGTGCTAAAATCTGCATTTATATAAACTAGCCATAAGATCACAGTCATGCATAAGACTCTTTTTTTCTGTGACAAGAAAGAGCATGGTTATAATACAAGATAACTGAGGAGAAGGTTCTTCACCACAACATAAAGGAAGCTTAAAATATTTCCACTAAGCTGCTATGTTCAAGAATGACAAAATCAAACCAACCAGCAAAGGGAATAATCAGGCATTAGTGTCAGACTAGGAAGATGTGGTTACAAACAGACTCCAGAAAGTATACATAGCAAAGAAGAAGCAAAGTCAGAACGAGGCTATTCAGCCACAAACAGGACAGAGGCTGGCAAAGTCAGGAGGGGTAGTGTAAACATAATAGGTCAGACTCACAGGATGGAACAGTCAAAGTAAATCCCTTGGCTGCCCCTCACGGTGTCTCCTCTCCCAATTGGCACTTCTCAGACTAAACCTGCCTACCGCATGACATATAAAAGGTAAGCATATGGCCTGATGGACAGGCAGCCTGGTATTGTGGGAGGAGAGTTGGCTCTGGAATCAAGCTCAGAACTTAACCTCTGATAGTCATTGCCTGTATGGCTTTGACACAGGTAAGACATTTAACCCACCTGGGCCTCAGCTCCCTCTTCTGTAAAATGATAAGGTTAGATTAGATGGCCTTTGAAATCCTTTCTTGCTCTAAACAGATGATCCCCTGGTGCCCACTGACTTGCCCATGACCACATATAACCAGGCTAGAATGTGAATCTCTCAGAGACCCATTAACCAACCATCCCTTCTTTGAAGGAAACATTTCCTCTCCTAAGAATGGAGTTGATGACAGATTCCAGTGGAAAGGTGGAGGGGACTCATGCCTGTAAAATGTTAATTGCCTGAAAAATGCATGGACTTCCTCAAAGAAAGATTTTTTTTTGTTGTTGCAAATTTGAAATATTCCCTTCTGCATTCTCTTTTTCTATGCAGTTTTTGAAAAGAAAAATGTTTTATTGACACTCCATTTTTTTGCATATCTATAATTATCCATTTATCTATCCTGTCCCCATAGAAGCCTTCATCTGTGACAAAATTTTTTTGTTGTTCAGTCACTTTTCAGTTGTGTCCATCTCTTTGTGACTGCATTTAGGGTTTTCTTGGCAAGGATACTGGAGTGGTTTGTCATTTCCTTCTCTAGCTCATTTTACAGATGACGGAACTGAGACAAACAGGGTTAAGTGACTTGCCCAAGGTCACACAGCTAGTGAGTGTCTGAGCCAAATTTGAACTCAGGTCTTCCTGACTTCAGGCCCAGCTCTCTATCCGCTGTACCACCTGCCTGCTCTAATTATACAAACCAAACTATACAAAAGTTCGCACTTTTCTTATATGTCCCTGTTTCTTATTCTTCTCTATATACTGGAATGTTTCTGTTTACTTTGATTAGGTTTGCAATAACATAAAAGATTTAAAAATTTCTTGTCTTTGTGACTGTTTCCTACTGCAGGGGAAAAGAGTAGCCCATTCCTATATGAGGTACCTTCAGGGAGCAGTACTAGAGTGGAGCAAGACTGAGGTCTTAACTAAGCGACTGCCTTCAAATCCACTATGATAGGTTCCATCACAGCTTGGGGCAAGGCAGCCCTAAATATAGGTTAGATGCAGGTAAAGCCTGACTTTCTTTGCCTCCGGGACACCTGTGGTAGTGCAGCTGTGGAGATGACATTGTTTGTCTTTCCCAGAAAAATAACCTCCCCCTGAATTAAGCTTCAGGCTGGAAGTCAGTGCCCCACTTACTTTGTTCAAACCCTCATTCCTTCGAGCCAAGAAGGATAGTGATGTCAGTATCTCATCCCCGACACTGAGATGCTGCCTTTGTTTGGAAGGACAGCCCCACTGTTGTGCTCTAAATCATCTGTCAAAAGGTCTTCCTCTCCATTCTACAGTCCTGGCACTGCTGGGATTACCGAACGAATTGGGGGGCGGGGGGAAGGCACCACAGTTTGATTAAAGGGCCTGCTCCCTATGGGAAGTGCGACAGACTTATGGCATGAGAACGACTCCGGAAAGGAAGACGTTCCAGGCTCTTCTAATGGGAAACAGTGGGAAGCATTGTCCATTCCAACAAGGCTTCGAATGCATCTGCCTGCTTCGACACCGCTTAATGGAGTCTGTTGGTTCCACAGCTGAATGTGAGAAAGTCCAGTGAGGGTGAATAGCGATTGAGCAGTGAATGAAGTTATTCTCTGGATTTCTCCAGTACGTTAATTTAGGTTTCTGGGCAAATCTTACAATATCTCTGTTCCAGTTTTTTTTTATCTTCAAAATGGACATGGTGTTAAATACTCACATGCCTCACCTTGTCCATGGAGTTGTTGGGAAGATGAAAAAAAGGAGTATTGATAAGGCGAGATGTTATTGTGTACAGAGAACTTAGCTTGGAGTAGGAAAAAACAGGTTCTCATCACTCCTCATCCACTATCTGTATGACCCTCTACATGGCATTTCATTTCTCTGACAGTTTCCTTATCTACAAAATGGAAATAAGTCTGATTTTTTGAGGCTCAGATAAAATAATGTATGCGAAAGTCTCCATTTTGTTGTTGAGTCATGTTCGACTCTCTGTGACCTCAGTTGGGGTTTTCTTGGCAGATACCAGAGTGGTTTGCCATTTCTTTCTCTGGGTCATTGTACAGATCAGAAAACTGAGGCAAACAGGGTCAAATGACTTGTTCAGGGTCATACAGCTAGTACATATCTGAGACCGGATTTGAACTCAGGTCTTCCTGACTCCAGACCTGGCACTCTATGCACTGTGCCACCTTGCTGCTCTTGTGGTGGTGGTGGTGATTATTATAACTGGTGCATTGTCACTCTGGAGAAGCTTCTCCCTTGAGGTCCTCTTCTCCTGCTTGGTGTGATTCTCTCGCCAGGACCACCATTTTAGGAAGACCCCAAGCCATGCCCCATCTCATGTTCTCTTCATCTGTTCATCTCTACATCACTCCCTCTTCAGAAAATCTTATCCCATGTTACTCACTTCTCTTCCTATCCTGTGTCATTATCCCCATTAGAATGTAAGCCCCTTAAAGGTCAGGATGATATCATTTGTTTCTGTCTGTATCCTCATCTCCTCATCACTTAGCACGGTGCCTGGCAGATTGCTTAATAACTAATTAATAATAATTAATAAAAGCACATAATAAGTACTCATCATCTGTGTATCATGTATGCTTGATGAAGATAGACACCTTCCTAAACTGTATTTCTCCAATCTGTACTAGGTTGCCATTAATGAGGAAGAAAATACATTTAAACAATTAGACTCAGGTGATCAGGGTAATTAGAAGAAATTAGAGAAGAGGCAGCAGAGAAACATAGATAGAAGGCTGGCCTTTGAGTCAGGAATACAAAGGTGCCAATTCCACTTACGACATTTACTGTCTGACCCTGGACAAGTCATGTATGTCAGACCACTCCTTAGGACTTGGAAGGGTTGTAATTGATCTTGGTGGAAGACGTTCCCATAGTGGGAGGTCTCCCTGTGCCCAATATCAGATAATAAACACAACATGGAAGAAATTATTATAGAGAATCTTATGACAAACTGATAAGGAAATAAAAGACTTCAACGAATAAAAAAGTATTAAACAGGCTAAGGTTATTTAGCCTAGAGAAGAGAAGGCAGAGCTATCTTTGAGTATTTTGAAGGGTTATCTTGTAGGAACAAGACTAGACTTTAATCTACTGTCCCCCAAAGGAAAGAAATGAGACATGAATGAAAAAGAAAGGGAGATAGATTTTAGTTTAATATATTTTAAAAAATGCTTCCTAACAATTGGACTAGTCCCAAAGAAGAAAGGGCTGCCCTGGCAAATAATGAGTTCTCCCTCACTGGAGGTATTCAAGCAAAAGAGACGAGGAGAAGATCTGAGTTCAAATCCAACCTTGGACACTGATTAGCTGTGTGACCCTGGGCAAGGCACTTAACCTTTGTCTACCGAAGTTTCTTCATCTCTAAAATTAGTATAATGATAGCAGAGCTGCTTTGAAGACAAGATGAATTTGTAAAGTGTTTTGCAAACTTTAAATTTTTCTAAAAATTCTACTTTCCAGGGCGGCTAGGTGGTGCAGTGAATACAGCACTGGCCCTGGAGTCAGAAGAATCTGAGTTCAAATCCAGCCTCAGACACAACACACACACACACACACACACACACACACACACACAAACCTAGCAGTGTGACCTTGGGCAAGTCACTTAACCGCAATTACCTTACCTTCCCCCTCCAAAAAAAAAATTTCTATTTTTAAAAAAAGGTAGGATGACCTCTTACAAGAAATTCACACCTAAAGTATATCATTTCTGAGGTTCCTTTGAGACTGTCATTCACTCTCCTAGATAGTGAGACTGTACCTTTAAACCGAGACAGGAGGCACCACAGTATTCTGCGTTGGCCAAATACTCTGTGGGGGAGGGAAGAGTTGGGGATAATAATATGTTGTAGTGCTCTAGCCCTTTTTTCTTCTGCAGCGCTGGAGAGCTTTGCAAGACATTAGTTCATTAATCCTCCCAACATCTCTACAAAGCAGGCAGAGGATAATGATACCTGCCTCCTGCAGGGCTGAGCTTGCCTCTTTTAAAGGTACAGTGTCTCCAGTTAAGAAGGAACCCTTGGAGGAAGGCAGATTCCGCTAGAAGCCTGTCTATACATGTGTATATTTAGGTTACATTTCTTTAAAAAAAAAAAATTATTGAGGTTTTTTGGGTTTTGCGTCACCATAGTTTCCTCATTACTTCCCCCTCTACCTCACCCAGAGAACGATATCATATAACAGGACAAAATCAGCACAATCAATTTGATTCAAGGGAAAAAGTCCAGAAAATAGGTACCGTGCACATAATCTGCACATTTCCCTCCAAGCAAGAAAGAGTACTTTGGGTACTTTCCCTCTTATTTCTTCCTAGGGGTCACACTCGAGCCTTATAATTTTGTTACATTCATTTTAAATGTTTTTGTATGAGGCTGTTGGTTCCATTTGCATCATTGTAGCCATTGTGCATGTTGTTTTCTTGGCTGGTAGGCTGCATTTTAATCACCTCAAGTGCTAATCTTGTTCCTCCCTCCTGCCACCTCCCCCACTTCCACCATCCACTTTTTAATGTATTCCTTGATAAAGCAACTAGGTTGTACAGTCGATAGAGTGCCATCCCTGGAGCTGGGAAGATTTTTCTTCCTGAGTTCAAATTTGGCCTCAGACACTGAGTAGCTGTATGACCCTGGGCAGGTCACTTAACCTTGTTTATCTCTGTTTTCTCATTTGTAAAATTAACTGGGGAAGGAAATGGCCAACCACTCCAGTACCTTTGCCAAGAAACCCCAAATGGGCTCACAAAGAATAAACACGACTGAAAAACCACACTAAAGCTAAGGTGTCTTGCTTTGAGTCCAAGGAAATTCTGTGGTATAAAAATGGAAAGTGTCCTGGTCCTGAAGTCCAGAAGCTCTGAGTCCCTTAGTACCTGTATGGCCTTGTACTGGTCTCTGGTCCTCAGGCTTATCTACAAGAGAGTCAGATTAGGTAGGCTTTACAGCTCCATTCAATGGTCAACCAATGACCCTTTGATTTTCGTAAATGCTCCCCAAAATAAGACTTTTCTATTCCATTTAATTCAATGACATTTATCAGGTACCTCTTCTGTGCAGAGCACTGTGCCCTCACTGGAACAGAAGGTCCAGATAAGACAAAATTTCTGCCTTGAAGGAAACTGGCATATAATAGGTGATTAATAAAAGCTTATTGAATATAGTCAAAGAAGGGGATATGACATATAAGTAATTACAAAATGACTTTTTTCCCCATCCAGAGCTGTGGTTTTGCATGAGTGTTTGCCTGTGGAAAAATAACAAGATTCTGAATTGCTGACCTTGGAGACCCAACATTTAAGTTAAAATCCCAGTCCCTTTCTACATGTGACTTTAGAGAAATCAATTAGCTTCTTTGACTCTCTGTTTCCTTTTCTGTAAAATCAGGGGGTTAGACCCTGAAGCTCTAAATCTATGATCACATTCATTGGTCCAGGGAGGTCCCAATGAGGAAATTCCCTTTACCAATGCAGATCTGTAGTTTATACTCCAAGAGAGTTGCCTGGGCATGGAGGGGTCAAATGACTTGCCCAGAGTCATACAGCTAGTAAGCGACAGAAGAGGAACTCAAATTCAAGTCTTCCTGACTCTAACGCCAGTACTCTACGTACTAGACTTAGTTATAACTAGCTATAACTTACCTAGAAATAGGGACAAGAGGGGCGGCTATATGGTGCGGTGAATAGAGCACTGGCCCTGGGGTCAGGAGGACCTGAATTCAAATCCTGCCTCAGACACTTAAACACGCACGTACTAGCTGTTTGACCTTGGGCAAGTCACTTAACCCCAATTGCCCTCCAAAAAGCAAAAAAAGAAAAAAGAAAGAAATAGGGACAGGAACGAGGTCTATGATTTCATTGGCATAAGGAACTCTCAGAGGAGGAAACTCTTTCTGTCAGTGTAGGTCAGTTACCCAGAAAATAATGAGAAGTGATTTGCAATGAGTCACTCAATTGCTGCCAAATCTGAGTTGAGATTTGGACACAGACCTTCACAGCTTCAAATTTGACTATCTGCTATGACACTTTACTACAATTAACATGTTTCTGTTATTATTTATGATTCCCATGCCCTCAAATGGGGTTATTCTAAAAGCAAGTTTTTCCTTTCTCTCCTTTTTTCCTTGCACATGATACCAAATTAGAAGAATCATTTACAAGAATGTCTGCAGTCTAAAGGTAGTTAGAAAATTTTGAATTGAATTGAGATGTGTTGGTAAGATTAAAGCCGAAGGAAAGAATCAGTATTGCTTAAGAATTTCCCAGGGAATTTATTAATCTCCTTTTCTCTCTCAGCCACAAGTTTCCACTGATTTTATAGATGGGAAAACTGGGACAAAGGGAGGCCACCTGACAGACCCATAAGCAGCTGCTGTGAGAAGAGAACTCTAGGAGGGAGCAGAACCCAGGATTCTGGTCTTTTCCTGGATTCCAATAGTATTGAGATTCTAACTACTCTAGAGAGATTGCCAACTCTCTGTGGGTTGTTTTTCCATATTAACAATGCAAATAAACTGTGAGAACCTATGTACGGAACTTTTACTGGTGCTCTTAAGAGTGAAGTTAGAGAGAGATGATGAAATCAGAAGAGATCCAACTGAAAAATGTTCTCATCATAATCTGTCACTTATCAGATCCTGCCTTTTATCTGAAAATTGGCTGATCAGAGCAGCTACTAGCCCATACTTGCCCTATCCAGCTGCTGTTCTGACATGTTTACCATGAACAAATACATTTTGTTTTCATAGAGTGAATAATATCCTGAAAGGGAAACTTCAGTTTCCCACAGCCTGGTTTCAGAAATCTCAGCTGAGACTCCAAAGTAAGTCAACCCTCACTGTCACAGAATAATACAAGGTAAGAATGGGAAGGAATCTTAGCAGCCATTTAGTCCAATCTTGAAAGTAATCATTACAATAGCTAGCAGTTACAGAGAGCTTAAAGGGTTGGAAAGTAATTTACATATATTAACTATCTGCTCCTAATAACAACCCTGTAAGGTATCATTATCATCATCTTCATCATCATCATCATCATCATCATCACCATTTGACAAATAAGGAAACCTAAGTTGAAAGAGTTTAAGTGACTTGCCAGAGTCAAAGAGCTAGTAACTGAGTCAGAATTTGAACTCAGGTCTTTCTGAGGCAGTTAGATGCCCCAGTGGATAGAGCAGTGGGCCTGCAGTCAGGAACACCTGAGTTCAAATCTGGTCTCAGACACTTAGTAACTGCATGAACCTGGGCAAGTCATTTAACCTCTATCTGCCTTAATTTACTAGAAAAAGAAATGGCAAACCACTCCAGTATCTTTGCCAAGAAAACCCCATGGGCAATATTGGTGTGTTATGGTCTACAGGGTCACAAAGAGTTGGACAGCGCTGAACAACAATTTCCTGATCTGAAATCCCACTCCTTGTCCTCTACACTATCTACTTGCCAATAATAACAACAATAACATTCACACACTTCTTTAAGGTTTGCAAATCACTTTACATATATATTATCCTATGTTATAACATACTAAACAAGTGATTGTCCAGTCTTTGCTTGCAGACTTCCAAGGGGTACCCTACTAACTCTCAAGGAAACCATTCCATGTTTGGACGACCTTCACTGTTTGAAAGCTTCTTTTTCCTGATATCAAGTCTAAATCTGTGACTTAGCATATTCTTCTTCTTCTTTTATAAAACCAACTTCTAGGGTTTTTTATTCTATTTTTTTTACTGTCAATTTCATTCATCTCTCCTCAGAATTTATATTTTGGTCTTCAAGCAAGGATTTTTTGAAAATGTACTCATTTTTAGTTTTCAATATTCACTTTTTTTGAGTTTTAAATTTTCTCCACCTCTCTCCTCTCCCCCTTTCTCAAGACAGAATGAAAAATCTGATATGGGCTCTACATATACATTCTTATTAAACATATTTTCACATTGGCCAGGTTATAAAGAAGAACTAGAATGAATGGGAGAAACCACAAGAAAGAAAAAAAAAAACAAAAAAAAAGAGAAAATAGTATGCTTTGATCTGCTTTCAGGCTCCATAATTCTTTCTCTGGCTGTGGATAGCATTTTCCATCATGTGTCTTTTGGAGTTGTCTTACATCCTTGCATTGCTGAGAAGAACTAAGTCTATCAAAGTTAGTCATCAAACAATGTAACTGTTACTGTGTACAATGTTCTCTTGGTTTTGCTCACTTCACTCAGCCTCAGTTCATATAAGTCTTTCCAGGTTTTTCTTAAGTCTCTCTGCTCATCATTTCTTATAGTACAATAGTATTCCGTTACATTCATATACCACAACTTGTCCGGCCATTCTCCAATCAATGGGCATCCCCTCAGTTTCCAATTCTTGGCCACCACAAAAAAAGCAGCTACAAATATTTTTGTACATGTGGGTTCTTTTCCCATCTTGGCATCTTCTACTCATTGCTCCTGGTTATGTCCTCTGGAACCAAACCTCTTCCATAGAATAACCCTTCAAATATTTGGAAACAGCTATCAGATCTTCTCAGAGTCTTTTCTTCATCAGACTAAACATCCCTATTCCTTCAAAATGTCCTGTGGGATCTTTAAAAGCTCACAGAGCTGGAATGACTTGAGTTGAGTCTGGGCTAGAGTTTTTCCTTTGTTGCTTCTCAGAGTAAAGATTTTCTATGAGAAAATTATACTAAACTTAGAATGATCTTAATAAATCACTTTGAGCAGGGGCTCTTAACCTGGCTTCACAGACCATTCCATGGATAAATTTCAGGGTATTTGTGAACTTGGATACAGAAAAAAATACATATTTATCACATGACAATTGGTTTCTTCTAAAAGTCTATCTATTTTATGCTATGCATTTAAAACTATTATTCTTAGAAGGAATCCATAGGCCTCACCAGAATGCCAAAGAGGTCTAGGACACAAAAGATGTGTGGAAAATGAAAGAAGTTTAGAGGAAAATGAATTATTCATCTCTCTAAGATTTAAATGCATATTCCCAGGACTCTGAGACCTATGGATAATACACAAAAACAACCACTCTTGAAAATGAGTATTTATTAAGATTTTCCAGGAGACATTTGTAAGCCAAATTTCTAGGAAGGTATGAGCAAGTCACTTGGGAGATTCACTGTTTTATATACATGGAGGCTGTTACCCGCACAAAAAGAATGGGAGGTCAGATTTTAGACTTAACGCTGGAAGGAACTTTAGATGTCATCTAGTTCAACCCCCTAATATTATAGATGAGGAAATTGAGGCCTGGAGGTGAAATAACTTACCCAAGGTGATGCAGGTAATAAGAGACAGAACTAACATTTGAACTCGGGATGTCTGACTTCAAATCTAGTACTTTTCCCACTGTTCATCATCGGGCTTTCTTTTACAATCTCATCAACCACCATTTCTGTGAGGTTATGATAAAACAGGAGATTCCCTGCCTTGTCTGTCATAACTCAAAGCCTGGAACTCCAAAGGGAGGTCTCCTCTTACCTCCTGAATTCCACCTCAAGAGCAAGGGGCTGACAGCCACTGGTTGAAACACACAGCTGCTACTTTACTAAAGTTTAAAAAATAATTTCTTAGAGTACAAACCAAATATAGACAGGCAATGATTGACTCATAGATTAAATAACAAGTTCAGCTTAGAAGATCAACTTAAGAGATCCCTTGGGTATCTGGTATCATTCTATCTGGAAGGCTCCTCAGAGATCATAGACTCAACAATAAATTCAATAAACAGATATTAAGCAATGTGCTAGGGACTAGGTGCAAGGTACCATGTTACCAATTCCATGGTATCACAGAAACTAGAAGGGACTGTAGGGATTGAGGTCTATATTAAGAATCACAGAATAGCACAATTAGAAAGGACTTCAATCATCATTTATTCCAACCCATGTCTCAGCATAAGTAGTGTCTACTCCATCCTCTTCAAGTGATGTTAGGAATAAGAGGGAGATGAAGGAAGCAATAGATATTGCTTGGGGTGGAGGAGA
The DNA here is from genome assembly GCA_028646515.1 of Pseudochirops corinnae. NCBI lineage: Eukaryota > Metazoa > Chordata > Mammalia > Diprotodontia > Pseudocheiridae > Pseudochirops > Pseudochirops corinnae. Next base: position 245,689,199 of record CM053587.1, read on the forward strand.
TGATGAAAATGAATGAGACAAAGAAGACAAAATGGTACAACTTTTTGTTTTCTTTTGTTTTTCTGTACCAAGGAGAATATTTTAGGGTCTGGGCAGAACAAGAAAAAATGATTAAGAAGGAATTTAAAGCCATGGTAAGTAAGGAGATAGTAAAATGCCATATTGCTACTCAAAAGGTTGTTAGATTCAGATGAATTACGTACTGAAGTACTGAAAGAACCCGTCGATATGACTGATCAAGACAAACCAGCAATAGTAGTACTTAGAGTCAAATCTAGTCAGCAGATCTTTTCCCCTGATTTCCCAAGAGCACAGGGTCACCTCTGCCCCTGAGACCCATTATAGTCTTCTATATTTTGCTTAAATGGTTATCTTCATCTCTTTATTACTTGGCATCGCCAATAAATTACATAACCATTACAGTGATTTTGACTAAACCTATGAGTTCATTGTTTGTGACTGATAGAAGGGAAGCTAGCTTATAAGAAATGCGATTTCCTCATTTTACTCCAGAGTGGGAGTTGAACAAATTAGAGAGTTTCTGTTATTTTGGCAATTAATGACAATATTCTAGACTCTAGATTTGTAAAATCTAGAATTGTTTTATAAATGTTCAAATTTGTAAAGAAATTGAATATAAAATTTTACAGGCAATTGTAAGCTTATAAGTTTTTGCCAGACTACTTTTAGTTCTTACAGAATGTGCCACATGAAATATTCATAATTATTTTATAAAATTAGCTTCATATTTTATGTTTAGAGCTTTTATAATAAAAGGAAGAATGACATTTTGTGTTATATAACTATATAATAATATAAATTTTAATTTGGAGCTTTTGGGGCAAAAGTCATTGTCACTTGTGAATACTTAATGAATAAAGCTAAAATAATTATGGATATTCACAGCACATTTTTGTTGCTGTTGTGGAAAAGGCTTTATGGAACAAAAAATATTGGGAACCACTGTTCTAGAGCATACCCACTAGACTGCCTTTGAATTTGGCAAGAGGCAATAAGGAAATAAGCCAAAACCAGAGAGAAGATAGAGATTTGGTGGGGTTATACCTGAGACCATCTGAGAAGCTGCTCAAACATGTACCCATAATCCAAAGATTTCTGTAAGTCATTATAAGGATAGTTGATGATCATTTAGATTACCATTACTGGTGGTGATCACTAGGAGTTAGCATAGGTTCATCAAGGACAGCTCATTACCAGTGAACATAGTTTTCTTGTTGTACAAAGTTATTAGACTGATTCTCTAAAAAAAGTCTTACTGTAATGCTTCATTATAGTGCCAAGGTGACCACAGATTCTTGGAAGTTATAGCAGAAGAGTATAAGCCCTAGCAGGTTCTACCCTGCTATAAAAACTTCAAGCACAATCCCAATGAAATACCATATACTTTTTGAGAACCAACATAGCCAAGTATCAATACCCTCACCATTAATGGGCTGGACATTAAGTGAGGAATTATTTCACTATGGAAACCTATGACACAAAGAAAAATACAATACGTACAGACACTTTTCACTTCTACAATGGTCATTATGGAGTGGTAGAAAATGGGGCAGAGCATACTAAGAATCATACAGTTTTTAGACTATCTAAAATCATTAATTTAATCATTAGTATCTTAAGTGTGACTTTGTTTTTCCAGTGATCAATTAGTAGACGACTTTTTGAGGAAGTGAATCATATCAAAATCAATATTCTTTCTATAAATGAAACCAAAAAGCTATAAGGAAGTTGTAGTAAAGGCTCACAGGTTCCTCTAGAGGAGGCAAATAGGAAGGAGTGAAACAACCATTTTAAAAAACACCTGCTATGTGCCAGGAACTATACTAAGTCCTTGACACATATATTTGATTGTCACAACAACCCTAGGAGGTAGATGTTATTGTTGGCCCCATTTTACAGAAGAGAAAACTGAGGCAGACAGAAGTTAAGTAACTTTTGCAGGGTCACCCAGCTAGTAAATGTGTGAGGCTGAATTTGAACTCAAGTTTTCCTGACTCCAGTACCAATTCTCTATCCATTGTGTCATCTAGCTGCCTCTGAAAGAAGTTACTGGACTCCATTTTGTCATTTCCTGGAACACTTGGTCATTATATTTTGTAACATTTATGATAATCAAAAATAGAACCATGATGATAATTGCAGCTTATATGACAATGGCTATTTCCAAAGGTGAGAATTTAAAGGAACTCTAGCTGCACTAATTCTCTGAGCCAAGTAAACATATAATTGGTGACTAATCTAAAGAAGTTATGGAAGAGAACAGCAAACAGTATTGGAAAATATGGCTGCTGATTAATAAATAGAAGACATCAATGACCTGGAGTCTTCACAGAAGGCTCACATCTATAGAGTGTCAATAATTTCTTCAAGAAGAGAATCAGATGGAATCATTAGTCACAGCTGGGAAATGCCTAGTTAATGAAGCCACTTCCAAATCAACTATTCTGTGTGCAGATAAATCAAAGCTCTAAATCAGTACCAAATTAGAAAAAACAATAAAGATGAGAAGATCTCATCATGCCATTACAACAGCTACTGCCAGATCTATGCCAAAAAGCTACTGATGATGCAAAATTGACACCCAATGATAACATTGTGTAATAATGGTTACAGAAGGCTTCTCTGAAGAGGTAGTTCTAGGACAGATCTCCAAGTGAAGTGAGTTGCTTTGGTTTGGTTTGGTTTGGCACTGAGCAGCTGATCCCAAGGAGTCTTAGCATCAACAAAAAAACCCTTGTGAAGAGACCATAGGTCTCATGAAATTGTAATTGGATATGGCTTATGACTGTAACGCCACATACAGGGTATCCCAAACCTTCATGCTCTATTTAAGTTATAATAGCTTAACATTTCACTAAGACTTTGAGGACATGTTTTATAGTGCCCACCACACTAGTAACAAAGTAAAACTGAGTACCTTCAAATAATGGTGTTTATTAAAAAGCAGTGTGGTATAATGGTTAGAGGGTTGGCCTTGGAATCAGAAAGATCTGGGTTCAAGGTGAATTGTTGACACATACACCTTAGGTAAGTCATTTAGTCTGTCAATGAGAAATTAAAGCATCTATCTAAGATAGTAAAACACAGAACAGGTGCTCATCTGCATTGGAGGAGAGAAATCCTCCCACTGGGAATGCCCTACAGCAATAAAATCATAGGTAGGGACAAAAACAAATACAAAATGAAATTCAGAATTGGGTCAACTTACATGAGGGTCAATATGGCTATCTTGGAGTATGAGTCAGCACAGAATAATCTCCACAGTTGCCAAGTATGAAAATTGTCAAGTGACATTATCTATTGATGTTTTACTCCTAAAATTAGATGTCAATAAACTAGTAACAGCTAGGTGACACAGTGGATAGCATGCCAGGTCTGGAATCAGGAAAACCTGAGTTCAAATCCAGTCTCAGACACTAACTGTGTGAGTCTGGGCAAGTCATTTAACTCTGTTTACCTCAGTTTCCTCCTCCATAAAATAAGCTGGAGAAGGAAATGGCAAACCACTCCAGTATCTTCACCAAGAAAACCCCAAATAGTAACTTGTCTTTTTCTTCTGTCAGTTGAGGGGCAGCTAGGTGGTGCAGTGACTAGAACACTAGTCCTGCAGTCAGGAGGACCTGAGTTCAAATCTGAACTCAGACACTTGACACTAGCTGTGTGACTGGACAAGTCACTTAAACCCAATTGCCTTGTCTTTCCCACTCAAAAAAACCTATCAGTTGACTAGCATTCATTAAGTGTCTACCATGTGCCAAACATTATACTAATCACTAGGGGATACGAAGAAAGGTTAAAAAAAAAAAAAAGAACTCAGTCTAGTGACAACATGCCAACAACTTTGCACAAACAAAACATATACAGGATAAATTGGTGGTGGTTTCAGAGGGAAGGCACTACAATTCAGGAGGACTGGGAAAGATTTCATGCAGAAGGTGGGACTTCAGCTGAGACCTGAAAGAGGCTGGAGGAACTAGAAAGTGTAGATGAGGAGGCAGAGCATTCCAGGTGTGGAAGACAGACAACGAAAATGGCTCAGAGTCAGAAAATGGACTATCTTGTGCCAGAAGAAGTTAGGAAGCCAGGGTCATTGGATCATCAAGTACATGGAGGGCAATAAGGAGTCAAAAGTCTGGAAAAGTAAGAAGGGACCATGTTATTAAGCGTTTTAAAAGCCAAACAGAGGATTTATACTTGATCCTGAAGGCAATAGGGAGTCACTAGAGTTTAATGAATAAAGAGGTGATATTATCAGACTTACACTTTAGGAAGATCAGTCAGATGTTTAGTGGAGGATGAATTGGTTGGAATGGGGAGAGACCTGAGGCAGAGAAAACAAGCAACAGATTAATTCCATAGTTCAAGTGTGAGTTGATGGGGTTCTGAACCAGAGTGGTGGCAATGTCAGAGAACAGAAGGGGGTATAACAACAACAACAACTAGCATTTCTATTTTGTTCAGTTGTTATCAGTTGTGTCTGACTCTTCATGACCCCATTTGGGGATTTCTTGGCAAAGATACTAGAACGCTTTGCTATTAACTTCTCCAGTTCATTTTACAGGTGAGGAACTGAGGCAAACAGAGTTAAATGACTTGCCCAGCGTTTCACAACTAGTAAGTGACTGAGGCTGGATTTGAACTCTTCCTGACTCTAGGCTTAGTACTCTATTCACTGCGCTACCTAGCTGCCTGTAGAGACATTATGAGAGATTCATGAAAGCAGACACTACTGGACTTAACAACTGATTGATTATGGGGGAATGAAAGAATGGGGGAATGAAGAATCAAGGATAACTCCCAGGCTATCAGTCTGACTACCTGGGAGGACAGTGGTACCCCCAATAGTAATAGGGAAGTTAAGAAGGGAGCATTTTTTAGGAAAAAATGAGTTCAGTTTTAGCCAAATGTTCAAGTTGTCAATGAGACATAAACTTTGAGATGCCTAACAGGCTGGACATTTAAGAGTGGGGGTCAGAAGAAAGATTAGGGCTGGACAACTAGATCTAAGAGTCATTAGCATGGAGATGATATTTGAAATGATGGGAGCTGATTAGATCACGAAGTGAAATAGCATAGAGACAGAAGAGAAGAAGACTCAGGACAGGGCCTTGGTGGACCTCCACAGTTAGCGTGTATGCCATGGATGAAGATTCAGCAAAGGAGGCAGGGGAATTATCAGACAAGCAGGAGAAGAACCAGAAAAAAGCAACAAAACAAAAACCTAAAGAGAATAGAGTATCAAGGGGGAAAGGGTGATGTACAATCTCAAAGACCACACAGAGTTCAAAAAAGGACGAGGGATCAAGAACAGGCCATTAGATTTGGTAATGTGGTAACACTGGACTGAGTAATTTCTGTTGAATTACAAGGTTAGAAGCCAGATTGCAAAAAATTAAGGAGAGAGTAAAAAGAAAGAAAGTAGAGGCACCAGTTTATTGGAGATAACCATCTTAGGGAAGTTACTGAAAAAAGAGATATTGAATGATAGCTAGTGGGAATGAATGGATCAAGGGAGGATGTTTTGAGGATTGCGAGGCATGGGAATGTTTGTAGGCAGCAGAAAAACAGGCAGTATAAAAGGAATAATTGAAGATTAGTGGAAAAAGGTAGGGATGTTAGAGGGCACAATTTGCTGGAGAAGATGGGATGGAATTGCATCACTTGTGCATATAGGGGCATTAGCCTTGGCAAGAAAAAGGACCATCTCTTCATGTAAAACATAAGTGAAGGAGAAAATGATGGCAGAAGTCATCTTATATGAGATTAAGAATGGGAAAATGAGAGAGATCTTGGCAAATAACTTCAATTTTTTCAGTGACATATGAAGCAAGTTTCTTAGTTGATGGGGAGGAGGGGAACTGTGAGAGGTTTTAAGCAGGAATTAAAATATTTAGAAAAACTAAAGCGAATCAATTAGGGAGATATAAAAGGATTGCCTTGCTGCAGGGAGGGCCCAGGAAACATGAGCTTGTAGTGAATCCAGCCAGCAAAAGTTCATTATTTTCTCCAGTCTCATTCTACACTACCTGAGTAGGAGCAAAAGTAATGGTTGGTGAATGGAATCCAAGACCAAGGTTTGGCAGAGCAAGATCTTTGATAGGATAAAGAAGCAAGGGACCCGAGAGAAGAGGATGGTGTAGAATGGTCAAGATGGTGAAGGGGAAGGAGTACAACCAGGACAGGGGTGATGATCTGGAAAAGAACTGAGGGGTTAGATAGAGAGTGTGGAGGTTGTAGTGAGGATTAACAGGGTTTGGAATTGTAAGGCAGAGGGGAAGGGAGAGTAACAACAGATAATGATTAGATAAAGGAATTTCAAAGTTCATGGATATGGATATGGAACACTGGTGGGTAACTATAAGATCAATGGTGTGATCAATGTTCTCTGTAAGTAGCTATGGTAAAGTGGAAGAATAGGTCATAGGGAATTAGTAAGTTGAGGAATGGGGAATTTAAGGTGTTGGAGGGAATATCACTATGTATGTTGAAGTCCTCAAATATTGGGGGCAGAAGAAAAAGACTGATTCAGGCATCGTACTCACTGAGGAAGAAAAGAAAATGTCCTACAAGCGTGTAGACATTAGCACCCAGAATCTTGGTTAGGTGATAAATATGGTTTGAATGAACTTCAAAGGAGACGTTACTGAGTGAAAGTGGTAAAAGAAGAACATAGAAAAGGCAGCGGGGAGCAAAAAGTCATTTAATTCTCCCACCATGTGACTAGTAAGTCAGGAAATATGAGTCAAAGTGCAACCAATGCTGCAAATGGTAATCCATTTTCAACATAATCACTTAACAAGCAGTTCATAATTCTACTTCTCTCCTTATTAGAAAAGTCACACTAAGTGACTCCAAAAAGGATCATTGATTTAACACTGAAAAAGAACCTTACAGGTTATTAAATTCATCTCCCTCAGTTTGTATGTGAGGAAATTGAAGCCCAAGAAAATTGACTTCCTGGGGTGGGAGTGGGGGGCAAAAGTGAGGGATGTCAAGTACCTACTAAGTGCCCAAGGCAGGATTTGAACTCAGGTCTTCTTGACTCCAAGACCAGCCCCCAATCCCCTATATAATACAGTACTTCTGATGCTAGTTTGTTGTAGAAATATTTTTAGGATAGCATTTTATGGTACTGAAAGGAAATGGTGAAAAAAAAAATATCCCTATTTATTTGAGGCACCTTGAATGGTACTAGCAGAGAAATGGAACTATATGAATAGAGAAAGGATCATTGTGTTGAGAAAATTAACATGCTAAACAAAGGGAGCTAATTTTCTGGGATCACAAGCAAATTTTTAAAAATACCTTAAGTGAACATACTATTATTCCCAATTCCAGTATTTTTAAGGCCAATTTCAGCAAGTTCCAGTTTTATTTTCATTTCCTTCTTAAATTTGCCAACAAAAATGTAAATAACCCAGGAATCCTGGGAACTTGACTGATGTAGGTAAACCATTCAGTGGCCCTTTATCAAGAAAACATACACATATGGAAAAGCATCTGTATCTCCCAACATCTACAACAACAGGGGCAGATCCATTGACAGCTACTTTAACTGCCAAGATATCATTTTACCAAAACAATATTTTCTGGCTTTAAAATTCACCTTCTACTTCCAAAGCATAAAGATTTATCTCTTTCGGATTTAAGGAGAAATAGTCTTTGTCACTCTTTCTTTAGATCTTTATGTAAACTTGCAAAGAGATCTCCAGTGACAGGTAGAGGTGGACCCAATCCTTCGAATAGACTATACCAAATTACTGTCGACGACTGTTCCCTTTGGAAGGAGGAAAAAACACTAACACAAAAAGGTGATTTTCAGCTCCATCACTTTTGGTATTTCCCACAGCCACTCTACTGTTCCTCAAGCCCTCAGACAAGAAGCACCCATTAGGAAGAAGGAAAGAAATAGTCCTGACCATCTTCTGCAGTCTCTCTCTTAATTATGTCCGATGCACGATATGGCTGTTTTTTACCTCTTCCTTACCTTGCAAATAGCTAACGGCTTCTAGCCAGGGCTAAACCCAGGCCTTTCGTGCCTGGCAGTCATCGCTGCATCTTTAAGAGAAAACTGATTCTCTGGAATGCTGTGCGTGCACATACCTATCTGGGTTCTGCAGCCCACACCTGCCGAACAGGTAAACCAGATCCTCTGCGGGGCCTCAGCGCCACATTCCAGCCCAGCAAGCTATTACTCTCTAATTGTTACCTGTCAAACAGGTCAACTCAGCGCTTGGGCCAGGCCCAAACAAGCGCATGTTCCCACGAAATCCTAAACCTGCTAACCTTTGACCTCTTCTAAGTTTTAGCGATTATTTTAACCAAGGGCTGATTTAATTCCTGACGATGACTTTTTAACTGGAGCAGAAGGTGGTGTGTTTTTTATTCTGCGTCTCCTATGGCCAAACAGTGGGCTGGGAGCCCTGTGACTCTGAGATAGAAAGAGGAGGCAAATGGAGAAGTATTTGCACGGCAGCGTGTCCCAGTGACATGAAACTCATTCTCTGACTTCCCTAAATCTGTCTTGTCTTTTTGGAGAGAAGGGGAATTTTCCCAAGGTGGCTAAGGAAGCCTAGAGTTGGTCCACAAAACAGAAGTATACAGTATTGACATGTTGGTGTTTATTAATGGTGAAGTTTTTTTTTAAAGGAAAAATAATTGAAGCAGCATACTGCTTATCTTGATACCTTATAAGAGATAAAAGTTATCAGAGGGCAGTTAGGTGGTATATGGGATAGAGCACAGGGCCTGAAATCAGAAAAAAACACATCTTCCTGAGTTGGAATCCAACTTCAGACATTTACTAGCTGTGTGACCCTAGGAAAGTCACTTAACCCTGTTTGCCTCAGTTTCCTATTCTGTAAAATGAGCTGGAGAAGGAAATGACAAAGCACTCCAGTATCTTTGCCAAGAAAACCCCAAATGGGGCCACAAAGTTATGAACATGACTGACCATCAGACTCCACAGCAAGAAGACTTTTTTATACTTGAGTCTCTTTCCCCCTTACCCTCCTAGTCAAGCCAGCTCCAGGAATCCCAATCCACTTGGGGAAAGTTCTTTGGAAGCTTTTTCCTTATACCCTGCTTTAATTTACCTCATTGCATTCGCCCCCACTTTCCTCCTTGTTTCTCATCTCTGGCGCCAAGCGGGACAACTATAACCCCTCTGACCCAGGACACCAAGTTGACACTTACGTTTACCTTACGCCCCTTGTCTCTTACATTTCACCTTGGCTCTCCCTCCGTGTTTAATGAGCTCTGTATTGTGGATTTTAGGGGATTGTTTTGCAACACTGATAATTATATGTGAGTAAAGGAGTTTTATTAGGACCCCATTGGATTTCTTACAGTGGAGTTTATATGGGGGATTGAAGCAAAAATTATGAGCTAGTCAAATTATTTGCAGGCTGGTCACTTTGTGGAAGTTGTTCCAAAAGCTGTTCCAAATAATGGAATTTCAATTATCCCAGCAACATACAGTTATCCCCAGAGCAGGTCCTGTGACATTATGTCTGTAATAGAACATTGTCTGACTGAGTGGGGTTTTTTTTTTCCTTCCCCTCCTGTGGCTGAACAAGTTATTCTACAAAGAGCTTCAGATCTCTCTGAAGAGGTAAAACTGGCACTTCCTGTTCAGTTCATCCAGTTCAGGCTTGTTTGACACAGTCAAACAGGATGGGCCTGCTCCTGACAGCAGAACCTCCAAACCAGACTCTGGTGATGATAAAGTCCTGAAGTCTGGCAGGTTTGTTTAGAAAATCTTGAGGAAAAGCAAAAGTGTAGAAGGATGCAAATACGTTCCCAAGGAGGCTGGGTGTGATCTGAACTCTGTCTTATTCAACAGCCAGTAGTGAATACTGTTAATTAACAAAGACTCCTTAGTGCCCAAGCCATGTCTCTATACTTCACAAATGAAGAGTGATAACTAACTTTTGGAAGTCTACACACAAATATAGAATGGTAAAAGGATCAGAGAGAGCATCTGGTCCAACCTCCTGCCTTCAGACAGGACTGAGGGATAGGCAGTTTCATCTCCCAACTCAGCCTTTGCACAGCAGTAGCACATGTCTTGGACAAACTGAGTTCTCACTTCCCCCTCAAAGAATCCTTAACTTCCTTCAAAGAACATTTCCAGTAGAACTTGCTATGTGAAAACATTCTTGGTTCTTCCAGTTATTAGCACTTCCCCCCTTAAAATGACTGCATGTACTTTACATACAATTTGCATTTTTGCATACATGTATATATACCTAGTAGCATCAGCTCCTGGAGGGTAGGGACAATTTCATTTTTGCCTTTGTTCTCCAAGGCCTTGTATGTAAAAGGTACTTAACAAATGTTTATTAAATTGAATTGAAAACACTTGATTCTCTTCTTCTGAAAGATTTGGACAGAGACTACAGGTTTTTTTTAATTTTAAAGTGTATTGATACATTATATATACTTACAATTCTGCTCCTACCAAACAGCCTGTATTATTTTCACAAACATTCAGTTGGTCATGTCTTGATTTTTATAAACACAACAAACCCTCATTTGCATTATTTTTCCTTCTTTTGTTTTGCTTTTCTTCACTTTTATAGGCTATTTTACCCTCCTGGTCAGTTTCTCTTCTGATTGTTTTACATAGTTATCTACAACAGCATTTCTGATTTCCCAGAATAATCCTAAAATCAAAGTATTTAGTTTTTCTCCTTTCTTTGAAGGGCTCATTCATGAGTTTTATCATCCTGACCATCAAAAAACTCTTCTGTATATTCCACTACAATCTTTCCTGCTTTGATTTAAGTCTGTTTTCTTTTGACTGATTCTTCATGTACAAAGAGAATAAATGGACCACATCACACACCCCCACATACACACCCCTCCCATTCTTAATTTGTTCCAGGACACAGGGAAAGAAGGACTTGTGAGAAGATAACTCAAAATTCTCTGCACCTGGCTGCAGAATTACCCTCTGGAGTGCATCTATGAAATGTATTATTACAAAGGAATCACTTGTGCTCATCACTTGTGACAGACAAATGGGGGAGAAAGCCTGGAATGACTATTTCACTGATACAGAGGACTCTAGGAACAAGAGGCTCTCCTTCTCTACCCATACAAGTTAGTACTTTCTTTGCAAGATAGCCTTACAGAGCTGCCTATGGCACAAAGAGATTAAATGACTTACCCAGCTATCATACAGCCAGTATGCATCAGAGGAGGGATTTGAACCCAGGTCATGCTAAGGCCAGCTCTCTTTCCACTACACTATACCACCTCTTGCCAAGTGCTAAAGGTTTTCCTGTTGTCATACTATAGAATGATCTTTATAAGGAAATTATAACACTCAACTTACAAAAAACCAAATTCTTTGTAAAAAGAAAAATTCATTCAATCAGTCATCCATTTATCAAACATTTACTGGCCACAAAACCACTAAGGCCACACTTGTTGCTATAAGGCAAGCCCAGGACATAGATGCTCCTGCCTCTTGGCAAAGTTTCTGACCCAACAACACTTCCTAGCTTTAAAAAGTCCCATTTGCGGTTGCTGAGAGACAGGCTAGGACACACCACCAATTGCCTCATCAAAATCACAACTTCTGAGTATTCCACTGGGTCACACCTCTGCCAAGCCTGCTGGGTCCTTTCCCCATCCAGCCCCAGGATCTGACAGTTTTTACCTGATGACCAGAAATCCATCCCTTTCTATTCATGCTTTCTGTGAGTCAGACTTCCAGATGCCTGTTAGGACATAGTCACACAGGTTATAGGGAAGTGGAGGATTGACACCTCAAGTGTAGACCTTGAACTTTTTAATCACTGGGTCTTCATCATTGTTCATTGCTGATCCTTTCTCAGTGTTTAGCACACTCTTGTACCTTCCTCCTTCCTTTCTTGTACTAATACTAAACCCCAACTGCCAAAAAATAAGCCTTCTTCCCAATCCCAGCTGGCCACTCATTCAGCACCATCCACTTCAGTATTTTTCTCCTCTCTTTCCTTCTATAAGTCTTCCTTCTTTAGATCTTTCTGCGCCTTCTATTGTGCTCTCCGGGATTCCTACTCCACAAATGACCTTTCATTTTACACCATTTTCTCTCTTGCTCCTTCCATCTTCTGGTACTTCCTGAGACCTGACTGGCTTCAAATGGCACTGAATCTCTGACCATCCAGCAATGACTGCTCTTCTCCCCTCCCCTACTCACTCTCATGTTGATGTGGGGAAGTTGAAATCATTTTTGCTACCTATTTCTACTTCTACACTCTACCTCTACCATTATTACTAAACAACCTCTCCTCCTTTGGCATTAATGCGATCCAAATTTATTACCCTATTCATATTCTGGTAAGGACCACCAACACTGAGACATTCTCTTTTCGTTCTTAGTGAGTTCACACCCAGCTCAGGGTCTCTTTATCTGCTGACACTACCTTAGACATCATCTTACATTCAATATTTCTAGTTACTCAGAACTTATTATCTATGCTCCTCCCCCAATCACTCTTCTTTTCCAACCCTCCGTATTACTGTCGAGAGCACCACCATTTTCTCAAGTTGGCTGAAGCAGGTTCTGTGGAGTGCTTAGAGCTTGGTCAGGTAACAAAGACTCAAAGGTCATCCACTACATCCTGGGTCATCTTGGCTCTTGCCACCGGACTTGGATGAATCTGGAAGAGAGACTGAGGCCGAAAACTTTTGACAAACCTGCCTCATTTCACCCATCACTCATCATGCACCGTTTTCCCTCAACATAGTGATGTTATCGGTCCTCTTCCAAAACAAAGGACCAACAACAATAACACTCAGGCTCACAACCTCTGGGTCATCTTCAATTCCTCTTTTATACATACTCATAACCAATTTGTTGCTAAGTCTTGTCATTTCTATCTTTGAGATATTTCTCATATATATGTAATATATGTGAAAGGGATATATACACATATGTGTGTATATGAGTATATTTATAAAAGGGATATATGCATATGTAAATACATGAAAATACATGTGTATACACACAGATGTATGTATTACATATAGTGTGTGTGTATATACATATATGTGTGTGTGTATATATATATACGTGTGTGTGTGTGTGTGTGTGTGTGCGTGTGTGTATCCCCTTCTCTTTGCTTGATTAGCCAACGCTGTGGTATAGGACTTCATTGCTTCATGCTTGGACTATTCCAATTGCTTCCTGCTTGGTTTCCCACCTCAAGCCTCTCCCCATTCCAGTCTCTCCCCAATTCAGCTGCCAAAATTATCTTCCTAAAGCACAAGTCAAACCATATCTCCCCCTTTCCTCTGACCCTCTCCCTATTATATCTAGATCAAATAAAAATCCTCCAGTTTGATTTTCAAGCCCTTCGCATCCTGGCCCCTTCCTACATTTCTAATCTTCTTACATTTCATTCGCCTCCTCATAATGAATAATCCAGAGGCATTTACCTTCTTGCTGTTCCTTGCACACAGTACTCTATCTTTTAAGTCTATAGTTTTTTGCTGGCCTGGAGTATTCTCCCTTCTCACCTCCAATTTCTGGTTTGGGTTTTTTTTTTCTGACTTCCTTCAAGACTCAGCTTAAATCCCATACTCTTCAAAAACAGGTCTTTTCCAGTCCCCTCCACTACTCTCCAATTCTAGTCCTTTCCCTCTGGGATTATCTCCCATATACACTACATATTTTTTAGATAAATTGTTGTTTGCATGTTGTCTCCCCCATTAGAAGGGAAACTCCTTGAGGGCAGTGTTTTTGTTTTTCATTGTATCCCCAGTATTCAGTACAGTGCCTAGCACATCATAGGCAGAAGGGAAACAAGCATTTCTTTCACAACTGTGACTAATATGGAACTATGTTTTACATAATAGCACACGTATAACCTATATCAAATTGCCTCTCGTTTTCAGAAGGGAGAGGGGAGGGGAGGGAGTGAGGAAAAAAATTTGAAACTCAAAATCTTATAAAAAATGAATGTTAAAAGTTGTCTTGACATGTAATTGGGGGGAAAGTGCTATTTAAAAAACTACATTCACTAGGTGGGACCAGCCCTGGAGTCAGGAGGATCTGAGTTCGAATGTGACCTCAGACACTTACCACTGTGTGGTAACCTTGGGCAAGTCACTTAACCCCAGCTGCCTTGCCTTCTCCCCTCAAATTTTTTTTTTAAACTACATTCAAGGGGCGGCTAGGTGGCACAATGAATAGAGCACCCGCCCTGAAATCAGGAAGGCCTGAGTTCAAATGTGACACTTCACACAAAACTAGCCATGTGACCTTGGGCAAGTCACTTAACCTCAATTGCCCTACCTTCCCCCCTCCAAAAAAGCAAAAAAACAAAAAACAAAAAAACCCTACATTCAACCATGCCTTAATGGGAAATAAAGTTTGGGAATAAGGATTATTTTATTTTTTGTATTTGTATCTCCAGCCCCTAGTGTCTGGCATACAGTAGGTACTTAACAAATGAGTGTATTAACTGAATGCTTAAGGGTCATGTATTTCTACACATGGCTCAAGCTCAAGTTGTCCTAAGGAAAGGAAACCTCAAAGCACTCTATGAATGCCAACTATTTTTACTATTGTTATTTAAGATTCATAGATTATTAGCACTGGAAGAAGCTATCTAGTTCTGTACCATCATTTCAACAGATTGAGTCTCAGAAAGGTCATAGGTCCTTCTTCTAACCTTTCTTCTCCCTGTCACCTTCTTTCATCTTTCAACTTTTTGACCTTATATCCCTGTCTCTTTGGGGTATTTTTTTCCTTTTCTTTGCCTGTTGTGTTTTTCCTTCTTAGATCTTTTGATCCATCTTCATTCCCCCTCTCACCATAAACTGAATGGTAGAGAGAAGCTCCCTCTGCCCATTTTTCTTTTTCCTCTAGCAGAGACACCAACTTGTATTTAGTGCATTCATACTTGCTGACTGACTATGGCAGAAACATAAACAGAGCGTTATCTCTTCAGGTCAATGGAATATTGTTCTCTTGACCTCCATACTTGCTATAATTGAGATCCTCTGTTATTTGTGGCTCCCCCTGGCTTAACTGCCTGGCCTGGCAACACAGTCTCTTTGCTGAGCCATGGGACTCTAGTGAGTCAATCTATGGAATTCTGGTTTTCAAAGGTACCCTTAAAATACTCTTCTTCTAATCTTCTAGTCTCAGGTATGAACAATCAGTAATTGGTAGACCCCTGCCAAAGCCCCAAGGGCCCCAAAGCAAACTACAGTTTGGATCTTTGAAAAGCCCTGCTGAATGTCACTCCTTCCTTCTAAAGCCCACAGTCTACTGTCTGTCTGCAGTATTCTCTCCTTTTCTTGCCTGTTCCCTCTTTAGTTTAGAAACAAGCAGTAATTTTCAGAGGAGACCAAAGGTTCAAAGGGGATTGGCATGTAGACAGGGTAAGGCTTTTCCAAACATAGAAATGTAGGGAGTGGCGTTCAAGTGGCATTAAAGAAGGCACAGACTTGGGGCTGGGAGAAGGAACCTGAAAGAGTAGGAAAGAATAAAAGAAGCCTGAAAGGAATGTAAACATGGTCAAGGCAAAAGCCATGAGAGCCAGCTACATCAGAAAAGGGAGTATGAGCTCGATGCAGGACAAGAGAATCAATTAATCAATCCATCCAGGGAACCAAGAACTAATACTGGGATACAGCTAGTTCAGGGGTGGGGAACCTGTGACCTCATGGCCACATGTAGCCCTCCAGGTCCTCAGGTGCAGCCCATTGACTGAATCCAAACTTCACAGAACAAATTCCCTTAATAAAAGGATTTGTTCTATAAAACTTGGACTCAGTCAAAAAGCAGCACTCAAGGACCTAAAAAGCCCCATGTGGCCTTGAGGCAGCAGGTTCCACACTCCTGGTTAGTTAGAGAGGGGGCAAAGAAAAAAAAAATACCCTGAAGGTGAGTGCCTTAACTTGACTGAAAAGGACAAAGAAAAATAGATTCTGAGAACTTCTAGGAGAGAGAAATTAGAGCAATTACTGATAAAGACTGGAGATAAAGAATTTCCCCCTAGCATATGGTTTGATATTTCTAATCCTTTGTCAGAACTATATTTTTGAGACCTTCATCTATGTCTGCCCACCCAGTCCACCACCTCTAATCACAAATTATATTTCTTGGAGCAAAAAGGGACTTCCCCAAAAAATCAACTGGTCCAGTTCTTTACCCTCAAGTAGAATGGAGGTAAACCCTGTACTTAGTTAAATCCTAGAGTTACAAATAAGCATGAAGTGAATATCTAAGTTTGAAGAGAAGTATATCTGATAAACTCATATCTGGTATATTTGACACACAGGTGGCACAGTGGATAGAACACTATGCCTGGAGTCAGGGAGACTACTCTTCCTGAGTTCAAATCTTGTCCCAGACACATACTAGCTGTGTGACCCTGGGTAAGTCATTTAACTGCATCATTTCCTTATCTGTAAGATGAGCTGGAGAAGGAAAGGAGAAACCATTCTAGTATCTTTCCCAAGAAAACCCCAACTGGGGTTACAAAGAGTAGAACACTACTGAACAACAACATTATCTGATACTTCTTTCTGTCTTTTCTCTCTTTCCCCATCCCCTGATATTTGAAGGCATCATTCGTGTTGACCACGAAGACTTCAGGGAGGTTATCTTCCTCTCAAGTATGACTCATCTGCTAGTAATCTCCTGACTGCTGAAGTGAAAGAGCTATTGATACAGGATGCCACACCTGGTAGAAGATGCAGTTAAAAGTAGCTCAACAGGTAATAAGATGTGATTTTGGTGAGAGATAGAGAATTACCCTTCCCTGCTCCAACATAATGGCAGCAGAGACTGCCACTCCCCACGTGGAGTACAGACTCAACTACTGGGTTTATAGCAGACCCCTGGTGGTCTTTCCCTCTGTTATGTGATTCCTCTCTTTAGCATCAATCTTGTGAGCACCAATACACCTGGAGGCACTCTCGTCTTCCCTGGCACTCAAGTGGCATGAAGGAGATAGTGATGGGAATAAATTGTCACCAAGGGAAGAGTCAGTATTGGAGGAATCAAGCTTAGCTGTTTCAATTGGATAACATCAATGGAGGTGAAATATAACATAGCTAATCAGAAGCCATCATTTTATGCCCATCAAGACTTGAATGCAATTCCCGTGGTCAAAAGTTAAGATGCTGAACCCTACTTAAGCTGATAATACACACAGTAATTCTCTTATGGTTACCATTGCTTTCTGTGAATGAACAAATGCATTTAATTTCCCTTCTTTTTGGAGAAACTCTATACAAAAACCAAAATTAGAAATGTCCTCCGGAGTATCAGGGGTGGTTTTGATGTTTCAATGACTGTGAAAATGGGAAGCCTATTTCACTTCCTAAGGAGTCAGGTATCCCCTGCAATGAACTCATGCAAAGCACAATAGCCAAAGACTGATGCAAGTGACCAGTGTTGGGGTCTTAGCTTCTCTGCTAGATTCTATAGGAATTGCGAAAACTGCCATGTATTCAGGGCTTTGACCTGTCTTCTAAGTAAGAAAGAATTTGAAGACTGAACTAAAAGATCAAATGAAATTTAAATGTTTCAAACTTTGGAATACCTTGTACCTCAATCATAAATGAGTGATGTAGGGAAAAGCAGGTGAAATGAGAAAAAACAAAAACAAATCCAAAATCAGATTGAGAAGGAGGAGGAAATAAAGTGCTGTTGCTCACAAAGACCTTCTTGGGTATAGGAATACAGAACTAAAACCTGCAAATGAAACCAAATCACCAGGAGAGTGAGAGGAGGGGAAAAAGCAGAAAAAGCAAATCCTTCACTCACAGATGCTCCCTGAGAAAGAAT
Source organism: Pseudochirops corinnae (assembly GCA_028646515.1). Classification (NCBI taxonomy): domain Eukaryota; kingdom Metazoa; phylum Chordata; class Mammalia; order Diprotodontia; family Pseudocheiridae; genus Pseudochirops; species Pseudochirops corinnae. Next base: position 245,707,023 of record CM053587.1, read on the forward strand.
AGTAAGCTCATGAGAACAACTCTACCTCTGCTTTAGGGCTGATAGCTTAAGAATGTGATGGCCACATCCCCTAAGTGGAAAGCATTACTCATGTTTATGGAAGCGATGTGTTTTAACTTGAATGTCAGAAAACTACCTGAATCAATTAGCTGTTGAGTGGAACAATTGAATTGCATCCAAGTTTTTAACCTGTAAAAGGTAATGGTGTTTCATGGTAATGTATGATAATAAGACAGGATGGTAATCTGAAAACAAATGAAGAGGCTGAAAATAAATATTTTTAAAATTGTTTTAAAGGGAACTTTTTTTTGTCTCGGACTACTGAAAACATGAAGAGGGTCTATTATATTCTTCTACTTCCAAAAGAAATCTCCACATGAAGGAAATGCTGAGATAGATGTACAGGACAAACTAATGCTCACTTTGCCACTGGAAGTGATGAAGAAGAGAACAAATATGTGTGCCATTGGGGGTATATTTCAAAACAGGACACCTAAAAACAAATCTAAACTTTTTTGATGAAAAGAAGATGAATCATAATAAAAACTTCCACACATCCAAATTGTTGAGTCTTCTTTATAAGCCATATTAAAATAGTATATATTTGCCGTACCAGATTTTAATCTGTATTATAAAGCAGCAGTCATCAAAACTGCTTGCTACTGGCTAAGGAACAGAGTAGTGGATCAATGGAATAGATTGGGTACAAAAGACTCAATAATCAACGACTACAGTAATATACTGTTTGATAAGCCCAAAGACCCCAGTTTCTGGGATAAGAACTCACTATTTGACAAAAACTGCTGGGAAAATTGGAATATAGTATGCAGAAACTGGGCGTAGACCATCATCTAATGCCGTACACCAAAGTCAAGTCTAAATGGGTGCACAATCTAGGTATAAAGGCTGATACTGTAAATAATCTGCCGAAGCAAGGAATAGTTTACTTGTCAGATTTATGGAGCAGGGAAGACTTTATGACCAAAGAAGAGTTGGAGAGCATTATAAAATGCAAAATGGATAACCTTGATTACATTAAATTGAAAAGTTTCTGTACAAACAAAGCCAATGTAACCAAGATTAAGAAGGAAGTGGGAAATTGGGAAAGAATGTTTATAACCAGTGTCTCTGATAAAGGCCTTG
>CM053587.1:245708665-245732519 GCA_028646515.1 Pseudochirops corinnae
TCTCAGGATGGAAGGAGAGATCTACATTCAGAGAAAGATCTAGAAAGACCAGAGTTTAAATGGAGACTGAAGCAATCTACATGCTATCACTCTTTTTCATGTTTGGTTTTCTTTCTTTTTTCCCATTGTTCACTCCATTGGTTACAACCCTTCTATACAACCAGACTATTGTACAGTGTGAAAGTATTTGCAGATCCCATACTTGATTGCACGCCACCATAGGGGGACGGGGGAAGGAAGGGAGAGAGAAAATTTGAAACTCAAGGGATTGTGAAATTGAATCTTGTAAACTAAAAGTAAATAAACAAGTCAATGGAAAAAAAATAGTATATATCCATAACACTATTTCAAGGTGACCAGGTAAGACGAACATAGAAAAACTGAACTCAGTGAGCACTTGTCACCCTTTTGTACATTTCAAGGGAATAGAAAAGAAGTTACAAGCCTATGACTCCTAAGCTAGGTGGATGAGAGAAAAGAGATTTAAATGAAATTAGAAAGCAGTCTAAGACAATATGCAGTCAAGTACAAGTTTGTCTTTTGTCTTTCTTCATGTGTGCCTGGCACATAGTAGATGTTTATTGACTATCGATTGACTGAAAGAGAGTTAATGCTATAGGGATTCAGAGGAGGAAAAGTTATTGTGGGGAGGGAAGTCTTTGGGGTCTTTTTCATCCTTGTCTTTGTAGCCATTGAACCTTATATTGTACAGGGAATATACAGTATGTACACAGATAAATACCAACTGTAGCCAAAGTAGTTTCTAAAGGGAGAGAATACCAAGTGGGATGGAGTGAATAACCAGGAAAAGCCTGATGTAGAGTGGTGGTGTTTTGGGTGGTGTTTTGGGTGGTGTTTTGCAGGGAGCTAAGCAGACGTCTGCTAGAGCCATCTGAAAAGCCCAATTGCTCATTTTGAGCATTAACACCTCAGAAATCCACAAGCTCTCCAAGTCAGGACTGGATTTATTATTTTGTTGATTGTGTAGACTTAAGTTTTGAAGAGAATATTAATAATGTCGATTAAACATGTGGTCCATTTACATTTTTTTTTGAGAGCCAGTTGTTAAATATTTAACAGCACAAACCTGAAGCCGGGTATTCTATATGGCAAAGATGTAAGTGGGGATGTAGCTTAACAATGGACCAGAAAGGACTGAAGCTACTTAACCAGGAAATCCTTTGTACTCCAGTTAACTGTTGCTGTAAAACATGGAAAACAGACCAGGGAAACTCCTTAAGGAGTAAGTTCCTTGAGGGCAGAGACTTTTAAAATCCCTCACAAACCTGGCCTCAGCCTACTTTTCCAGCTTCCTTAGGTGTTACTCCTTTCTTTCCATTCTGTGATCCAGTCAAACTGGTTTTCTTGGTCTTCCTCACACAGAGCACTCCATCTTTGTGAGCCCTGGGCCTGGAGTCAAGAAGAATCATCTTCCCAAGTTCAAATCTGATTGCAGACACTTACTAGCTGTGTGACCCTGGGCAAGTGATTAAAACCCTTTCTGCCTCAGTTTCCTCAACTGTAAAATGAGCTGGAGAAGGAAATGGCAAGCCACTTATCTGCCAAGAAAACCCCAAATGTGGTCATGAAGAGTCAGATGCAGCTGAACAACAACTTCCTTCAATGCTTGGCTCAAGCCCTATCTCCTGTATGAAGCTTTCCCTGATTTCCCCAAATTACTAGCATCCCTTTCCCCTTATTTATTTGTATGTATCTAGTATAGATTTCTATATGTAGGATATTAATATCTTGTTTTCAACAATACAATGTAATTTTCCTAAGAGCATGATTATTTTGTTTCTGTCTTGGTATATCCCTAGCAACTAGCACAGTGCCCAGTAGGCACCTAACTTCTAATAAGTTAATCAGTTGATTGATAGGTGCATTGTACAAGGTGAACAATCTATTTTAAGACATTTCTAAGTCACTTAGTGCCACCATACACATTTTTTAAAAAGCCAAATTGCTTAAATCATCTTTCAATATTCCATTCAGCTTATGATGTTGTTTATAATGAGCATACTTTTGGCAAGGCATCATTCCTTCCCAAACTGGACCGTTTGATTCTGCCTTGTTTTGTCAAGAAAGGATAGACACATGTAACTAGATACCTGGTCTCCATTCATTTGGTGCCCCTATTTAACCTGTAAGAAGGATTAAATTGGTCTTTTAAAGTCAGGAACCTTTGCTCATTGGCCCTTTCTGGGAGAGAGTCAATGAGTGGGACTTTTTTGAAATCATCTGGGATCCCTCTGGTAGGAATCCCCTAGTCTGCAGGAGAGGAGCCTCTGTGATTGTAGCCCCTCCCTCTGTAAGAATCCAGCTTGACATTTACAAGTAGAGTTACTCAGTTCTCAGGTTTGTTTTTGTTTTTATCTTCCATGACATTGGGGAAGTCCTATATTGGTTTTTGTTTTCATAGCAGGTCAAATATGTCATTGTTATGCCAGGAATTATAAATTTAAAAAACAGCAATTATCTTTGGAAATACTTTTCCCCATTTGTTATTGTACAACTGTACCTGTGGTGCCAAAGATTTTGGAAGAATTGTACCAAAATGTGAATAATCCAATACATACTTGACTGGGTGATTCTTATATTTCCTATTCATAGAAAATTCATTTATGTGTGTGATTAATGGATGCCATATGGGGGCTCTTTCTTCAACCCAGGATAGTGAAGGATACACAGTGATTTAAGCTCCCAGAATGCTCTTCTTATCCTCTATCTTCACAGTTATTAATTCATCCCTTCATTTCCATGCCTTTTTTTTGTAATATACTCTATCGGACATGAAAAAGAGAATTTCTACATGTGCTTTCTTTTCTCCTGATAGACATTAATTTCATTAAGAGTAAAGGATCATCAAGGATGTCGCAAGGGGGGAAATATAGAGCATATTATGTGTTCAGGCAATGCCTATCCACGTAATTATTTATTAAGACTTTTCCACACATGGGCTTCCCCTAACAAAAGAAAGAATAGATTCTGATAATTAAGGACTCATATTTCTCTGGGGTAGCAAGCGCAAGGATGGCATAAGGGCTTGAAATTTCCTCTTAAACCTGATCCTCTTTCTGACTTTACCTTTTTCCCTCTGTGGTACCATTATGTACTCAATCTCCTGGCATGACACAGTAGAAAAAGTACTGTATGGGAAGTTAGCAGACCTGAATTCAAATCCTGGCTTTCTTACTTATTACCTCTATGAACTTAGGTAAGTCCCTTAAACTCTCTGAGCCTCAATTAAAATAAAGCATTGAATTCAATATCCTGTAGGGTTCCTTCAGCTCTAAATCTGTGATCTTATGGTTTTTAGCTCTTCCCTCTCCCTTAACTCCTGCCTTGTGTGATATCCCATGCAAATTGGGCTAGATTTTTCATGAAAAGGCAATGAAACCACTCTCAAGACCTAATTGGTGCAGGCTTCCTCATTGCCTACGTTGGATCTCCTCCAGCTTGATACACCTTTATTAAACAGGCCCAACATGATGGCAAATGCAGAAACTGGAAACTGTGCACAGCTGAATCAATGCTGTATCCTTGCTGAACATCTTTTACCATGCTATTGGTAAGCAAACCTCCTCTTTGTTAAAAGTCCAGTGATCTTCGAGTATGTCATTTCATTCCAGTCCCAAAACTGAATCAACATGCTGATCTATGACAGGCCCAGAACACCTGTGTGACCCTAATCAGTTTAATTAATTTATCTCTCTGGGTCTCGGTTTCACCATCTAATATATTAGGATATCAATATCATCATCTCTAAGAATGTTCCCATGATGACTAACCTGGGTGGGGATATAGGAGTGGGAGAAAGGAAGATTTAACTGAACAAGAAATATACGAAAAATTTTTTTTTAATAGAAAAGAGAAAGAATTGGGGAGGGGAGGTGGGGAGTAGAGACTGGAGTCTAATTAGACTATCCAAAGGACTCTGACTGAGCAAGAGAATGTTTGTTAAACACCCAGACAGAACTTGCAATCTTTGCCATCTAAACAAGACAGCCTAGTTAAGGCGTCCCCAGACTAGGGACTTTTTCCAGATCACCAGGGCTTGACGGGCTAAAGAGAATAACGCAAGGATCTTTTTAACAGGTACAGCCCGAGGCAAAATTGTGAAATAGGAAAGGTTCATCTTTAGTTTACCCACACTGCTTTCTCTACCCTTTCTCCTCCTCCATGAGGCACTCTCTTGCACTTTTCAGATGCCCCAGAATTCTCCCTCCCATCTTAACAGGGCAAAACCTGCTTTTTTGGGGGGGGAGGGGGAGAATGATCCCAGTAATATATATCTCAGAATCATTTAAATCAATGCACATTTAAAGCCTTATTACAAAAGCACAGAATCACAGGATTTTAGAGCTGGAGATTTTACTCAAAATTAAGAGTTAAAGAATATGGAAACAAGTGGAAGGAACCTTTTTTAGAGACAGAAAGTCCTTTCTAGTCCCCTGAAATCACATGACCTATTCTATGGTCTACTTCATTTTTACATAAGAACAGTCAAGCTTTTCCAGAAAAAATAATTCTTAAACTGTGACTTCATCCAAAACTCCCCTTCCAGTGTGCCAGATTGATAACTAGTCTGTAATCTACAGTTTTAGGGAACTGCCTGGGGATTGAAAGGTTAAGAGACTTGCCCATGGTCACTCAGCTAGTATGTGTCAAGACCTGAACCCAGGTCTACCTGATTTCAAGGCTGGCTCTCTATTCACACTATGATAGTCAGGCTCTCCTCTTTAAACTTATGAATACATAAAAATTTTAGAATAAATTTTGATTTTTCTACCCCTTCCCTGTTTTTCCATACAGGGGAAATAAGGAAGCTAGGCAGGGTGGGCATTGGTAGAAAATAAAGGAAATGAGAGGGAATATAGTGAAAATAAAAATAATCAGAAGAGAGTGAGGAGAAAGTCTAGGGAACAAAAAGAACAAAAGGAGTAGGCGAATATCCCAATCCCAGAAGACAAGAATGCCCTTTGAAGAGGGCCTGGAGAGCCACGATGAGCTATAACAGCACACGGGGCAAGTTTACCCTGCTGGATGAGGAGGCTTCAGAGAGAGGCAGCAGGGAAGAAAATTGCCCCATACTTGATGGAGTCACTTTCCAAGGGGGCAACTCATTCCCCAAAGAATCTAGTCACGATTACAAGACCCTGGAGATGGCGGCTAGAGACAGTTGTACCTTATCCTCCCAGAGAACCAGGAAACCAGGCACGGTCATAGCCATCATAACAAAGAGGCTATGCCTCTGCCTCAGGGAGGAAACATGCCCCACCAGGCGCTGGCTGCCTGGGACAAAGCCACCTGCCCTTCATGCTGGTTGTAGTTCTGTGGGCTTGATGTAGGCCTGTTTGTTGTTTGGTCATGTCTGACTCTTTGTGAAGCCATTTGGGGTTTTCTTGGCAAAGATACTGGAGTAGTTTACCATTTCCTACTCTGGTTCATTTTATAGATGAAGAAACTGAGGCAAAAAGGTGACTTAAGTGACTAGCCCAGAGTCACACAGCTATTAAGTGTCTGAGGCTGGATTAGAACTCAGGTCTTCCTGATTGCAGGCTCAGATTTATATTCACTTCACCACCTAGATAGTCTACTACTTGTCAAATATTATACTATATACTAAAAATACAAAAAACAAACACAAGACAGTCCCTATCCTCAAAGATCTTATATTCTATTGGAGGAAACAACGTGAACATGGACATATATATATGTGTGTGTGTGTGTGTGTGTACACATATATATATATATATATATATGCACATGCATACACACATGCACAAATATATCTATATGTGTACAAACATATATCTCCTTGTATGTATATATGCATATACATACAGACAAGGTAATATAATGTGGGGAGTAAAATTAGCAGCTAGGTAGATCTGGAAAGAACTTCATATAGAAGGCCATACAAGTTGAACCTTGAGTCAAGCTAGAGATTCAAAAACAGCAGTTCTCAACCTGTGGGTCACGATCCCTTTGGGGTTCGAACAACCCTTTCACAGGGGTCACAGGGGTCACCTAAGACCATCAGAAAACACATATTTCTGATGGTCTTAGGAACCTCCTCTATCCGTCTCCAGGTGGGTCCACCCACATGCAGATACGCCCACATATGAGTATTAAAGGGTTGCAACATTAGGAAGATTGAGAACCATTGCTCTAAAAGGAGAAAGTTAAGAGGGAGTATATTCCAGCCACTGGGAACAGCTAAAGGTTCAAAAGCCTGGAGACTGGAGGTGGAACATTGGATGTATAGAGCATATGTCAAGGCAAGTGAAATTGATGTTCTGTGTTCCAGGTAGGCTTCCCTCTCCTCATCCCTAAGATCCATCTCATATGCAGTTTAAGAAAGGGGGGGAAAAAAGTCAGCACAACCAATCAATGCATTAACAACATCCAAAAACATGTGCAACATGCAAGATGTTTTATTTTTTTTTAAAGATAATAGAGAGTCAGTGGAAGTTATTGAGCAGTGAAGTAACATACCTGTTCAGATCTGCACTTTAGAAATGTCAGTTTCCCAAGAAATCAAGCAAAGGATAGTATGAGGTGGGTCAAAGTCATTAATGGCAGATAAACTGAATCCCATTGGGTCAGGCCAATGGTGTTGAGAACCTCTGTAGACTAGAACTGAGAAGTTTCTAAATGTAAGTGCTTGTCATACAGTAAGCACTTAATAAATGCACATTGACTGACTGAATGAGCACTTTGTTGTTGCTATTTTGTCATTATTTTTCATCCTTTATTTTCAAAGAGGACCAATGACATCACAGGAGGTGTCTCTGTTGGGCCAAGGAAGGGCTTTGGGAAGGGAGCAGGGCAGAACTCTACAGTGTGCCTTCCACATCTCAACTTTCCCCCTCATGGTTTTGAAATATCACAGGTCATCATAAGAAATTCAATGGGAATTTTGGGAGAGTTTTGCAGAAGCCACAGATGACATGAGAATATCAGCAGTTGAAACAGAAAAAAGTTTAGAAACTCAAAAATGCACAAAATATATGTATGGTAGTATACAATATCAACATATTTTATCCTTTAATACTGTAAACACCCCATAAAAGAAAGAGAAAAAACTCAGATTTCTTCTCTGGTACAAAGGGAGATCAAAAAAATTTACAAGAATTTTCTAGATTTCAGGGGCACTGCACTCCTAGTCTCCTCAAGATGTGGAAGGGATAACTGTAGAATAATTAATACAATTGATCCAGGAATCAAGGGTTTGTGCGTATAAACAAGGAAATAAGGAGGTGGGGAGGAAAGCTTATCAATGCTTCATTTTAAGGTATTTGGTGAAAAAAAATGCTCTGCCTGGGCAGTATAGAATTTCTCTTAACAACGGCAATGGGTCTTGATTGACTAAAACAGGCCTGCTCGTTTTCAATTTTCATTAAGTAGGCATGCCTAGGAGCACAGTTCCAGTGAGAATTAGCTACTAATCCCCCAGGAATGAAATTCCTGCACATCATCAGGTATCACTGAGAGACTTTCCCAATTAGCATCCATAACACCTGAAGCTTTGAACAGTGGCTGTATATTTATCTTTCTTTTCAAGTTGACTATGTTGGTACTGCCAACCAGCCTAGTTCAAACAATCCTTCTGTCTGGCAGCTCCGAAGGTAGCTCCTCACCCCTGTCTACCCCCAATGCAAACAGCAGATGCGCACAGATACATGCAAAAGAGTTATAATCAGGATCTCTCTGTGTGTTCTCGTTTTCATTTACTTACTGTAAACTGTGCACATTTTTTTCAGGTGCAAAATTTGTAAATTTTAACCTCTTTCCCTCCCACCCTCCCCCCAAAAAAACCCACCACAAATATTTGCTTTGTAGAATTAGTAGACTTGAGTTCAAATCCCAACTCTGCTACTTACTATGTATATGACCTTGAGTGAGCAGGTCCCTTTACTCCCCCTCTTCCACATTAGTTTCCTCACAGGTGGGAGGACAAGGGGCATTGATTTCTGGAAACATCATAGTATAGTAGAAAGAGTACTGAACTGGAAGCATTGAACATAGAGTTAATCACAGGGCCTGAGTTCAAATCCCAGCTTTTCCACTTGCATGACCTTGGGCAAGTCACTTAACTGCCATTTCCTGATTTGTAAAGGAGAGAACTGAGCTAAATCAATTCTAATGTTCCTTCCAGTTTTAGGGTTCAACAGATGTAGATAGAATGTCACCAGAGGTAGGTGGAATACTATCACTTTTGCTCCTTATTGCCCATACGGAACAAACGCAAATCTTCTTCTAGCATTTAAGAGCTCCAACTTATCTTTCCAAATTGATTTCATATGACTCTTCCTCAGAAGCTCATTTGAATCTTGCTACCTGTGCACAGCCTCGCATCTCCCACCTTTGTGTCTTTCTACAGAAACATTCTCCCTTCTTCCTTTCTTGGAACCCCTAGCTAGCAAGGCAGCTAGTGCCTCAGTGGAGAAAGTCAGGAAGCTGGGCCTGGAGTCAGGAAGGCCCGAGTTCAAATCCAATCTCTTAATAGCTTTGTGACCCTGGGCAAGTCACTGAACCTCTGTTTGCCTCAGTTTCCTCAACTATAAATTGAGATAATAGGAATTACCTTACCATGTTGTTGTGAGGCTCAAATAACATAATATTTGTAAAATTAGCACAGTGCCGGGCACATAATAGATGATATGTAAATGCCTATTTCCCTTCCCTGGTCTTTCAAGGCTCATTTCAAACGCCACTTTCTACACAAGGTCTTTCCTAACCCTAGCCCCATTATTAATTTTTCTAGCCTCCTGTCTCCTGAAATTATTTGATATTTATTTGATATTCATAGAGAGAACATCTAGGATTTCCTCTGCACCAAAAAATTATAGGTCTAGTCCCTATTCCTATATTTTCTGTTGACTTATCTGTGTCCATATTTTCCCCCAGTTGAATGTAAACTTTAAGATAAGAAATGGTTGGGTTTGGGGGGGAGGGGTGTTGTCTTTGTATTCTCAGTTCTTTGTACATCTTCCACTTCCAGTCATTTTTCAGGCATGTCCAACTCTTCATAATTTCACTTGCGGTTTTCTTGTCAAAGATACGGAAGTGGTTTGCCTTTTCATTCCCCAGGTCATTATACACATGAGGAAACTGAGGCAAACAAGGTTAAGTGACTTGCCCAGGGTCACACTGCTAGTAAGTACCCAAGGCCAGATGTGTGTTCCTGACTCCAACCCCAGCACTCATCCTAGCTGTCCACTTTGTACACAGAAGGCATTTAATGAATTCTTGCTGAGAGATGTGCTAGGTAGTAAGGAAAATACACATTTTTAAAAAGGCTTGGCTCCTGTAAACCTACTTCCTATAACTAAATCCTATAAAGTCCTTTATGGGCTTACTAGGAAGATAACATATAATATATACCCAATGCAAAATAATACTTGAGAAATGCTCTAGCAACACACAAGGAGGGTTCTACAGGAAGCCTAAAGGGGAGGAGGAAAGTGGTAACCCAAGGGCAGGAGGGAGGGGATAACACAAGGATTTGAGCCAGGCTTTAAAGGATAGAAAGAATTCGAAAGGCCAAGACCAAGAAAAAGGAACTTTGCATACACTTTCCATCCATAGGGAACTTTGTGAATAAAGGTACAGAGGGAGGAAATCACAGAGTAAGTTTATGGTCAGAAAATAGGGTAGTTTGGCTGGAGTACAGAGTACAGGCAAGGGCGTGACAGATTACAGGCAGCAATCCTTGAGAACCAGGGAGAGGGCCTATCTTATTCGGGAGGCACTCATTTACCTTCTGTCGAGCCCATGAATCTACAAGATCCTTCAGTTTTGGAAATCCAACTAGTTAATCCTTAAGGTCCACTTCCTTCTCTGGATGCAGATAGCATCTTTCTTCATATGAATTTTAAAATATACTTACATATTTAAATTTGTTTATATTTACATATTTCTCATTTGGAATCTATGACCTTCTGCTTTGTTTTATAGTTATATGTACAATAACTATGTTTTCTCTCCACTACTCGACTCTGAGCTCCATGAGGAGACTGTCTTATTCATCACTGTATCCTACACAGAAATTAAAATGCTTGGCACAGGTTAATAGTAGCTCAAATCCACCTGATTCTGACAGGTTTGCAAAGCACTTGTTATCTCATTTGGTCTTCACAATAACCCTGTGAGGTAGGTGCTATTATTATTCACATCTCACAAATGAAACTGAGGCAAGTCAAAGGTTAAATGTCTTGCTGAGGGTCACAAAGCTACTAAGTGTCAGCCAGGATTCGAATTCAGCTCTTTATCCACTTCACTGCCTACCTGATGCTACATTTTATGAATGTTTGTGGAATGAATGGACTAGTGAATGAATATGACTTTTTAGGTGATGTCCAAGAATTGGCAATAATTCAAATAGTTTGGAGGTTGTGGAATCTGGAATAGATACTCCTTTTTGTTAATTACTTTTTTGGAGAGGGTAAGACAGGGCAATTGGGGTTAAGTGACTTGCCCAAGGTCACACAGCTAGTAAATGTTTAAGTGTCTGAGGCCGGATTTGAACTGAGGTCATCTTGACTCCAGGGCCAGTGCTGTATTCACTGAGCCACCTAGCTGCCCCTTTTTCCCTTTTTTTTTTTTTTAAAGTATTAGAGAGACAGTGCTCTTTTTTCCTTCTTTTGACATTTAATTTTTATTTTATTTTGACAATGCTCCAGCAGAAAAATACCTGTTTTGCTAATCTGTAAATAAGTTTGTTAAAAAAAAAAAGGAGGGGCAAGGAATTCATAAAACTCTTGTCAAGGCGGATTTAGAACCTTCCAGGAGTCAAGAAGATCTGAGTTCAAACATAGCCTCAGACACTTACTAGCTGTGTGATCCTGAATAGGTTGCTTAACCTCAGTTTCCTCATCTATAAAATGGGGATAGTGGTACTTACCTCACAGGGTTGTTGTGAGAATCAAATGAGATAACATTTGTAAAGATTCCTCAGAGCTCTCCATCTCTGTGCCTCAAAAGCCAGTGGTGAGAGTGTGGTAGAAGCAGCCCTGGATTTTGGGTCGAAGGTCATGGTCTTAAATCCTGGACATGCTGTTGCCCACCTTAGTCATCTTGGCAGACTCATTTCATATCCCTGAGCCTCTGTTTCCTCCCCTGTACAATAAGAAGTTTCAACTTGATGATCCCTCAGATCTCTTCCAGATATAACATTCTGTGACATATGAATATCTAAGAAAGGCTCAAGATTTTAGAGGGTTCATTTCTTAAAAAAAAAAAAAAAATGGGAGGTGGCTAGGTGGCTCAGTGAATAGAGCACTGGCCCTGGAGTCAGAAAGACCTGAGTTTAAATCCAGCCTCAGACACTTAACACTTACTAGCCATGTGACCTTGGACAAGTCATTTAACCTCAATTGCCCTGCCTTCTCCCCTCCAAACAGAAAAAAAAAATTGGGAACAAACTGGCAAAAGTTGGTGGGGTTTGCCCTCTGGTCACTAGGACAAACCAGCAAAATCAGGGAGTGAACCAAGCTGAGCTGTGCCCTGGCAGGAGGAGATGATGTGCTAGGTTGTCAGTAGTCAGGATGCCTGTAGGCACTGCCGCACATCAGTGGTGTCGAGGATAGTTTGTATCCTCTTTAGTTTATCCACCATGTGCTCTACTTGAGCACTGTAGGTCACTGAGAAATTGCCTTGGAGGACTTTCCTATCAAAGTGGACTACTCACCATCATCTAAACTTGCTTTGCCATTTCCCATCTCCAAGCCTTTGGCTGCCATTATGCCCTACATCTGGAATAAAATTTTATTCCTCTGGAATAAAGTTCCCACCCCCTTCCCCAACCTATATGCTGAAATTCAATCCATTTATAAGACCCAACTCAGGTGCCACCTCTTCCGTGAAACCTTGTGCCAATTCATTCCAAGTCATCTTATCCCATCATGGATCTGATAATTCTTTGTAGTGAAGTACAGCAGTGAGAGAGCTGGATTTGGAGTTGATATATGTTTTCAAAACTTGACACAATCCATGTGACAATGGACAAATCATTTTATCCGTTTGCCTGTTTTCTCATCTGCAAAAATGGAAATAATGATGCAAAAGCCCATTGGTATGGGACCCTCTCCTTATTGGAGCAGATGAAGTCTTTGCCCTGAATAAGGGGCAATGTGAAATTGTGAGAGGTGAGAACACCAGTTCTCTACCAGTCCTCTTTTGGGGACTTTTCAAGTGGAAGTAGCCCTTTGGGAATCTCCAGGTGAGAGTCTTCTTCCAGCATAGCAAGTTGTGATTAAGGACAAACAAGCCTCTCCACTCTTCTCATGTCTTCCCACAGTCTTTTCCACCAGCAATCTGAAGTGGGGTTCACCTCTTCCGTCTTCTCTCTTGAACCTAGAAACCAACTGTGCAAGAAACTCAAAGAATACTCTTGCTTGGAGAATCCCCAAAGTTAGGACTGGTGGAGAACTGATGCTTTCACCTCTCACACCTCTGTTGGGCAAGCCATTCATCTTCACAAATGAGAGAATCCCTTATCAATGGGCTTTAGGTCAGGTTTTCATTGTTTTTCAGTCACATCCAACTGTTCATGACCCCATTTGGGGTTTTCTTGGCAAAGACACTATAGTGGTTTGCCATTTCCTCCTCCAGATCATTTTACAGATGAGGAAACTGAGGCAAACAGGGTAAAGCAACTTGCCCCAGATCACATAGCTACAAAGTATCTGAGGTCTGATTTGAACTCAGATCTTCCTGACTCCAGGTTGGGTACTCTAACCACTTGCCACCTAGCTGCCCTGTCACATTCTTACAATGATGATGATGATGATACCAATACTACTAATACTATCTAAATCACAGCATAATGATGAGAAAAGCACTTTGTAAAAATTAAATTGCTATATAAATGTGAGTTATTATCTTCTTTTTATATTCTAATTTTATCATAATTATTTGTATACTCAACTTGAAGGTAGGAGCTTACATATATTTAGCACAGATTAATTTTTCAGTTGTTAAATTGAATGATAGACAGTCTGGGTGAAATACTCTCATTGGATCTGAATTTTAGAGTCTTGAGGGAAATAGGCTTTTAGAATTAGAAGGGAAGTTAACAGGACATCTGGTTCATCTCTGTGAGAAGAATTACAAGTATTATTATTCCCATTTTGCTGATAAAGAAACTGAGGCTCAAAGTAATTAAACTGACTTGCTCAAAGTCATACAGTCAGTCAGTGGACAAGCATTTATTAAGTGCTTCATATTAAGACAATGTGCTGAGGTCCCTTCCAGTTATACCAATGTTCTGAACTATAATTTAATAACTCCTACCCAGTGATCTTTCTCCAGAGTTACCCATGACCTTTTAAATGACAAAACAGATGATCTTTTCTCAGTCTTCACCTTTCTTTAGACCTCTCTGTGGCTTTTGACACTGTTGGTCACCTTTTCTTCCTGTATACTCTGGCATTTGGTGACACTAGGGTGACACTAGTTCTCTCTAGGGGCCCTTCCTACCAGTCTGACCATTCCTTCTCAGGCTATTTTGCCAGCTTATCAACTGTGCACCAAGGTTCTGTTCTAGACTCTCTTCTCTTCTCCCCCTATACTCTCCCTAGACAGCATCATTAGCTTCCATGGATTTCAATCATCATTTCTATGTAGATACTGTTGCAATAATCAAGGTGAGATGGGATATGGACTTGAACTAAATTGGGAACTGGGTTAGTGGAGAGAAATCAGATGCAAAGAAAAAATGTTTTAGAAGTAGAAACAATAATATTTGACAATTGATTAGGGGAGCTCGAGGGAGGGAACAAGCATTTATTAAACACCCCCCATATGCTAAGTGCTTTACAAACATTATCTCATTTGATTGGATAATACATAGGGAAGAATAATGCCAAGATTATGAACCTTGGAGAGTGGAAGGATAATTATGTCTTCTGTAGAATGTAGAATATTCATAAGAGATAGGGTTTGTGTATGGTAGGTGGCATAGTAGAAAGAGTGTTAGGTCTGGAGTTAGGAAAACCTGAATTCAAATCCAGCCTCCTTAACCCACCCTCGAAAAAAAAATTAATAAAGTAGATATTAGCACTTGGGGAGGATCAGGAAAGGCCTCAGGTAGAAAAAAAGATGGATTCTGAGCTGATCCTTGAAGGACACTATAGTATCTATCCTTGAAATATCTAGGAGTTTTAAGTTTTGTCTAAATCAGCGGTTCTCCACCTGTGGGTTATGTTCAATTTGTAACAATGAAAATACATCCTGCTTATCAGATAGATTCATAACAGTAGCAAAATTACAGCTATGAAGTAGCAACAAAAGTAATTTTATGGTTGGGGGTCACCACAACATGAGGAACTGTATTAAAGGGTCGTGGCATTAGGAAGGTTGAGAACCACTGGTCTAAATGGTTTTAACTTCTATGTCTCAATCTGGAGCTTCCTTTTTTTTTCACTATAAAATCAAATTAGCAGGTATTTATTTAGTGGCCTTCCACTACGTGCTTGGACCAGAAAGAGAATGACACAGAGCAAGAGGAAAGTCAAGTCCTCATAGCAGTACAAAGGGGAAGGGGAAAAATGCTTAGGGTCTATCTGCCATGTTTCTAGCAAATCTGACAGCAGGAGTTATGTCAATAAAGCCAGTCCTAAAAATTGAGGGGGGGGCGGGGGGGGCGGGGAAGCAGGGTGATATAGGAAGTCTGCCAGAGAGTTCTTAAAGGGAGTGAGGGGTGGGGAGATGTTTGGCCTGGGTCTTCAGGACTAGCCCCTTTCTCCCTCAGGCTAGGAGCAGAGAATGTTGTGTAAACAGAGGACCAATGTCTACGCCCAGCTCCCGCTGAAAAATTCCAAGGATAATTAAGCCTCTCTCTGACTGTGGTCTAGAGTATAAACAGAAATTTACTATTGCTAGCAGAGAGTATTTAGGCACACACACACAGGCCTGCACACACCCACACCCTGTATGTACTATGTACCTGAGAGAAGATGTTTGTTGCAAGAAGACTATGAAATCTAGTAGAGACAGGAAAAGGAGTCTCTAGAGACCAGGTTCTATTCCTTGTCCAAGCACTGACTTAATATGTGTGACCTTGGGGAAGTCACTTAGCCGCCCCACTGAGACACTTGCGGACAAACGCAATAAAAGATAGGAAAACTTTGAAAGTGAAAGTGCTCTTTAAATGTAAGATATGCTTATTACCGAGAGAAGCAGGGCTGATGGGATGGATGAAAGATCTGACCTCAAAGTCAGAAAGACAAGGGTTCAATTCTGACCTCTGACCCATAATGGAAGCATGACCTTGGACAAATTACTTAACCTCTCAACGTCTCAGGAAACTCTCTAAGTTCTAAGTGCAGATGAACTGACCACCTGTGTCAGTCAGTAAGTAAACATTTATTAAGCACCTACTATATACCAAGCATTATGCTAAGGGGTGGAGAACCAAGCCTTAAAAAGGGGTACAAGACAGTCTCCTCCAGGAGGAGCTCATGCAAATGCTACTGGGGGAGACAACATGCAAGCAGATATGTACAAATGGTGTACATATCCCGTACACCATGTACGGGATAAAGAGGGAAAAATTAAAAGACAGAAGGCACAGGAATGGAGAGAGTTTGAGAAAGACTTCTATAGATAATGGGATTTTTGCTGGGATGTGAAGGAAGGCGTCAGTGGAAGAATGTTCCACATTGGTAGTGAAATCTCACAGACAGTCCTCTTCCCCTCCCCACCCCAGATATGATTATGGTTGTTGTCACTATAGTATTATTTTATGTTGGGGGCAGTTAGGTAGCACAGTGAATAGAGTACTGGACTTGAAGTCAAGAAAACTCATCATCCTGAGTTCTAATTTGACCTCAGAGGTTTACTGGCTATGAGACCCTGGGCAAGTCACTTAACCCTGTTTGCCTCAGTTTCCTCATCTGTAAAATGAGCTGGAGAAGGAAATGGCAAAGCACTCCAGTATCCTTCCGAAAAGGGGTCACTGAGACACAATTAAACACCAACAGTAACACTGGGATTAAACTAGGATTTATAATAGTATTTGGTTCTTTAAAAGACCTTTAAATCACTGAATTTTGAAGATGAAAGAAATCTTAAAGGAATCCTGGTGCCATAGAAAGAATACTGTGTGCAACTGTATGACCTTGAGCAAGTCACCTAACTTCTCTGGTCCTCTATTTCTTCATCCATAAAATGAGATGGTTGGTGGTAGTGTCATGCTCCCAGATCTCTATGACCTCATTTGGGGTTTTCTTGTCAAACATACCAAAGTGGTTTGCCATTTCCTTCTCCAGCACATTTTACAAATGAGGAAACTGAGGCAAACAGGGTTAAGTGACTTGCCCAGGGTCACGCAGCTAGCAAGCATCTGAGGACAGATTTGAACTCAAGAATATGAATTTTCCTGACTCCAAGCCCAGCGCTTTATGCACTATGGTGCCACCTAGCTGCCCCATAAAATGAAGAAGAACCTTACAAGGCCCCTTCTAATTCTAGGATCTATGATCCTATGATTAATTATCTATTCTAATCCAGGCTTCTTGGTTTTTAGGGTACAGAGCTAGAGTGTTAGAGTCAGGAGATCTCTAAAATAATTTATCCCTAATGGTGGAATTGTGGACACCAAGGCCTCTTGATAGGAGAGAGGCTTTGAGGAAACATGACCTTCCTTCAAAATCGTAAGGTAAAGACCCCTTGCTACCTATTGTGTCTACAGGTATGGTTGGCATTTTTCAGCACACAGAATCAGGGGATTTCATTGTTTGCTGGGAAAGGTAACCTCATCCCCAACTCATGCTCACTGAGATGACTGGACATGAGTCAGACCAGACTCTTTCTTGATCCTTGGAATATAATGAAAATGTTGGATGTGGGAGACACAGGGGACAGGAGACACTGACAGAGGGAGATGTGAGGAGAGATGGGAACAGGTACAGTAAGACAAATGGAGAAGGGGAAAGCATCACCAAAGACGGACTTCACACTTTTGCTAAGAATTGGCCTTGACAAAAAAAAAATGCAATAAAAGAAATCTTTCTTGACCTTCATGCACACATGAACACAGTGGCTGCAATGCTGAGTAATTCTCTAAGCAAATAGACCTGATGACTGGCCTTTTCGAAGAATGTAAACTAGGGAGAGAGGGAGCTGATACATTCTCCCCCTCCCAAGCCACATCTCTCAGGAGCACAGCAGTAGGAAGGACACTTAGAGGTCATCCAGTTCAAGCCCATCAGATGAGAAAACTGAGGCCTAGAGAGGGTGGGCGACTTGCCAGAACACTGAGAGCATTTGACTTCCCCTCAAAAAGAGTGACCAATGGAATATTTTAAACTGGATGCTCAGTGAAGGTATGTGATTTGCAGCTACTACCAAGGGGCAGTGTGGTACAGTGAATGAAGCCAGGAAGATCTGGTCATTTTACTTCAGTGCCCTAGGGAGCTCCCTAAGATTACATTTGCAGAGTAGGTGCCAACCTGCCTTGGTAAAGGAAGTCCCAGATGAAATCACAGGTCTACTCTATATCTCTTTGGGTTTGTTTGTTTGTTTTTTGGAGTGGGGAAGGCAAGGCAATTGGGGTTAAGTGACTTGCCCAAGGTAAGTATATCAAGTGTCTAAGGTCAAATTTGAACTCAGGTTCTCCTGACTCCAGGGCCAGCGCTCTATTCATTGCGCTCTATTCATATAGCTGCCTCTATATCTCTTTCCCTAAGTATCAGCCCTGAGATTCAAACCCAGGTTTGAAACTAGCTAGTGTTGTTGTTGTTGGGTCATTTTCAGTCCTGATACACTCTTTGTGACTCCTGTTGGGGTTTTCTTGGAAAAGATACTGGAATGATTTACCATTTCCTCCTCCAGTTCATTTTACAGATGAATAAAGTGAGGCAAACAGGGTTAAGGGACTTGCCCAGGGTCACACAGCTAGTAAGTATCTCAGGTCACATTTGAAATCAAGTCTTCCTGACTCCAGGTCCAGTGTTCTATTCACTGTGCCACCTAGCTAGTAGGTGCAATCCATCAGCCAGCATTTATTAAGCACCTACTACTTGACAAGAACTATGCTAACTACTGCAAAATACAAAGACAAAAGTGAAAGTCCTTGCCATCGAGCTTCCATTCTAATTGAAGGGGAGACACTAGCATTTGGAGGGCAGTGGGAATCAGGAAAGACTTCATGTAGAAAGAAGATGGTGCTTGAGTTCAGTCATGAAGGAAACTAGAGATCTCGTGAGGAGGTAAAGAGTGAGTGCATCCAGGTAATAGAGTATAGTCTGTGCAAAAGCTCAAAGGTGGGAGATGGAGCATCATGTATGAGAAACCATAAAAAGTCCACTTGGGCTGCATCATAGAATCTGCGAATGGGGAATAATGTGTAAGGAGGTTGAAAAGGTAAATTGAGGTTTAGCTTGTAAAGAGTTCAACTATTTCAAGCCCCTCATTTTATAGATGAGAAAACTGAGATGAGAAAGTTGAAGGTCCCACATAGACTTAGTTGCAGAGCCCAGATTCAGTCCCAGATTCCCTAACTCCAAATCCAAGAGGATCCTTCCCCAGTATGCCATAGTGCCTCTTAACAAACAAAATTAAGCATGTGACTTTTGCAGGAAGAAGAAAATACAGCCCAAGTAGCTACGGGAGCCCTGGACTCTCACAGCTCAGTGGGAGGGAGGAGCTGCTATGGCCTTAGTTGATTTTATAGTGTACAATGAATGGAACATCTTACCCTACCCCTTCTTTACAGCTGTGAAAAAATGACTCAGTCACTTCAGCTCACTGTTATCCCTCCCAGGGATCATAGATACAGATGCCTCTGCTTTCCCTTGACTCCAGAAAGGGTTGGCAGCAGCTGTAAGGATTGCTTAGATTCTCACCTCCAGTAATGCTTGGATTCTAGAAACTTGATGGGGGAGCCCAGGTGAGCCCCACCCCTGGTTCCCAGGGGAGCTGTAGGAATAGCTCTTATTGTCATCAAGTATGGACACACCCACTTTCAAACAGTTTGACTTTTCTCCCTCTTTCAAGTAGGTCTCACAGAGTTGTGACAACAGACTTTCACAATACCTGGGACTGAGGAACTGGTTCTCTCTGCACTTAACCATGGTGAGTTAAAGAGGAGAGCTGAGTAGCAGAGAGTAACCAGCTGCAGAGAAGCCTAATTCAGAATCTAACGAAAGCATCCTTGACAAGTGGAAATCTAGCTTCTGTCTGAATATCTCTTGGGATTGGGAACTCACTACCTTCTAGCCTATTCCATTTTCAAATTTTTTTTGCATTTTTTTTTTGGAAGGCAATTGGTGTTAAGTGACTTGCCCAAGGTCACATGGCTAGGTTTTGTGTTAAGTGTCTGAGGCCGGATTTGAACTCAGGTCCTCCTGACTCCAGGGCCAGTGCTCTATTCACTGTGCCACCTAGCCACCCAGATTTTCAAATTATTTTAACAATTAAGAAGGAAGAATGACTCTAAGAGACCTGGGCCAAAAGTCAGGAGATGGGGATCTAGGGGAATAGATCTAGAGATTTAAGGTGCCCCAGAACCTATCTAATGCAAAACTCTCATTTGTACAGTTAGGGAAGGTGGAGCTCAGGGAGGGTGAGCTACTAAATACTAGCATGAGGTTATACAGACTGTAGGTATCCGAGGCAGGTTCTGACCATAGAACTTTGACTGTAGAGATATTGTTCTTTCTGCTTTTTCATTCTGGTTCCAATTCCAATGTAGAGTAGCCAGCCACAACTGCTTCATTCTTTTCATCTCTAAAATGATGGAGTTGGATACGATGACCCCTCTAAGGTCCCTTATGGGTTTAAAAGTGATTAAAGTTCTTTACTTTAATTAATTTAATTGAGATTATTCACTGAAACGTCAAAAACTGAAAATAAAATTTTGGTCACATAAAGAGAAGACAGGACTCATTGGAAAATTAGTCTTCCCCTGATGTTAGGGAAGATTGAAAGGAAAAGGGGATGCAGAGGATGAAGTGGATAGTGTCATGGAAACAATAAATATGAAGTTGGACAGACTTGCAATGACAGTGGAGGAGAGAAGGGCCTGTCATCCTGTGGTACATGGAGTCATAAAGAGTTGAACATGACTGAAAACAACTGAACAACAACATCAACCTCAGAGGATTGTGGTGATGATCACATGAGACAAAATATATATAAAATGACTCATAAATGCTAGTTCTTATTAGTACAACACAAAGGGGAACAGCCTCTCCAATGACTTCAAAGTAACTTGTGAGAATTTCCTTCTCTGTCCTACTGAATTTCATTCTATGAATTGCATGATCATCCCCACCATGATCATCAAAAAGCATGTACATTAGTGGTCCAAATATAGGTCACATTCTTCCCCTCTCCCACAAATCCGGTCTCCATAAAACCAGAGACAGTCTATAACCATTGTTCATTTCATGCAACACCTAACATTTGTTTTCCTTTCAAAGAGGTACTTATTTTAGGAGTCCAACCTATTCTTGACTTCTGGTAGATTCAGCGCCCACCCACCTGGGTGCTGATAGTGAGGGAAACCAGAAAGAAATGGCCAAGGGGATGACACTGGTGTAAAAAATGCAGAGGAACATGGGGTCACACCCACACCTGCAGCTGTGTAAACACTGAAAACATAAAACGAACACCAATAGAACGTGGGATTTCCATGAGACTAACACAAAAAGTGGCAAAAAGTGAAATGTGAAACTTTTCCAGGACATCCACTGGAGGGATGCATGAGAAAAGTCTTATGGAACAACTGTCTAGGCGCAGCGGTTCTCAACCTGTGGTTTATGTTCAATTTGTAACAATGAAAATACACCCTGCATATCAGATATTTACATTATGATTCATAACAGTAGCAAAATTACAGTTATGAAGTAGCAACGAAAATAATTTTGTGGTTGGGGGTCACCACAACATGAGGAACTATATTAAAGGGTCACAGCATTAGGAAGGTTGAGAACCACTGGTCTAGGGTCACTACTCTCTGAGTGCTGAGGAGTGAGCCCCATCTGGAATTCACTCTGTCCTCAACTCTTGTCCATCGCTTGCTTGTACACAGGTGTTTGTATATCCTCTTCCCCACTAGATTACAAACTCCTTGAGGGCGGGGACTGTCTTTTGCCTTTCTTTGTATCCCTAGCACTTAGCACAGTGCCTAGCACATGGTAAGCATTAATAAATGTTTGTTGATTGACAAATTTAATCCATCCCCTTAGAGTGCCATCTTCCTTCAAATCTCTGCTCAGGTGTACCTCCTGAAGAAGTCTTTCTTAAGCACACAGGTGTTTGTACTGTCTCTCTCTCTTGTAATGACTTTTTGTTACTTTCTCTTTACAATTCTGTTAACATGTTGTATCCAATTCTCCATCTCCCAAGAGAATGTAGGCTTGGTGAAGACAAAGCTTGTCTTCTTGTCCCAATATAGCACAGGTTTACAAGTAAATAGTAAGCACATAGTAAGTGTTTGAATGGAGCGGAATTATAAGGCAGCATTTGAGCACACTTCCTTAAAACTGTGTTCACACCAATCAACTTCCCCTATAATTGGCACCTAACTTACAAAACTACTGTAATAACTATATCCTACAAAACAGTTGTTAAGGATTCCACAGAGGAGGTGGCAAAAAGAAAATGGAGACCCCATTTTTTTGTCTCTCTTCTAGCTCTGCTTCTCATGTGTCCTAGGGAGAGGAAGAAAGTCCCCTGGCAATATGAGATGAACTGACTCAATGTTTAAAATTGTCTTTACATGTAATTGGAAAAAATAAAATACTATTTAAAAGGAAAAAAAAAGACAAACTAGCAAACAGGGAG
Source organism: Pseudochirops corinnae (assembly GCA_028646515.1). Classification (NCBI taxonomy): domain Eukaryota; kingdom Metazoa; phylum Chordata; class Mammalia; order Diprotodontia; family Pseudocheiridae; genus Pseudochirops; species Pseudochirops corinnae. The sequence continues at coordinate 245,730,467 of CM053587.1, forward strand.
AGAACATGGTATGGTGGAAAGAACATTGGCCTTTAAGTCAACAAATCTAGATTCACATTCTATCTCTGATGCTTATTACCTATATCAGCACTTCTTAAACTGTGGGTCATGACCCCATATGGGGTCCTAAAAAAATTTTGAAACAGTAAAAGATTTCTAAACATGCAACGACCAAAAATTAATTCAAAATCAAACATGTAATGAATTTTCCTGGCACCACTTGCCCATGTTTCATGGAGCAACTTCAGTGCAGCCTTGGTTCTGAACACAAAGCATGCGCACTTCGCACTGTGCATGCCACCATGCCACACGACACCAAGTGATGCTGCTCAAGAGGGAAAAGGGGTTGAAAGTGGAAAAAGTTCAAGAAGCTCTGGCCTATATGATCTTGAACATGTCACATAATAATAAATAACATTTGTATAGTGCTAAAGTACTTTTCAGACATATCTCATTTGGTCCTTACAACAACATGATGAAGTAGGTTCCATTATCTTCTCATTTTACTACCAATGAGAAAACCAAGGTAGAAGGGAGCTACATGACTTGTTATGAGTCACACATGTCTGGGAAGGGATTTGAACGTGGATCTTCCTGACTCCAAGTCCACATACTATGTTTGGCCTTGCTTGGACTGGAAGGATTTCATGATCCCTTCCAGCTTTGTTATCCTATGCCATTCTCTTCTACTTCAGCCATTCATGGAAGGCTCACCAAGGGAACAGAAGAACCTGGGATGGTGCCAGTTAGTTACAATTATAGGGGAAGTTGATTGGCTTGAGCATAATATTGTCTGGCACTAAAAAGTCTATGAACCAGGAAGTTGAGGCTCTGGTTCTAGTCCTTCTGCTAATTGGTTGTGTGACTTTGGGCAAGCTGTGTGAGTCTCAGTTTTCTCACTGGTCAAATAAGAAGGTTGTACTAGATGTCCTACCTTGCTGTAAACCTTCAGGCAGTGGGCCCATTTCCTGGAACCTTCCAATGAGATGTGATTGTCACTAGAAAAGAAGAGAGGCCAGCTGACATTTGACATAATTCTTGTGATTTCGCCAAATTACTTTGTTAATCTGGATATCCTTTCCGCTAAAGCATATTGCAACCCCTCAACATCTTGATAAATGGCCTTTATGGGTTGCTGGGCCCCCAGAATTCTATACCCTACTGCTAGCTTGGCAGTGAGACTCCTGGAACTTTGGTTCTCTCAGGGATGAGAGATGGACAGTGTGCCAGAGGACCTATGTTTGAAGCCTTTTTTGGTTTGTTAGTCCCTGTCAAAGGACCACTTCAAACAGGCTTGGCAACCTGTCACAGTCAACAAACATTTGCTGAGCACTTACTGTGTGCCAGGCTTTGTACTAAATGCTTTGTCTACAAAGAAAGGTAAAAATTGCTCCTGCCTTCAGGGAGCTCACATTCTAATGAGAGGGACTGCGTAAATAACTAGTTGTGTTTGTTCTTCATTTTCAAATAGGACCCTGACATCAGGAAAATGATGACATGACTTGCAGTTGACTTTGACTGGATTGAGGGAGGGCTGTGCAAGGTCACCAGCCTCACTTTCTCCCCCAGAGCCATCCGGATCCATTGACCAGATATTCATCAGAATGACTGGAGATGACCCAGGATGCAATAGGAGACCCTGGCCCTTTTAGACTAAGGCCTTTGCAGGTACTCACTGAGAGTGAGGTAACACCCATTCAGTGAATAGGCCTCTTTAAGAAGTGAGTCCAGGGATGGCCCTTTTAATTAGAAAAAGAAAAAAAAATCAAGCTGGGAGGGGGAGACCCTCAGACTCGACATTCCAAAGAGAAACAGTTGCCATTGCCATTAATTATAAGCCAGAAGGACCCAAAATGCAGCCACTAAGTGAAGCTTGGGTAGGAACCTATTGTGGTCCAATGTATGAGTTTCAGAAGGAACTGCGTTAAAGGTTTTGTGAAAGAAAGAAAGGAAGGAAGGAAGGAAGGAAGACAGGAAGGAAGGAAGGAAGGAAGGAAGGAAGGAAGGAAGACAGGAAGGAAGGAAGGAAGGAAGGAAGGAAGGAAGGAAGGAA
>CM053587.1:245733019-245801565 GCA_028646515.1 Pseudochirops corinnae
TGGATGGATAGATGGTTGGATGGATGGATGGATGGATGGATGGATGGATGGATGGATGGTTGGATGGATGGATGGATGGATGGATGGATGGATGGATGGTTGGATGGATGGATGGATGGATGGATGGATGGATGTATGGATAGATCAATATATTATATAGATTTTATGTTTAAAAAAAACCCTTATGATAATGAATAGGGGAAAAAAGGTTAGCTGCATGGGACTATAGAAAGAAAGCTAGCCCTGGAGTCCTAAAACCATGGTTCAAATCCCACTTCGGCTAGTAACACCGGTGTTATATGAAATAAATCATTTAAATAAATAAGCATTAATTAAGCACAAGGCTGGGAATCAGGAAGACCTGAGTTCAAATTCAACTTCAAAATCTAGGCAAGTCACTTAACCTCTGTTTGCCTCAATCTACTCAAAAAAGAAATGACAAACCACTCCAGTATCTTTGCCAAGAAAATCCTGTGAGCAGTATTGGTGTGTTGTGGTCCATGGGATCACAAAGAGTTGCACACGACTAAACAACAACATGTGTCAGGCACTGTGCACACTTAACCTGGGTCACAGTTTCCTAAATGGTAAAAAGAAGGGTTCAACTGGGTGACTTCTAAAATCTCTTTCAGTTCCCAATTCACAATCTTTTCCTATTAGACTGTGAGTAACCTGGAGAGCAAAGAATGTATTTTTTTTTCTTTTTAACTTTTCTTTAAAGCCTCAGTCAATTAGCAGAGTACCTGTTATACAGCAGGCACTGAATAAATGCTTGTTGACTGACTGACATAACAATTAAGCCTTCGCTAGGACAAAAACACAGAAATAACTCTGAAGTCATAGTGAGTTTTCAGGAACCCATTCAAACCCACTGACCTTTTCTAGTACTTGGTTCACCTTCTAGAAAACTGAACCCATAGGTTAGAAATAGTTATTTTTCTTATAAAATTGGACCAGTAAAATATTTCCAATCAAAATATGATGACAAGTCAAATGACATGGGTCCCATTTCCATTATAAAGATCTTTTTAAAATGAGTTCTGCAGGTACAAGATACTCAGTAGGATGTAAGCTCTATCCAAGGTGGTTTTCACCTCCCCCAGGCCTTCATCCAAGATAGCATCTAAAGCTGGGAGTCTCCAACTTTTCTCTAAGGTGGAAATCCATGAGAAGAGGAGTAGATTGAGATAAGCAGATAGGAAGATTGCCCAGACTGCTTTCCTTCTTGGTCCCTTTTAATTTTGTTTACCTATTCATTTGCATGCTCTCCACAGTTAACAATCCAGCAGAACCCTTTTATATGCATTTTCACAAAAAAGATTCTGACTTCTCTAATGTAATTCAGTATTTATTTTTACTACCCAACCTCTTACTCTCATTTTCCTACCTGCTTCTGGGACATTCTGCTATAAGGAACCATTTTTACATACTTTGCACCTAAGTAAGAGTTATGATTTTTTTTAAATGACAACTAACATTTAAATTACATTTTAATGCTTGTAAAACATATACATGATCTCATTCGAACCTTACAATAACTTTGAGGTACGTGCTATATGTATTAAGTCCATTTTATTCACAGATGAGAAAATTGTGGCAAAAATAATTTAAGGGATGCCTAAAATCATACAACTAGTAAATGTTTGGGTTAGAAGTTAAGCCTAAGTCTTCCTAATTCCAAGTCCAATGCTGCCAAAGTAAATTAAGTAAGTGGGCATCATTATTTTTTTTTAAAGAGATTAAAGGGGGTTTGGCAAATAGCAGTAAAGTAGGTATCAAGTATTTCTTCTATAATTTCACTGCAAAGTGTGGAAAGAAAGAGGGAAAGAAAGAGAGAAGAGGGGAGAGGGAGAGAGAAAGGGGGGGAGACACACAGAGAAAGCATCATGGGCAGAAGATTGGAAACTTTCATTCTAATGTGATTTAAGGATATTGTTAAGGCAAGAAAAAGCACATTCCTATGAATATTTTCATAGACTGATAAATGTTTGGTTTCCTGAAGGCTCTCCTCAACACTATCCCTCAACCCCCAACCCTTTCCCCCAATGGTAAACTCATTGATAAATGTAGAGAAAGCCTGGTCTAAAGTGGCAACAAAGGATTGGAAGATTTTTGAGTAGTAAAGAAAAACTTTGGAAATCAGTTATCTAGTTCTAAGATTCTTAACTTTTTTTTCCCTATCAGGGACCCCTTTGGCAGTCCAGTGAAGGTTATAGATCCCTTCTCAAAATGATTTTTTAAAATTATTTTTAACATTAATTTTCTAAAATTTTGAATTCCAGATACTTTCCCTTCTTCCAGCCCCTTCCCTACCCATTGAGAAGACAAGCAATAAGATATCAATTATACACATGAAGTCATGCAAACATATCTTCACATTAGGTATGTTGCAAGAAAAAAAGCAAAAAAATAAAGAAAATGAAAAAAGTATGCCTCAGTTTACACTCAGAGCTCATGAGTTCTTTCTGGAGGTGGATAGTATTTTTCATCCTGCGTACTCTAGCGTTGTCTTGGACCATTGTACTGAGCAGAGTAGTTGAGTCACAGTTTACTACTGTTACAATATTACCGTTACTGTATACAATACAAAGTGAGGTTTATAAATGCATAAAATAAATCATGTAAGATGACTAAGACAACTAATTCTATCGAAATAGTTATCAAGATATTAAAAATAAAAACCAGCACCACAAGCTCAAAGATCCCAGGTTAAGAACTCCTGAAGTCCAACCCCTTCATTTTACATGTGATCAAATACAGCTCAGGGCACTTAAGTGATTTGGCAAAGCTGGTATTCACAGTGCGGTCCTTTGATTGCAAAGCCTGTCCTGAAATCTGGAATCCCCGAGGTGAAGTGAGAAATAAAAGACTCCTGTTTCCATACTCACTTTCTCTTCTACTCATTTTAATGCTCCTCTTATAATGCATTGTGACACTAAGTTTCAGTTCCACCCATCATAAAAAAAAATATTTCCCATTGAGGAGAAATTTCCTTCTGGCCATAGAAACTGGGCTGCTATCTTGCTGCCCTCGTGGTGGGTCTATATTCCTCTCCACTTGAAGCACACCATCCTCCAACTTCCCTCTTCCCTTTTCTGTTGCCCCCTCTCTAGCCTCTCTCAGACATTCCCTGGGAGTAGGGAACGGTAGCAGCCTTCAGGATGGAAGGTAATGAGGTTAAGGCTGAGGCAGGCCGCTGGACAGTGTTCCCTTCTGTCCACTCCCATGCTGAATATCCATCATGGCTTCCTCAGTGGCCACACTTTTAGCAAGGTCTTGGACAGGGCTGGAATCAAGAACAGGGCAGGGGACTGTTGTAGCTTGTTCAGAACCATAGAAGCCTCCTTGGCCAATTTCTGAAATTACTGATCCCAACCTTTCAGTTAAAAAAAAAAATCACTACAGACATCAAGATTAAGCACCTGTTACGGGCCTGGCTGCAATAGGCATTGGAGATACGAAGACAAAAGTGAACCCGTCCCTATTCTCGAGATGTTCACATTCTAAGAAGGAGACAACGATGACAAACGTAAGTGCATAATAAAGAAATACAAGGTAATCTAGGGAGGGGGAGTCACTTGCTACTGGACAAGCAGCAAACTAGGGATTCTGAGACGGCGGAGTTACGGGAGGGAGTGCATTTCAGACGTGAGAGACAACCTGTGCAGTCTACATACAGATAAGAGTTTCGCGAGGTAAAACTAGGTCTGAAAAATAAGGCAGTGGGAGTGGGATTTTCAGTGTTCACCGAAGTAGAAAACCCGAGTCTAATGACATTGCATTAAATTAACACAGGAGACTACAGAGGAAAGAAAATGAGAACCACCAGTAGGAAGCCTTTCAAAAGGGCTGAAGTTATAGCCATCTTATATGACATATTTGCCCAATAAAACAGCTTGGATTTAGACCTGTAAACCTTTAAAATTGGTGGGGACTCTTTGAGATATCTTTTCAGATATGGGAAGCCGCCTCCCCCACTTCTTTGCAGAGGTAGAAAGTTCCTGAGTACAAAAAAAATCACACCCACTCTCATATTCTTTTGATGTTCCAATTCGCCTTAATGACTTTTTTCTTCTTCCTCTATTTTTCTTAAAAAAATTCTTCGTTCTATAGAATGGCTCTCTGGGAAGTGGGGGAGGGGATGCTGAGAGGATTTTGACAATGTAAAGACAAAAGATATCAATAACATTTATTAAGAAATTGGTGGGGGAGGAGAACTTCAAGAGGGGAAATGGAGAGAAGAGGAAAGTTGGTGCTATTTCTCATTCAGTGACATCTAAAAAAAAAAAAAGAGAGAAGGGAAAAAACATTATAGGCACAGCCGAGCAATGTTGTTGAGGCTGGGCTCAGAGAAACTCATTCTGCCTGAATGCTGCTACCTTCTGTTTAAAAAAAAAAAAAAAAAAAAAAAGGCCTGCTCAAAGAATCCTACCCCATTAACATCTAAATGGTCCCAAACAACAATTTGATTACCATATCTCAGCAATACCCACTCTGGAGAGCAATTATCTATCATTATCAATGTATTGCCTTACCTTTTTAATTAGGATGATAATGTCCAGTGTAAATAAAGCCCTCTTTGCTAATTTCAATTGTGCTGAATGAAAGGTCGCTCTTTTCTTCTTCCCCTTCTTCTTTCCCCCAGGGTTCTTTGGACTGAATTTACTCTGGTTCCTGAAGTGTGGAAAAAGTAAATAAGCTTTTGTTTAGATTTCATCCTTCATGTGCTCTGGACTGAAAGACTGCAAAGTGCCAGAAAGTATCTCAATTAAAATGACTTCATGGAGGACCTAGGACAGAGGTTTCAGAGCATTTTACCTGAACAAAAGGAGATCCATGGAATTACTATTTAAGAGGGTTGTTTGGGAAAATAGTTAGCCTCACCACTGGTCACATTAAATCCACCTGAATTTCCTGAAATGTCCATTTAAATTTAAAATTAAATATCAAATGGGTGAAAATTAACTTTTAGATTTGAATCACAAAATGCATATTCTACAGTCTTGAATGTATTAATATATATTGTATATTAAACTGGTTACAGATTAAAAATTGTATTTTTCAGAAAATATTTCCAACTAAACCATGGTGATACATATAGATGATAATCTGATATGGATACAATCATCAATATATCACAAACAATCAAAATGTATCATTGACTAAAAATCTAACAGTCATGGCTTGTGATAATAGCAAATTAACAATACCAAAGTTAAGAAAACTGAGCTCAAACAAATTACATCAGTATTAACAGTTTAAAATTTTACAGTTACACAGTTGATAATACACATCTATTATAATCAAGGTATATTTGCAAGAAGCACAAATCAATGATAAATCATAAATCAATAAAATATAATTTGAAATAATAGCTAATCAACAATACAAAAGTCATTCATTAATGAAAATTAATGTATTCCTCAGGCACGACTACATTAGTGCCATATCAGCTCACACACTCACCATTTTAGCATGCCATAGTTTGTACAAAAATTACCATCCATGTCTCCAACACTCCAATTAGGCACCAAACTGCCTCACCTAGGTGACAGACCATTTGATCTTTGCTAAGTGACCCAGAAGCAAGTGTGTGTGTGTGTCAGTGGTGTGTGTGTGTGTGTGTGTGTGTGTGTAAATTTATAACATAATTCAATGAATTACAACAATATGTTTAAAGTGCCGGAAGTTGAGACTTAATTAATATCAATTTTTAAAATGTAACCTATAAATTTGCTTGTCTTATTAAACAAAGCAAAATCCTGAGAGAAGTTTCAGTGTTTCCCTGTGGTTTTCAGAGTTTGAGCAATCAGCAGAAGGTGGTTTATTTTTTTCCCTCAGAAAAATGTTAAGCCATTTCCTAATACTCAGCAGTCACATGTTAAAAAAAAAAAATAGACACATCCAGGAAAATACCAGGACTGTAGTATGTTTACCTGGCATTTATCATGTGAGATTATATCAGCTACACTGGACCTACAGTTAGGAGATCCAAATTCTAGCTTTAGTTTGGTGTCTTTTCCCTCATCTAGAGAATGAAGATAACAATGCCTCTCTCAAAGGGGTACTAAAAGGGCGAATAGAGTATGGGACTTTGATCTAATCCAGCTTCAGACACTTATTAGCTGTATGAACCTATGAAGTTGCTTAACCTCTCCCAGTCTCAGTTTTCTCTTTTGCAAAATTATCCTCATAAAAGCATTACTTTTTTGTGAGGATCAGATGAGTTGGCTTATGCAAAGCACTTTATAAACCTTAAAGCACTGTAAATGCTTGCTATTATCGCTGTTATTATTACAATTGTAATTATTATTATTGTTATTATCATCATCTCCTCAGTCACTACTCTTTCCTTAGCAGAGGAACAAAGTTAACAATAAGTTGTCTTTAATAAATGTTTATTGAATATGTAAAATGGAATAATGTCTGGAAAGTGGTTAAGAATTGATGCTATTGTATAAATGGGCAACACTGTTTTTTTGTAAATAAAATCCTTTAAAAATGTGTTATAAATGAACTTGCTAGTTAAGACTCTCATATTATACTAATACTATAATGTTCTTGTACTTTGACTCTGGTTCTCTACAATTTGGTAGATTCACATTCTCAATATTATTGGTGCTCCCTCCAATGGGGCAGATTGTAACCTCACCATGTGATCTTGTAGGTCTTCCCTGACTTCTCTCTAGACCTTTTAATATTTTGAGGAAATGAGGAGCATTGGAACTGTCCTTCTATATGTTATCCCTCCCTTTTGTCATTTCCTTTTCCATTCCTACATTTCCTGAAAATCTCTTTTATGCTGTTTCTCATACATGTATGTTATTATTAGTGATGCACCATTGCAGTCTGCTTACAATTATTTCCATTGGCCTTTGGTTCATCAGCAATTTTGATTCTGGAAATTGTGGTGTCCCATTCTTCAGAGGCACATAGATTGGTGTTAAAAAGATAGATTTTTGTTTTAGGGGGCACTGTTGATCATGAAAAGCATTCACAATTTCTCCCAAATCAATCCCATCTACTTTCTTCCTCTTGTTTAATTCTGGACCAAGCTCAGTGTCCATCTATGACATGTATCCAAAATGTCTATGTTGAGAAATCAATGCAATGAGCTATTCATCATATTTCAGTCACTGGATGTTCTTTGTCCATTTGGTTTTTCCTGTATGTGTGGTTAGATGGAACACCTTTGGGTCATTATAGATGTCATTTAGGAGACTACAGTATGCCAAAAAGAGGAAGGAAACAAGCATTTATCATTTGCCTTCTATGTAGGTGTCTAGAATTTCACACAATTAGCACATCATCAATAAACAGGAACATCTGGTGGTTCTCTTCATCTGTAAGAAATTTCTCTCTTCTTGGACTATGTGCTATACACCCTCTCCATGACAGTAACAAATGCTTCCGATATGTACATATCTCCCCATTTTACATTTCAATTGATATGGATAATTGGAAAATATTTGAATCTTTGGGGCTTCATCTATCAGGGAATCTACTATAGTTTTAATATACACAAGAGAGACACCTTGTTGGAAGAAAACCTTTAAGGTTGCCTTTCACTCTACCAAGTCAAATGCCTTTTTACATTCCACAAATAATACACACAGTAGAATTTTGTATTCTATAAACTTTTCAGTCAACCATGTAGATTACAAAGATTAGGTCTGATGGAAGAAATTGTCTGCTGAAATCTGCATGTTCCTTAGTCATATTTTTTTTTTATCAATAATACTCCCAATGTATGCAGATCACACAAAGATTTTGTAGAATGAAAAAATAAATCAACTGGCTGGCAGTTTTTCATGTCCTTTCAGCTGCCTCTTCTCAATTGTAATGTTGCCTGTGATCTATTTTCAATCATTCGATTTCTTTCCCAGCTTTTGATGACCTGAGATCCAATGCCTCAATGTTTTCAAATCTGTGTGGCCTCCAGTAGGGATTTTTGTTTGTACTTGAGAGGCACCATGGTATTGTGGGTGTTATACTGGACACCAGTAAAAGAAAACCAAGGTTTGAATGCCACAGTTAGTTGTTCTCTAAGCGGAAGGATTATTTAACCCGCCTGAGCCTCCATCTCCTCATTTGTAAAATCGAGAAAAAAGCTGCTGAGCACATATCCGTTGTTAAGAGGGTCAAATTATATGTGTAAAATACTTTGTGAACCCAAAAATTCTATATCAGTGTAAGTTATTATTGTTTTGGTGAGTCCAGCTGTTTTTCTTATTTTCTTCCTTGACTGAGTCTTCTAAAAAAAAAGATAAAAAAAAAAAAAACAACCCCTATTCCTGTTGTCTAAAGGGGGAAGTTTCCTGACTCCAAGTTTATTTCCATGGCAGAAGCTGGGTGTGAGGGGAGACTTCTAACTCAAACTCATGGTATAGTTTAGATCTCTCATACATCCCTTTTTTTTTTCTTTTTGGAGGGGGGGAAGGCAGGGCAATTAAGGTTAAGTGATTTGCCCAAGGTCACACAACTAGTAAATGTTAAGTGTCTGAGGTCAAATCTGAACTCAGATCCTCCTGACTCCAGGACTGGTGCTCTATTCACTGCACCACCTAGCCATCCCCATACACCCCTTTTCTAGGGCTATTCCAAGCAAGAAAGAATATGCATCTCAGAGGCCCCAGTTCTTGTTTTGACCATCCATCTAGCACTTACGTTGGCGAGGTATGGACTAGACTGAAGCCACAAACTTTAATCTTTGTCAGTTCTTCATGGTTTGCCTTAGGTTCATTGCTCCGGGGCTGATTGTCTTCTTTAGAAGGAAACTAGGTTCCTAGTGCTGCAATTCCATACCTACCTCTGATTCAGAAGAATTTTGTTTTCATCCCTAGTCTAAGATATTTTGCCCAGAAGTATGGAGGAAGCTAAAGGGTACCCCGAATACACACATGAATCTGGCACGTAACAATTGTATTCCCACACAGAAAGGGGAATGCTAAGCAACAAAAAAAAAAACCAGCGAGTTACTACAGTTGAAAAGCTAATATGAAAGTCTCGTTGAGACATTTTTTTTTTAGTTTTATTGTTCCTATGTTTGGTTGTTACATTACATTAACCTACCATTTCATGAGAGGTCTCTTGCAACAAAGTGAAACCATTAAGTAAAACTAATGATACATTTACCTCATCTTAAAGTGAATGTAACTTTTTGCAGCTGTAACACTCTTCCCATCAGTAAATTTAAAAAACTATTTTATTTTATTTTTTGCTACATTTTAAGTTCTAAATTGTCTCCTTCCTTCCCTCTCCATCCCACACCAGAGAAGGCTACCATCTGATACACACATATATACACGTGTGTATATGTATACATAAATACAATACTGTGTGGATATATGTGCGTGCAAAACCGTACTATGCATACTTCAATTTATCAGTTCCTTCTCTGGAGGCAGATAGTGTCTGCCTTCATAGGTCTTTTGTACTTGACTTGAGTATTTGTAACACTCAGAATAACTTAGTTGTTCAGTTATCCTTTGAGCAATATTGCTGTTGCTGTATACAATGTTCTATTGCTTCTGCTCATTTCACTCTGCATTATTTTGTGCTCATTTAAAAAAAAAATCACAGAATTCCATTTTCTTTCCTTCCTATCCCCACCATCTTGAAAAAAAAAGGAAAAAAAATGTCCTTTAACAAATACGTATAGTCAAGCAAAACAAATTCCCTCAATGGTTGTATACAAAAATGTACATTTTATTCTGTACCTAAAGCCTATCACCTCACCGTAAGGGCTAGCATGTTTCATCATTGGTTCTCTGGAGTCAAGAATAGTCATTGTATTGATCATAGTTTATACAGCCCTCTTTGTCTGGTGTTTTTGTTTGTTTATTCACAGCATTGCTGTCATTAGATCAATTGTTTTTACGGTTCTACTCATTTCATTCTTCCTCAGTTTATTGCTCATTAGCTATTTTACAATTCACCTCCACTGAGTATATCCCAGTCAATGCCAAGTGGGCTCTATTTTTTTCTTGCAGTTTCTTTGAATGTGGAAAATTTTTTCCCTCTCAGCTGATCTACTGTTTTTTTCCATTGTTTCCTTCAGATATCACTACTGTTGTAACTTCTCTACTAGCCAGTAACCTCCTTCTCTATTGCCTGGGAAGGGGGAAGATGACAGCTACTTTTCAAGATCTCTCAAGGTCCTGAAAGACAACACAAACACAAATCCTAGACAAAAACTTGCTGTGTGCAGGCTTACCATGTACTCATGGGCAGGTCTGGTTGAGGACTAAAGGCAGCCCTATACTTCTGAACCTTAGGAGCTCAGAAAGTCACCCTTATACCTTGAGGTCAGCTGGAAGAAGCATTCTGAAAGATGAAACTTGCCCCTTAAGTAAGTTCACAGTCTTCTGGCTTAGCAGTCAATCAAATCAGTCCTCATGGCCAAAAGGAAGGATCCCATCCTTCGTGTATCTCGAGGGAGCACAGTAATAACAACAGCAACATGAGAGCAATTCCTAATCAATATTGAGCTTTTTCTCCAGTTGCACCTAAACCTAAACCTGGCTCTACTAAAGACCCCAAAAGAATTGAATAGAGGAACACTCTATTAGAAAGCCAATGGGCAATAATGCAAAGGATACTGGACTAGGAAGAAAACCTGAGTTCAAATGCTGGCTCTATCACTTCCTATTTGCGTGATCTTGTGCAACTGAATTCATTTCTCTGGCCCTCAGTTTCCTCATATATCAAATGATAGGATTGGATTAGGGGACCTGCAAGGTCCACTAGATTTCTTAATGTCCTATGATTCTTTTTTTTTTTTTTTTTTTTTTTTTTTTTGCTTTTTGGAGGGGGGAAGCCTGAGCAATTGGGATTAAGTGACTTGCCCAAGGTCACACAGCTAGCAAGTGTTAAGTGTCAGGTCCTCCTGACTCCAGGGCTAGTGTTCCATTCACTGCACCACCTAGCTGTCCCTATGTCCTATGATTCTTATGCCTCTTAATTCAGACTGACTCTATCTGGGCAACAAAAAGACTGACTATACCACGAAATCTCTAGGGCATTGAAAGGTTCAATAGTTTTCACCAAAGCCTTCCCTTCAAAAGGTTGAGGAAATGGGCCATTGTCTGCTGCCACTAATTGTTCTGTTGCTACTGAGCTTAATTTTCTGATTGGGCTGGGAGTAGAAACCTGTGGATTTGGCTCTAGACTGGGTGCCAGGCCCAAATGAGGATTTAAAGGATGGTAATTTTAAAAATAGAATAAAATAAAGTATGGTAATAGGGCACCCATGAGCCATAATCTATAGTACATTTTTCTCAGAGCCAAACTGAAAAGGTTGATTTGGGTTAGAAGGCCAGAATGGAACTGAATCACCTTGACTGAGATCATTTAACCCAGAAATGTTCATTTACTTGTTTTCTGAGTCTTACTTTCCTCATCTGTAAAACGCATTATTCACTTTTTTTTTGAGGGGGAAGGTAGGGCAAATGGGGTTAATCAACTTGCCCAAGGTCACATAGCTAGTCTTTTTTTATGTGTGTTAAGTGTCTAAGGTTGGATTTGAACTCAGGTCCTCCTGATTCCAGGACCAGTGCTCTATTCACTGTACCACCTAGCCGCCCCCTTGTAAAATGTATTATTCTATCCCCCAAAAGGCTGTTCTGAGGATCAAGCAAGATAAAGTATGCACTCTGAAAAACTTCAATATAATGGCAGCTATTAAGAGGAAGAGGAAGTGGGGGGAGGGAGTGATTTTATTTTTTAAAATTTTTAAAATTTTTTTATTTTTTGCTTTTTGGAGGTCAGTTGGGGTTAAGTGACTTGCCCAAGGTCACACGGCTAGTTTTTTGTGTTAAGTTTCTGAGGTCATATTTGAACTCAGGTACTCCTGACTCCAGGTCTGCGCCACCTAGCTGTCCCAGGGAGTGATTTTCTAGTAAGGTTTTCTTCCTTATTGGAGCATTGTATATAGAGGACAAGTATTGACTGAGTGAAAAGCTGCTATCTGAAGTTCTAAGAAAAATCCAACTTAACAAAATTAGGTATAAGCAAGTCACTTAACCTTTCCAGGCCTATATGTATTGTCTCCCCCATTAGGATGTAACCTCCTTGGGATAGGGCCTGGCTTCCTTTCTGTATTTATATCCTCAGTGCTTAAGATAGAGCTCAGCTCATTCTGATTGGGCTAAGGAGTAAAGCAGGTGGAAGTAAGTGCTTCAGAAATGCCACTCTCCCCCCCCCCCACAATCATTCAATGCTTTCATTTGTTCAGTTTCCTCATCTGTATAATGGGGGTAATAACAGCAGGCATTTCACAGGATTGTTGGTTGTGAGGTTCAACTGTATAGATGAAACACCGTTAGAATAATTAGCTTGTTTTAAGCCCAAGGATAATATAATGGTCCCTTAGATCTATGTGATTCCCTCCTCTGCTGCTTTGAAGGATTTATTTTAGATGAAAAGTTAGAAATGCCATCAGAATTGCTCTGAGCCCCCTGTTTTAAAAACCTCTAACATTTAAGTTGAGACATTTGTCTCTTGGCTTTATATTTGTAACTGAAGTAAAATTCAGGTTACCAGAAACATTTGGGTAATAAAACGATATGCTATAGTGTTTATTCATAGATAGGCTCAAGGAGCAGAAGTTGAGGAAAGAGAAAACTTTCTCTTGGAACTTCCCTCACGTCATTGGGAGGTAGGTGCAAAGGGTAGCGTCAGCCTGAGGCTTTTGCTGAGATACCTACAGGACCAGTGATCTTCCTCTATCTTTTCCTTCTCTGCCAGAGCTAAATCCTGCTTTCTCTTTGTCCTTTTTCTGGTTACACCATACTAACAATTCTTCCTGACTCAGCTCTTGATGTCTTCCCTCCTTCCTCTACACTGCCAGATGGTTGGAATTTCTCCCTCCCTCTCACTCTCTCTCTCTCTCTCTCTCTCTCTCTCTCTCTCTCTCTCTCTCTCTCTGTCTCTCTGTCTCTCTCTCTCTCTATTTGCTTTTTGGAGGGCAATTGGGGTTCACTGACTTGCCCTAGGTCACACAGCAAAGTAAGTGTTAAGTGCCTAAGTTGAACTCAAGTCCTCTTGACTCCAGGACCGGTGCTCTGTTCACTGCACCACCTAGCCGCCCCTTGGAATTGCTCTCTTTAGAATCACTCCTGTTCTAAGGCAGTTTTAAGGTAGTTCTTCATTTTATATAAATTCCTGAGGATACTGAACAAATTTGCCCAATGCCTTTTATTGACTCAAGGAGCTAAGTCTTATTTATATCTAGGTCTTATTGATTAATTCATTCAAGAAATGTTCTTACCAAAGAAAGTCAATCATTTTTTTAATGAGTGAAGTAATCAATAGAAATTCACTTTTACCTACATAAAGCATTTTAAACATCTTAAATAACTGTTAGTTATTATTATGATGATAAATGGAAAAGTAGGCACGATAATGTAGCTCACAGCAGCCATCGAAAGAACATTCTAACAGATGATGATCAGGATGGTATGGGAACTAAAAAGGATGGGATTGAAGGAGCTGGGGATGGTGAGATAGCCTGGGGAGAAGGTTTAGGGGGGTTGCCGGGATGGGACAATACATGACAATAGCCTTCTACTATTTGAAAGGTTGACTTGTAAAAGAGCAATTAGATTTATCCTGTTTGGCCCTTAGAATAATGGCTTAAAATTAAAGAGAAGCAGATTTCAGTTCATTCTTTATGAGTAAAAACCTCCTGACAATTAAAGATGACCAAAAATGGAATGAAATGCCTTATGGGGTAGCGAGTTCCTGGTTATCAAAAATCTGCTATAGTAAGCAGAGATATGACTTGCAAGCCAGAAAGGGTGAGTTCAAGTCTAGCCTCTCATACTTATCAGTTAGATGACCTGGTCAAGTCACTAAGCTTCTTGATCCTTTAGTCAACTTTCAAGACTATAAATTGTATTGATAGAGGGAGATTCTTTTCTTGAGAGTTTTCTTATAGTAATGAAATGATTGGTCTGGTCCTTATTACTACATTTTTTTTTGTAGGATTATAGATTTAGAGCTGACCAAGTTTAGAAGTTTTGAACCCCCTTCTTTTTGCAAGTGAAGAAACTGAGTCCCCAAGAGGCTAAATGTCCTAACCAAGGTCATACAAATAGTAAGTGATAGAGCTCGTGTTCCATCTCTGGCTAATTCCAAACCTAGCATTCTTTTAACTGTGCTATTTTGTCCCACTGTTTTGTTTTTTAGTGGTGATGACTTCAAATGTTGATATTATCATTGTTGTTTTCCTTAAATGAGGTTTTTGAAGCCAAGGTGGAGGAATTGATTCATTGATTATTTGGCATGTATGTATAGGGGAAGAAGGGTTCAGATGTCTGGGCACTCTTTATTTGAGCTTCGTGAATCTTTATGAAGGAAGGAGCTCTTTCTTGGTCCAATCTCTATAGAGCAATGGTTCTCAACCTTCCTAATGCCACTACCCTTTAATACTTGAGTATGTGGACATAACTGCATGTCAGCAGACCCGCCTGGAGACAGATAGAGGAGCGGTGTCTCAGTTCCTAAGACCATCAGAAATACGTGCTTTCTGATGCTCTTAGGCAACCCACTGCTACAGAGCTACACCAAAGATGCCTGAGTTCAGGTACTCAGATACTACCTTTGAGATAAAGAGAGAAATGTTGCTTGTTAAAATGGAAAGATGGTGTAGAAAGGCTATGACTTTTAATCAGATTAATCAATCAATAAAAATTTATTAAATGCATACTATGTGTTAGCCTTATGATAAAGAGAGGCAAAAGACAGTGTCTGCTTTCAAGAGCTTATAGTCTAACGGTGGAAACAACATGAAAACAAACATATACAAAGGAAGCTATATAGAGGCAAGGTCATAGAATTAGGAAGTGTTGGGGAAGGCTTCCTGTAGAAGATGGGATGTTAGCTGGGACTTAAAGGAAACCAGAGAAGTCAATAAGTGAAAATGAGGAGAGAGAGCATTCTAGGCCCAGGGAACAGTCAGAAAAATGTCCTGAGATGAGAATGGAGGTCTGTTTGTGGAACAGCTAGAAAGTCAAGGTCACTGGATCAAAGAGTATGTGTCTGAGAGTAAGGTGTAAGAAGATTGAAAGGGTAGGAAGGGGCTAGGTTGTGAAGAGCTTTGAATGCCAAGAAGAGGATTTGGAATTTGTTCCTGGAGGGAACAGGAAGCCACTGAAGGTTATTGAGTATGGCAGGATATGTGTGTGTGTATTGATTGAACTTGGATTGTAGGAAAATCACTTTTGTGATTAATAAAGGATTGGAGTGGGAAGAGACTGGAGGCTTGTCAACCCTTTGTTGTTATTGTTCTGTCATTTCAGTAGTGCCCAACTCTTTGTGTAGTTTTCTTGGCAGAAATATTGGAGTGGTTTGCCATTTCTTTCGCCAGCTCATTTTTACAGATGAAAAACTAAAGCATATAGGATTAAGTGACTTGTCCAGGTTCACACAACTGCAAAGTATCTGAAACTGGATTCAAATTCATGAAGATTAGTTTTTCTGATTCCAAGCTCAGTGCTCTATCCACTTCACCAGCTAGCTGCCTGCAGATCAATCTACCAGCAGGCTATTGCAATGGTCCAGGTGTGAGGTGATAAGGTCCTGCAAGTGTCTGATATCAAAGGAGCCATCAGATTCAGAAATCACTAGGGAGTAGTTAGAGCATAAGCTAGTGTGAATATGTCTCTGAAGCCTTTCCTAATCTCTTTAATTCCAGCGACTTCCTTCTGTTTTTTTCCTATTCACCTTACATATAGCTTACTTGATATATATATTTGCATGTTGTCTCCTCCATTCGATTGAGATTTACAGATATATTTGTGTTATAGACCCAGATATGATCACTGGAAGTTTCCAGGTAGAGGAATCTAGCATGGAGGATTCTTGCAAGGGCAAGGCAGGGCTGCAGAAGAGGAGTATCTATCTAAAGAGGAAAGAATTTGTCAAAAGCAAGACTTGTAGATTTCAGTGGGACCCCACAAACTAGAGGATGTTTTTGACTACAAGTAAATCTCAGACATCTCAGGGGGCTGCCAAATCCCACTACTGCTTCCAGTGAGATGACCCTATGGCCTGGGCCACCTGTGTGCAAGGTTGTGACTGTAACTCCTGGCATATCCCCAGCAGTAGTATCTGGCAGCTCCCTGGGTATCTGAGCAGCCCTTTAAGGACTGTACTGCTCACTTTCTTGTATGAGGAAGGGGCTAGAAAAGGTGCCCTAAAAATTGTCCTTATCCAACCCTGGCCTGATTACCAAGAGAAGTGAAGATCCCACTCTGCAGTTAAAACACAAAAAAATGTATAAAAACTTCTGCAAAGGTAATTCTACCCACCATTGGCATATGGAATATGTGCACACTTACAAACAACACAAAATCCAGTAGAGCTGACAGACAAACAGCTAAACAAAAAGCTCTGGTGAGACAATGCAGAAGGTACTGTGTCCAAATAGCAGCCCTGAGGAAAACAAGGCTGGCAAATAAAGGCCAGATTACTGAAGTTGGAGCACAGTACATGTTTTTCTGGAGTGGCCACAGTGAAGGGGAAGGCCACAAAGCTGGAGAAGGTTTTGCAATCAAAACTAATCTAGTCAACAAGGTAGTACACCTACCAAAAGGAGTGAATGACAGGCTCATGACAATGTGATTCCCACTTGAAAGAAAATGCCATGCCACCATCACCAGTGACTGTACTCCCATCATGACAAACCCTGATGAAGTCAAAGAAAAATTTTATGAATACCTGGAGACCTTTATCATCAATGTGCCAAAAGAGGACAAGCTTATAATTCTGGCTGACTTGAATGCCAGAGTAGGCTCAGACTACTAGATGTGGCAGGGAGTCTTTGGGAGGAATGGAATTGGAAACAGCAGCAATGATCACTTACTGAAGACTTGTGCATCTCATGACGCTCTCACTTTTCCATTTACCTAAACTCAATAAAACTTTGTAGATGTACCTTCACAGCAAACATAGGCATTTGGTAGGCCATGTGGTTGTAAGAAGACACAGACAGGATGTGAGAGTGATGAAGGCAATGTGTGGCACAGAGGACTGGACTAATCATAGACTTATCCTCTCCAGGCTAAATATTTGCATTCAACAAAAGTAGTGGGTCTCAAGGCAAAACGACCTCCAAAGGTCTTAATGTCAACAGATTAGAACACTTCTCTGAACCAGAACAGTTTGTTGCTAACTTGGAAGGAAAGTTGAGTCAGTACACACTTGGCAACAGCAGAACAGAAAAGGAGTGGGCAGCTTTCAAAAATCTGCTATACAGCACTGCATTTTTTCAGAGGGTTCTTAGAACACTAAAAAAAAAATCAAGAGTGGTTTGATGAAAATGATGGCAAAAGTCAGAGGCTGCTAAATGGAAAAAATGAAAACTCCATGGGGTTTACCAGCAGGATAATTCATCCATCTCTAAGAAGGTAGCATTTAACTCCATCAAAAATAAAGCACAAGCAAAGTTTATAGATATACAGAATTCTTGGCTCCATTAGGCCGATGAAATTCAGTTTTATGCTGATAGTAACAATCCAAAGTACTTTTATGATGCCCTGAAGGCTATTTATGGGCCAAAAATATATGGTGCATCTCAACTGCTCAGTGCTGATGGAGTCACATTGATCTAGAGGGACGGGTTGAACACTTCCCTAGTGTTCTCAACAGATCATCATCACTCAATGCTGAAGCCATTGACTGTTTACCTCGGGTTGAAGTAAATCTCTGTCTGGACAATTTTCCAACTGAAGAAGAAGTCTTGAATGCTGTTAGGTTCCTCTCCTGTGGCAAAGCACCTGGTGCTGATTCTATTTCAGTTGAGATTTATAAGGTGAGGGGTCCATTGCTCACACAAAAGCTCACTGAAATTTTTTGGATTATATGGAAAGAGAATGTTATCCCCCAGGAGTTCAAGGATGCTTCCATTGTCCATATCTATAATGGTAAGGGAAATAGATTGTCCTGTGACAATCACAAGGGGTCTCTCTTAGTCACTGCTGGCAAGATCCTTGACAGAATCATCCTTAATAGACTGATCCTTCACCTGGAAGATGGTCATCTACTTGAGAGCCAGTGTGAGTTCAGAAAGAGCCAACCAACAGTCAATATGGTGTTCACTCCCTGACAGCTCCAGGAGAGGTGTCATGAGCAGAACAGCGGTCTGTACACAATGTTTGTAGATCTGACCAAGTCATTTGATACTGTCAGTCATGAGGGTCTATGGAAAATTATGTCAAAATTTGGTTGCCTAGAGAAGCTCATCAGTATCATATGTCATTTTTATGATGGCATGCTTATTCACATTCTGGATAATGGAGGATGTTCTCATGCTTTAACAGTCACCAGTGGAACAAAACAAAGCTATGTTCTTGCTCTCCAGCTTTTTAGCATGATGTTTTCAGCCATGTTGTCAAACACTTTCAGAGAGGATAAACACAGTGTCAAGGTCATTCTTCAGCTTGAAAAGGCTACATACAAGCCAAGACCAAAGTGAAGGGAGTATTGGTGCATAATTTTCTTTTTTGCAGATGATTGTACACTCAATGTAGCCTCTGAAACTGAGACGCAACAAAATAGGGATTGATTCTCTGCTGCTTGGGCTAATTCTGGTCTAACAATTAACACTAAAAAAACACGGGTGCTCCATCAGCCAGCACATTGTGCATATGTGAAACCATCAGTCACAACAAGTGGAAAAGTTTTGAATACTATGGATAAGGTCATTTACCTTGGCAGTATACTTTCCTGGGATGTACACATTGATAACAAGGTTGATGCATGCATTGCCAGGGCTAGCTCAGTGCTTGCGAGGTTCTGAAGGGAAGTGTGGGAGAGAAGATATTATACTGACTATCAAACTGAAGGTCTACAGAGCCATTGTGTTGACCTCTTTGTTGCACACCTGTGAAAGTTGGACAGTCTACCAGTACCATGGCAGGAAACTGAATTGCTTCTCTTTGAATTGTCTTGGGAAGATTCTGAAGATCACCTGGAAGGAAAAGATATCAGACAATGAGGTCCTTTCTCAAGCAAAACTGCCAAGCATTCAAACTCTACTGCAGAAAGCAGTAGATGGGCTGGCCACGTTGTTCTAATAATGTTAAACAAATACTTGCCTAAAAAAATTTTTGTGGAGAACTCACACAGGACAAGCATTCACATGGTAGTCAGAAAAAGTGACACTCTCAAGAACTTTGGAATTGATTGCATGACATGGGAGACACTGGCACAGGATCACCAAGCATGGCGTATCCTCATCAGAGAAGGGACTGTGCTCTATGAGCAAAGCAGAGTTGAAGTAACTCAAAAGAAATGGGAGATGCACAAATTTAGAGAATCTACCCCAAGTGTTCACATGGTCTCTTTGTGTCCAACCTGTGGTAGAGCATTCCGAGCTTATATTGGTATGATTGGCCACAGTCACACACGTTGTAACGACTCTAACATAGTGATGTCATTTTGGTCTTCTTTGGGAATGAAGGATAACCAGATGTAAGTCTAGAATAGAAAAGTTGGTATAGGGGTGCAGTCTGAGATGAGACTGCAGTTTGGAGTCAGGTGTTAGAGAATCTAGCAGGTGAAGAACTGTAGTGCTGTGGTGTAGTAATGAAAAAAGTATACTAGCTATGTGACCCTGGGCAGATCCCTTAACTCAGCCTCGGTTTCCTCATCCTGTAAAATGGAAGGGGGGATGGGGCAGGAGGAGTTGGACTCAATAGCCTCTAAGTTTCCTTCCAGCTCTAATCAATTAACTCTGTCATTAGATTTGGAGTAAAAAGGCCTTGATTCCTGCTTAGCCTTTAAGACCTTAGATTTAAATTGCTGGGTCCCAGTTTGCTGCTGTCTAAAATAAGGGGGTCAGATTGGATGATTTCCAAGATAAATTTCAGTCACGATTTCACCTTACAGGCAATGGAGAACCACTGAAAACTTTCAGATAGGGGAGGAGCTTGTTGTAATTATTTTTGATATGTGAGAATTTTTTCCCAGGATGGCTTTTTTTTTTTTTTGAGAAAACCAAACAATGAACCTGCCCTGTTGAATGCTTCTGAGAGAACATTCTGTTCCACCATGGCCTGATTTCTCGTCTTTGGGTTCTCATTTTGACCCTTCTCCCTAGCTTACCATGTGCCCTTGGGCCAATACTTTCTTCTCTCTCAGCTTCCACTTCTTTGGGAAGCAATAGCACTAAAATTATGACACTGAGAGCAATAACACTAATCCAATTTAGAACAAATTAAGGAATTCCAGTGTTGGACCTCTGTGGTCATCTAGGTCAGAGCTTCTTAAACTTTTTCCATTCTAGACCCTTCTTTGCATTTCAGCAGCATTTATTGGTGTTTAGTCATGAGCAATTCAAAGTGTGCATGCTTTGTGTTCAGAGCCAAGACTAGTGAAGTTGCACTATGCAACAAGTGCTATCAGAAACACCTCATATTCATTAAGCATTTGATTCTGAATTAATTTTTAGTCATTCTGTATTCAGAAATCTTTTACTGTTGCCAAATTTTTCAGGATACCATTATCAGGGCTTAACCCACAGTTTAAGAAGCGATGTAGACATACGTACAAAAAAAAAATCTCTTCTACAACATTGACCCAGCCTCTTTGTGGACAGTTCTGTGTTTGACTGTTTTTCCTTATGTCAAACCTCTATGTATCTCTTTGCTTATTCTAGTTCTGTTCCCCCCTGGGACCAACCAGGACTAAGCTAATCCCTCTTTCTCCTGAAATACTTCAAGTGCATGAATACTGCTATCATTCCCTTGGCTCAAGTCTTCTCTTTTCTAAACAACCCCAGATCTTTCCATTAATCCTCACATGGAGGGAAATCAAAGCAATACTCATCACCCTTCTCTGAATTATTCTCTAGTTAATTAAATGTTATTGTTGCTCCTTCATTCTTGAAGAAGACCATGGAGTATTATAAGGGATGCAGAAATGATGAAACAGATATATCAAAATCCAACCACACAATTGTTCAAAAGGAAGAGGGATTACAATACATTGCTGATTGGCATGGAGGGACTGTCCTTCCCCTTTCCCTCTCTAAGTTAAAACCATTACTTCCTCTAAAGTCAGTGTAACCTCTTAGGTGCATGAATCTAGATCTGGAGGAGGAGATAGGTACTATTATTACTCCCATTTACAGATGAGAAAACTAAGGCAAACAGTTAAGAGACTTGCCTAGGATCACACAGGCAGGGTCAGACAGGATTTGAACTCAGGTCTTCCTGCCTTCCAGACCCAGCATACTCTATCCATGTGCCATCTAGCTATTGAACTCAAGTCCTTTGACTTCCCTGCCTGAGAAGCCTTCTCTTCCCAATTCCATCATGTACACTTATACAAGCACATACCCCTCCCTCTACCCTCTCATGCTATATAATTTATGTAGCACATAGTAAGCACTTAATTATAATAGCTAGCATTTTATAGTGCCTTAAGGCAGGCAGAATGCAGCACAAACATGATTTTATCTTATCCTAACAACAACCCAAGGAGATAAATGGTATTATCACCCCCATTTTACAGATAATAAAACTGAGGTAGATGGAGATTATGTGGCTTCCCTATGATCATACAAAAAATAAATGTCTGAAGCTTGATTGGATCAGGATCCAGTGCTCTATCCACTATGTTACCTAGCTGTCTCTAAATGCTTATTGATTAATTGTATTATCTTGATTTTTAAATATTGTTTTATAATTGTTTCATGGGGTAAGCTAGGTGGCACAGGGGATAC
The DNA here is from genome assembly GCA_028646515.1 of Pseudochirops corinnae. NCBI lineage: Eukaryota > Metazoa > Chordata > Mammalia > Diprotodontia > Pseudocheiridae > Pseudochirops > Pseudochirops corinnae. Next base: position 245,754,750 of record CM053587.1, read on the forward strand.
AATGACAGGCCTGGAGTCAGGAAAACCCAAGTCCAAATCAGGCCTCAGAAACTTGCTAGCTGTGTGACCCTGGGCAAGTCACTTCACCTCTGTCTGCCTGAAAATGACAAACCACTCCAGGATCTTTGCCAGAAAACCCCAAATGGGGTCACAAAGAGTCAGACATGTTTGAAACAATTGGTCAATGACACAAATTGTTTTATATGCATAGACATTTTATTTTTTTATATGGTCTTGTGAGTTCTTTAGTATAGGGGATTCCTTGTTAGGAAACTCTTACTATTTATGCAGAGCTGAAATTTATATTCTTAGAGATTTGCCTGGGGCATGGAGGAGGGGCACTTCAAAGATTTACTCACGGTCACACAGTTGGCATATATCACATACAGGTGTACATGACTCTGAGGTCAGCTCTCTGTTCACTATACCAGGCTATCCTTTGTGTAGAAACTGCCTAAGATAATGAGAATCATGATATCTGTGTTGCTAATGACCACAATTAATAAGTTATATGAGAATAGGTACTATGTCTTTTGCTTCCTTTGTATTTTCTAATTCAATTCAACAAAATGAATAAAGGCCAATGGCTCCCTGTCCATGCTGGGCTCAAATATAAAATCCTCTGTCTGGTGTTTAAAGCCCTCCACAATCTGACCCCCTCCCTCCTTTCAAGTCTTCTTACCCCTTACATTCTCCCACCTACTCTGTTTTCTAGTGACAGAATCAAATGCTTAATGAATATGAGGTGTTTCTGATAGCACTTGTTGCATAGTGCAACTTCTTGACTTCCCTGGCTTCCTACGAGCCCCAGCTAAAATCTTACCATCTACATGGAGGCTTTCTCAGGTCCCCTTAATGTTAGTGACCTCTCTAAAATTTTTTCTTTCTCAGGTCCCCTTAATGTTAGTGACCTCTCTAAAATTTTTTCCAACTTATCACATGTCTTCGATGTACATTTGTTTGTATGTTGTCTCCCCCATTAGACTGTAAGTTCTTTGAGAGCAGGGACTGTCAAGGACCTGTCTTTATATTCCCATTGCTTAGAGAAGTGCCTGGTATATAGTTAGTCAATAAGTCAATAAATATTTATTAAGCACCTACTATGTGCCTGGTATTTCACTGAACACTGGAGCTATGAAGAAAAGGAAAAGAAGTCCCTTTCCTCAGAGGACCTCAAAATCATAAGATTGTGCTGAATTGTTGTGCAATTGTTTCAGACTGTTTATGACCCCATTTGGGGTTTTCTTGACAAAGATACAGAAATGGTTTGCCATTTCCTTCTCCAGCTCATTTTACAGATGAGGAAACTGAGGCAAATAGGGTTAAGTGACTTACTCAGGGTCACACCCACTAGTAATTATCTGAGGCTGGATTAGAAGTCATGAAGAGGAGTCTTCCTGACTTCAGGCCCCCAAATTCTATTCACCTAGCTGCCTCGATGCTTAAAATAGTAAATGCTTCATAAATGCTTGTTGATGTCACTGAACAAAACAAGAATCTCTTTGTAGCAGGGATCATATTAGTTAGTTAGTCAGTCAATAAACATGATCAGGAACTGTAAATCCTTCAAGAATTGTAGGATTTGTCTATTCCTAAAGGAACTTGTATGGGTGTGTGGGGATTCTCAGCATACACACATGAAATAGGTAACAGGTACGGCATATCTTCATATGATTGGTTTAAAATGACTGGTACAAAGTAGCTAGTGGTTGAGCTTTGACGCTTCCAGAGGTTCATGATTCTTTAGGGTATGTGTTCCCTACATACAGGTCATAACTTCTCTAAACCTTTATAACAGTCTCTAAGAGTTAGACTTCCTTGGTCTAGGAAGTCCTAGAAACTCCTAGAACACCAATAGATTTAAACCTATCCTATCAATCAATCAGAGCAGCTAGATTGTGCCATAGTGGTTAGAATGCTGGGCCTAGAGGCAGGAAGAGGAAGACTCTTCTTTCTGAGTTCAAATCCAGCCTTAGACATTTATTAGCTGTGTGACCCTCAGGCAAGTCACTTAACCATGTTAGCTTTAGTTTCTTTATTTGTAAAATGAGCCAGAGAAGGAAATGCCAAACTATTTTTGTATCTTTGCTGCAAAGAAAACCACAAATGGGGTCACAAGGAGTCAGGCACAACTGAACAACTAGCCAGTCTGTCTGTCTGTCTATCTGTCTATCTATCTATCTATCTATCTATCTATCTATCTATCTATCTATCTACCACAGCTCAAATTAAGCATGCATCCTATCCTGGGCACTGGAGATACAAAGACTAAAACCAAAACAGTCTTTGCCCTCAAGGAAATTATTTTCTATAGAGTCAGTCAATCAACTAGCACTTATTAAACACTTACCACTAGCCAAGCACAGCACTAAATTCTGGGAAGACAAATACAAGTAAAAAGATAAATAGTGGATGAAAGCACTTTGCAAACCTTAAAACACTATGTAAATGCCTCTCTCTCTCTCTCTCTCTCTCTCTCTCTCTCTCTCTCTCTCTCTCTCTCTCTCTCATAAGCCTTCAATCACCAAGCCTCTTGTCGGGTGATGGTTTCATTGCCTTCCCTTCTCTTGGAACTCAAAGAATACAAGGGTGTGCTGGCAAATGTTTAACATTCAGAAAAAAAAAAGTATGCACACACAAGTTTAGTTCGATTATTAAGACTTTCTTGAAGCTAAACAATCAACAAAACAATAAATCAGGCCCTGATTTGTAGCGATTTGACAATTTCTTAGATGTAAATTCTCATGCTGAAAATTTAACAATGGGCTCTCTCCAGCTCACCCCATCTGGTCCCTGCTTTCAACGAGCTTATGTTCCAATGGGGGAAGATAACTCATAAAAGGAAATTGAAAAGAAAGAATCAGCATGTGCATATATATCAAAATGAAGGGGAGAAGAGAGGAGGGACTAAACCTTTATATCGTACCTATTACATTCTAGGCACTTTAAAAATATTATCTAATTTGATCATCACAATGACCTTTTGAGGTAGATATTATTATCCCCACTTTATAGTTGAGGAAATTGAGACAAATAGAAGTTAAGTGTCTTGCCTAGGATCACATATCTATTAAATGTCTGAGGCTAGATTTGAATTCAGGTCTTCCTGATTCCAGGCCTAGCACTCTATCTCCTATACCATCTACCCAAAAAATAAATACAAGGAAATTTTGGAGGAGGAGGAATAAGGGGAAGGCATTAACATCTTTTCCAGGGGGCTAGGAAAGACCCTCAAATGAGTAAAACCTTTCAACTGAGTCTTGATAAACCATCCCAGCTTACTGGGACAAATTAGAAATTGTATTCTTCAGACATGTATGACCTTCAAGAACCCAAGAACTGCCAGAACACTTTAATGAAAGCACATTTTCTTTGTACACAGATGGTGATAAATAAATGCTCGTTTTATTGATCTTAACTGGAAGACATGAGCTTTGTTAGTTGGGGAGCAATTAAGTGGGCAGTGGATAGAGAGCTGGGCCTAGAGTCAGAAAGACCTGAGTTCAAATCCAACCCCAGACACTTACTGGTTATGTGAGCCTGGGCAAGGCATCTACCCTCTGTTTGCCTCCGTTTCTTTAACTATAAAGTGGGGATAATAGAAGCCTTTAGGATTGTTATGGGGATCAAGAGATAATATTGGGAAAGTGATTAGCATGTTGCCTGGAATAATAAATGTTCATTATCATCATCATTATCATATCACTGCCAGCTTATGAAAGGGTTCCTTGGTCTTCTGAGGAATCCCAGAATCTCATAGTTAGAAGGGACAACAGGGGTCATTTCTTCTAACTCACATCTGAATAAGAATCTTCTCTGTACTGTTCCCAAGCTATGATTCAGCTTTCCCTGGAAAGCAGCATGGTACTAGAGAAAGAATGCTGGTTCTTAAGTCAGCTAATTTAGATTCAAATCTCATCTCTTATTCTTTCTACTTCTGTGATATTGGACCTTTAATTTTTACTTTCCTGGGCCTCTGTTTCCTCACCTTTAAAATGAGAGGACAGATTAGATGACCCTTGAGATTTCTTTTAGATTTAGATCTATAATTCCATGACCTCCAGGGAAGGAGAAACTACTATTTCCTGAGACAGTTCATTTTCATTCCACATTTGAAATGATAGGTTGGTGGATAGAGGACTAGGCCTGGAGTCAGGAAGATAGTGGGTTCAAACTCAGGCTGTATCATCCTGGGCAAGTCACTTAAAATCAATTGTAAAATGGGGTTATTATAACCTGTATTTTAATAATATTATATATATATAATTATATATGTAATATTATATATAATTATATATGTAATATATATAATGTTATATTATGTAGGTTATATTTAATAACCTACATTTTAGGTTGTTAAGAGGATAAATCAGTCAATAAACTTTCGTTAAGCACCTGCTATATATCAGGTGCTGTGTTAAGCCCTGGGGATAAAAAAAGAAGAAGCAAAGGACAGCCATTGCTTTCAAGGAGCTCACAAACTAAAGGAGGAAACAAGACACAAGAAAATAAGAACAAACAAGTTATGTACAGGAGAAAGAGGGGATATTTAAAAGAGGGAAGACACTGAAATTAAGAGTGGTTGGCGAAGGCTTCCTATAGAAAATAGGGGTTTGGTTGGGATTTAAAGGAAGCTGGGAGGTTGTAAGCAGAGCAGAGGAAGAGGAGCATTCTAAGCATGGGGGACAGTCAGAGAAAATGCCAAGAGGGGGAATATCTTGTACATAGAACAGTCAGAAGACAAGCGTCACTGGATCAAAGAGTATGTGTTGGGGAATAAGGTATGAAAAGAGCTGGAGAGGCTAGAGGGCCCAGAACTAAGTTATGAAAAGCTTTGAATGCCAAACAGAGCATTTTTTTTTTTTTGCTTTTTGGAGGGGAGAAGGCAGGGCAATTGGGGTTAAGTGACTTGCCCAAGGTCACACGGCTAGTAAGTGTTAAGTGTCTGAGGTTGGATTTGAACTCCAAGGCCGGTGCTCCATTCACTGTACCACCTAGCCGCCCCCAAACAGAGCATTTTGTATTTGATCCTGGTTGCAATAAGGTCATTGGAATTTATTGAGTAGGGGGATGACACTGCAGTTTTAAAAAATCACTGTAGTGGTGAATAGAGAATGGATTGGAGTGAGGAGAGACTTGAGGGAGACAGACTCACCATTGGACTATTATTACAATAATCCAGGTGTGAAATGATAAGGGTTTGCATCAGCATTGGAGCAGTGTCAGAGGAGAGAAGTGGGCTTCTTCCAGAGATGTTGCAAAGGTAAAATCAATAGGCCTTGGCAACAGACTGGATATGGGGGGATGAGAGAGAGCAAGGAATCCAGGCTGACTGCTAGGTTGTGAGCCTGAGGGACTGAGAGGATGGTGTTGTACTCTACAGTAATAGGAAACTGGGAGGAGAGGAAGGTTCAGGGGAGAAGATAATGAGTTCCATTTTGGACATCCAGTTTAATATGCCTAAAAGGCAGTTGGAGATGTGAGATTGGAGGTCAGAAGAGAGGTTGAGCTTGGATAGGTAGATTTGAGAACCATCATCACAGAGATGGTAGTTAAATTCAAGGGACCTGATGAGTGAAGTAGTATGAGCGAGAAGAGAAGAGAGCCCAGAACCCTAAGGAACACCTAGAACTAGAGGTTAGAAGGTATACTCTGGATGAGGATCCACTAATGGAAACTGAGAAGAAATGGTCTGATAAGTAGGAGGAGAACAAGAAGAGTAATGTCCCAAAAACCTAGATAGAAGAGAGTATCAAGGAGAAGCAGGTGATCAACAACGTCAAAGGCTTCAGAGAGGTCAAGGCAAAAGAGAGTAGAGAAAAGGTCATTGTATTTGGCAGTTAAGAGATCTTGGGTAACTTTGGAGATAATGTTGGAAGCTGGATTATAGGGGATTAAGAAGAGAGTGAGAGGAGAGAAAGTGGAATGACTTTTTCAAAAAAAGGGCAGAAGAGATATAATACAAAATTAGGGGGAAGAGAAGGTTTAAGTGAAGGGTTTATGAGGATGAGAGGATCAAATGAGAATATTTGTTAAGTGCTTAGCACAGTACATAGCACACAGTAGGCAATTAATCTTCCTTTCATTCTTCCCTCCTTTCCTTCCTTCCTTCATCCCTGCCTCCCTTGCTCCCTTATTCCTTCCTTCTTTTATCCCTCCCTCCCTCCCTCCCTCCTTTTCTTCTTTTCTTCCTCTCTTTCTTCCTTGCTGGACTGCTCTAATTGTTAAGGAGTTTTTCCTTACATAAACCAAAATATTCCACCATATGATCTCAACCTTTCAGTCTTAGTTCTGCTCTTTGGGACCAATTCTAATTTTTCTTTTACAATAATAGCCTTTTAAATACCCAAAGATAAATATCTTCTTTTCTTCAGGTCACTATCCCAGTTCCCTCAGTGGTTCTTCACATATTGTGGTCTCCAGCACATTTCCCATTCTTGTCATCTTCCTTTGGGTACACTAGAGGAGTGGAATAACCATGACAGTAGGAAAATGAAAACAAGGATTCAGCAACTAGTTAAGAGTCAACATTTACTATTCTGTGCCTCCCTATTGCCTACCAAATATATAGTCTAAATACAGTCTAAATTCTTTTCCCTTATATTCAGAGCCTCTTGAAATCTGATGTCACCCTACCTTTCTAGCCTTATCTCCTACTAAATCCCTCCACATACTTACACAGCATTCCACCCAAACTTCCCTACTCTTCAGACACATGCCTCTGGGCCTTTGTCATGCAGTTCCCTGTTTCTGGAATGTCCTCCCTCCCCGTTTGACCTACTGCATTCCTTCTGTTGTTGTTGAGTTGTGTCTGACTCTCATGATCCCATCTGGGTTTTTCTTGGCAAAGATAAAGGATTGGTGTGCCAATGCCTTCTATAACTCATTTGACAGATGAGGAAACTAAGGCAAACAGGGTTAAGTGACTTGCTCAGGTCACACGGCTAGTAAGTGTCTGAGGCCATATTTGAACTCAAGAAGATGAGTCTTCCTGACTCCAAACCTGGCACTCTATCTACTGAGCCATCTAGCTACCCCAACTGAACATTTCATAAGTCCCTCAACATATTACACTACTTCTCAGACACACAGTTTTGGGCCATTATTCATACCCTTCCCTATTCCTGGAATGTCCTCCCTCTCCCTTTGATGTATTGCATTCTTGACTATCCACTAAAGGCCCGTGGTGGTCCAGAAGAGCAGTGTTATACCAAACATTACCTTGGGGCTGGTAGAATAGTAGAGGTCTGGAGCTCTGTTACTGGTGAATTTGACCAGTCTTAATGCATATCTAGGTGGCATCATGGATAGATCATGGCATCATGCCAGATCTGGAGTCAGGAAGACTCATCTTCCTGAGTTCAAATCTGGCCTTAGATATGTACTGGCTGTGTGACCTTGGACACGTCACTTAACCATATTTGCCTCAATTTCCTTATCTGTCAAATGAATTATAGAAGGAATTGGCAAACCGATCCTTTATCTTTGCCAAGAAAACATCAAATTTGGTCATGAAGAGTTGGATACCACTGAAATGACTGAATAATAATAAGAACAGATGAGGTAGATAGATATGCTCAAGAATAGTCAGGACTTCTGCTTCCACACACATTTTCCAGTCTTGGGAATACAGATAAATACAGGATGTCAGTCAGTCAATAAGCATTTATTAAGTGCCTTCTATGTGTCAGGCATTGTGCTAAGCACTGGGGATACAAAGAAAGGCAAAAGACACTTTCTTCTCTCAAGGAGATAAAAATCTAACTGCAGTAAAACTTTCAGAACACCCTGTATAATGGGAATGGAAAGGGATGACATCAGTCTGGAGTTCTGCCTGATATGGGTGCTTTCAATTTATTCATTTATTCATGTATGTATGTATGTTGCTTAATAGTAGTAAACCCAGGCAAATTAACTATTGGCTGTTCTGAGGAAAATATGAAAACATTATTCAGATGGATTCCAGTTACTTTATAATGTCAAAGGAAAGTGAGCGGCTGCTGATACAAATGGGTAGGTCCAAACGGCTACAAAAATCAGTGGCTACTTAAGACAAGGAAATGGTCATCCTAAGAGCTCAGTGAAGTTTTCAAACCCACTTGCTGATTTTAAAAGAAACCAGTTATGTGGACTTTTAGTTTTTACTTTTTTGTAACATATTGAGATATGTTGTCATTGTCATGAAGTGCCTTCAAATAATCAGTTTGTATAGCGGATTCAGATACAGCTCTGTGAGAGTAACCCTTATATCTCTGATAATGAGTAGCAGGAGAGGCAGCAATAAGCAAGCAAGACTTGTCCGACTTGATCTGTAAGCCAGTTCACCTTGACTTTTTTGTCTAGATGCTATAGCAGCCACCTCTTTTCTTTTCTTAAACTCTGAAATACTCACTGGGATTAAATACAAACTCATATCAGACATGTTAGTGTCCATTTAGCGACATTTAGTGCCTGAACAGGGCTGTTGAGTTGGACCATAGGAAAGGATAAAGCAGATGGCCTTTCCTTATTTAAGAACAAATTCAATTAACAAAATTCCTAACCGAAGTTACTGATTCAGTCCAAAGAACAATACAAATGAAGCATGTGTAATTGGAGGGTGCCATGATACCAGCTGTCATATCCTATCATCTGAAGTGCCTGGCTCTTCATACTCTAATCACACCTGCCAAGTGAATGGTGATCTTTGCTAGGTTCAATAAGCACTGTTTTGATGTATTAAAAGCTCCTAATGAGTTCTTCAACCATAAATTGGATCTGCAAACCATTAGGTTGGGAACAGAATGCAGTCATCACTGCTGATATAGTCTTCTAATTTGCAGATGACCCTTGAATGTAATTGGTTGCTGGGAAAACCTAACTATAGAAAGAGTACTGAGAGATACTGCCAAAGGGGTTTGGAGCTAGGTGGTAGAAGGCCCTTGCATATCACACAGAAGAAGGCAATATTATGTAGTGGAATGAGCACTGGGTTGGAAGTCAGAATGTGGCTCAGAAGCGGGCTTTGCTATATACTACTTGTACAAGTCATAGAATTATCTCATTTGTTCCTCACAACAATCTTGTAAGACAGTTACTATTATTACCCCAATTTTACAGAGGAAGTAACTGAGGCATAAAATTTAGTAAGTTACCCTGGGTGCCACAGATAGTGATTGAGAATTAAACTCAGGATTTCCTATCTCCAAGTGTAGTACTCTATCAACTATATTACCTAAATGGTTTCTAATTAAGGATCTCCATTGAGGGGGGTCCCATTGCCTTCCCACAGAATCCTCTTCCAGAGAGTTCTTTCTGTTATTAAGTTTTTCTTACATCAACCCTAAATCTTTCTCCTTGAAACTTTTACTCATTATCTCTGGTTCCGTTTTCTTGGGACAAAAAGAAAATACATAATCTCTCTTCCACAAATACTTGAACATAGCCATCATGTTCCCATTTGAAATTTATTTTTCTCCAGTTTAAACATCACCAGTTCCTTAAACTGATCCTCCTTCAACATGGATTTAAGGTCCTTTGCCATCCTGGTTGCTCTAGAGACCTTCGATGAGTCAACCTCTCTGGATCTCAGTTTCCTTATCTGTAAAATGAGAGTGTTGGGCTAAATGACATCTAAGGTTCCAGTTTGAAATTGATGATTCTATAAGCATATGTTTGTACAATAAGCCTCAGTTTCCAAGTATGAATTGAAATTTCATTCCTTTATGTGCTACTTTCTGAAGAAACCTTGCCTTGCCTCTTATTCCCAAGTGTTAATGGGTGAAGATGTCAAGAGGAATCAGAAAATTCAAGAAATGAAACTTGAGATCCATATATTAAATTTTAAATTAGAAGTACAAAGATGACATGAAGCTAATGACCAAATTAGCAAAAAATATTGATCCATCAATTAATTGACAATAATTAACCAAGGGCTTATAACATATCAAGTACTCTATTGTGGCCAGAAAGGGGGAAAAAAAGAATGTAGAACTTACATTCTAATGTAAGTAATAATATGTACATAGAGTAGGTAGGTGGCTCAGTGGATAGAGTGCTGGGCATGGAGTCAGGAAAACTGCTGTTCCTGAGTTCAAATCTGACCTCAGACACTAAACTAAATGTATGAGCATGGGCAAGTAGCTTAATCCTGTTTGTCTCAGTTTCCTCATCTGTACAATGATCTAGAGAAGGAAATGGCAAACCACTAGTATCTTTGCAAGAAAACCCCAAATGGGAAGAGTCAGACATGACTGAAAAAAAAAAAACCTGTGTACATAGATAAGATACATACAAAGTAGACATGAGGCAATCTTAGAAGTGAACAAACTAGTAACTAGGAGACCTCCTACAGTAGGTGGCCTGAGGTGAGTCTTGAAGGAAAGCCAGGGATTCTAAGAGGTAGAAATGAAGAGAAATGCCATTCCAGGCATGGGGAATGTATAAAAGCCCAGAGATGGTAAATGAGGCTTTGTGTGGGGGGTACAGCAACAGACCAGTATGGCTGAACTATAGAGTACATAGAGAAAAGTAATGTTTAAGATGGGGAGGATAGACAGGGCCAGGTTGTAAAGTTTTAAAGACCAAAGAAAGGCATTTCTATTTGATTTATATTTCTGTTTGATCATAGAGATAATGAAGAGTGTTGTTTTTCAGTACAATAAGGAATAATAGGAGGGTGATATGGTCAGACCTGAATTCTTGAAAAAATCACTGTGGCAACTGTGTGAAGGATCAAATGAAGTGAAAAGATAACGAGGTAGGTAGGGTAATTAAGAGGCTCTTGAAATAGTTTAGGTAAAAGATGAAGAGACTACGAGGAAGGAAGGGGACCTGTTTGAGAAAGAAGTGGAGATAGAAGCAAGATTTGACAGCTAATTGGCTGTGTAGGTTAAGTCAGACTGAGCCGTTGAGGATGACTCCGAGATTTTGTAGCAGGATGACTGGAAGGATAATAAAGCTCTTGTAATAAGAGATTTGGAAGAGAAGTAGGTTTAGGGGAAAGGATAATGAGTTGTTTTGTGCACTTTGAGCTTGAGATGTCTATGGGACATCAGGTTTGAAATGTCCAATAGGTAGTTTGTGATGTGCACCTGGAACTCAGCAAAAAGACTAGGGCTCCATACGTAGATCTGGAAATTCATTTGCACAAAGATCATAACCAAACCAAATGGAACTGATGAGATCACCAAATGAGGGATTTGTTCAGTCATGTCTGACTCTTTGTGACCCTATTTGGGGTTTTCTTGGCAAAGATACTAGAGTGGTTTGCCCTTTTCTTCTCCAGTTCATTTTACAGATGAGGAAACTGAGGCAAACAGGGTTAAGTGACTTTTCCAGGGTCTCACCATTAGTAAATGTCTGAGGCAGCATTTGAACTCAGAAATTCCTGACTCCAAGCAAGGTGCACTATCCATTGTGCCACCTAGCTGTCCAATGAAGTGGTACCGAGAGAAAATAGAAAAGAGCCCAGAATATAGTCTTTGGGTACATTCCCAGTGAATATGACATGGATAAAGATCTTTGTCTCTTCTTAGGCATTTTCATTCATGTCACAGTGGGTATCCTCAAAGGTTCTGTCAAGGACCCTCTTTTATCTCCATACTCTTTCTCGGCTCTCATGCATTTAACAACAGCAAAGCATTATATTTAGACTCATTGCTGTAGATTCATAGACTGTGGAAGATGGAAGAGACCTTAGAGAACTCATCAATTTTAGCCCACCTCCCCTCATTTTACAGATACAAAGATTTCAGCTGGGAGAGATGACGTTTATTGCAGTTGATTATGGAACAAAGTAATAAGCAGAACTGGGATTAGAACTCAGTTCTCTTTGAGTTCCAGACTATTGTTCTTTTTATTTTTTTAAATTTTTGTGATTTATTTGACTGTCAGTATTTTGAGTACTGTTGTATTTCTGAATGTCTTATTGGAAAATACTTTTTCTTTTTAATCTTCACAGGTTTGGTTTGCTATAGTCTTAAGTGTGATTTCCAATATTTTTTTTTCCTGGAACCTCTCTCTGATTTTATGACTGAAGTTGATGAGAAAAATAGGATTTATTTTCTATTAATTTGTTTTATAGCATACTTTGCAAAATAGTATTGCCTCTCTTCTGTAAAGTGAAGAATCACTTACTTTATACAAAATTTAATAATGATGTTATGTTGACCTGCTTCCTTAGATAGTGAAATGTCATCCCACCTCTAGTCATTCTTAGGGGAATATTCTCAACATAAGCTGCTGTTGAGTTATTTGTTGTGAGTGGCATGGTCTGACCATCAAACTTAAATTTTACTCTTTCAATCAGACCCTATCCATGTCTGCAAATGCATTGCCATAGCATTCATCCACTCTCCCATTCCCAACTCCAGATGTTGCATCTCACAGCAACAAATCTGATTCATTTAAAGTGTTTCAGATAAAAAGTAGCTACTTTCCCCCCTCTTATCCGCTCTCCCCTCCCCACTTCCTTGGGATAAGTTGGGAATCACGTCTTAAGAACTGAAAAATTCTCAGAAATGAAACCTGACTGAATGTAACCTCAAATTCTTGATTGTTTAGAGGCCAATTATAATTTGGAGATTATGCAGATCTGTTAAAGGTTCACTATTATTATACCTATTGACTACCTAATACAGATATAAATCTAAATAAAAACTCAATTTTGGTACTTATTAGTAACTCTCAAATTATTGAGTAACTGAGAATGTTTAATTTATTGGATAACATTAAGTTTTTGGATTTTCAATTTCAACAAGTCATTCTGGCTTTCCTCCATTTATTCAGAGCATCAAGGGCTAGCTGAAAACAATATTAATTGGATAGGGAAAGCAATATGTCTCCTGAAAATTAACATAATGATTAGCAGACCAATAATATCAGGGGCAGAAAGGCAAAGGGAGCTTGACCATCTATCATAGTTTACTGAAATAAAATCTTTGTGAAACAGTCTTGTTTGGGTGCATTACTGTCTAACAAACAATTTAGTCAAAATATTCAGAATGTGTTGTATGTAAATCTTTATTTCTTCATGCAATGGAAGTGCACCAGATAGTAATCGTCAAATCTTAATTTCCATAATGTATTTTCCAAGGAGTATTTGATCCAGAAGGATAAAATAAAATCCTAATCTCTTAGACAAACTTTGACTCCAGCCTGAAATAAAAGGGTGAATTTTCTAGTGCTTTTCATACTTATTTAGAGATGTTCCATGGTTGTTGTTGTTGGTTTTTTTTTGTTGTTTTTTTTTTTTTGGTCTAGGTTCTTCTTGCTAAACCTCCCATACCAAGCAAGTCCAAGTAATAGGCGTCACACTTTAGCAACATTAATATGCACTATGTATTTGCTGCACAATGTTGTTTCCTGATTCTAGAAATCTAGCTATGAAAAATGCAGTTTCATCTTTAACTGTTACCATAGCAACTTTACTAAGCTGTAGGGATAAAGCACCTTTGTAGTGGCTGCTTCTATTGAATTACAATGTAAATGTTGATGCCTTCCTGGGAAACATTAAATGACAACAAAGTGCTGGGGTGCTGTGGAGGGGCAGTGGGGAACACAGATGTAGGAGTGGTTTGCTGCTCTGGAATCCAAGTCTTCAATGTAGTTGTTATCCAGGGGCCCATAATGCTTTCTATTTAACAGAATCTTTCCACTCTACTCCAAACCGACCAAACCCAAGAGTGAAATGATGCACACGTTTTGTTCTATAATCTTCTTGGTGTCTTCTGCACTTCAAAATCCTTAGTGTGCATAAAGTTAATATTCTTTTTTGGTCTACTTTTCCTTGTTCTCTTTTTTTGAAAGCACAAAGTAACTTTCTTTCTGTTTTCTGCCCCTGTCAACCTGTCTTCTTAATGTGGCCTTAAACTGTCCTGTGATTTGTTCTGCTCATTTGATCAGAACTGGCCTAGGATACCTGAATTGAGTATTATTAACTTTCTTTGTCTTTAGTTTGACCGACAGTTCTACGGGTCTGCAGGTGCTGGCTGTTTTCTTCCACGGCCTTAAGGAACAAGGGAAATGTAGCATGAAGGAGACTTGAAACACCCCGACCCAATCAGGTCTTCCTGAGGTTGCTCCAGAGCCCAGAGCTGCCCCTGCCGCCCTGGCTGCGGCTACTGCTGCTGTTACTGCTCAGGTAAACTTTGGAGAGTTACCTGCTCTTGGAGAGGGGCCTTACCTGAGCGCCTATCTGCCAATGGTAGCTCACCTGAGGGCTCCCCGCAGCCAATCAGCGCGCAGCTCGTCCCTCAGGCTTGTACCCTTTAGTGAAAGAATTCGGCTCCTAGCGAGAAAGTTACCTGTGGCCGCCCAAGTCCGCCACTTTTCGCCCGCTCTGTGCCTCCCCTTTGCCACCAGCGAGGAGAACCCAGAAGCACCCCGCCGCCTCCGAGCTCTTGCCACATGTGAGGGGGGCCCGCTCCTTATCCCACCTTTCCGGCTAGGTGAGGGAGCGAGCGAGCGAGAGTGGTTGAGGGGGAACGGAAAAGCAGAATTACCTGTACCTCTGGTTCTGCCATCTCGGGCGCTCGCACACACCTTCACCTGCACAGACTTGAAAGTCCAGTTTCGCCAGAGACTGAGGCACCAGGAAAAGGGGAGAGAGTTCATTGGATCAAACATGTCACAAGAGTCGGACAAGTAAGTGGATCACACGCTGCTGCTGCCGCCGCCGCCGCCGCCGCCGCCGCTCCTACTACTCTGGGCTGATGGCAACTGGTTTGTCGTTTGGGGCTTTTATTGTGTGTTGTTGTGTTTGATTTTTTTCCCCCTCTTGTGTGCACTCGGACCATTTCGGATTATGTTTCTTCCCTGATGAGGGAAAAGGACTAAAAAAAAAAAGGCACAAGAATAGAAAGGTTGAAGAACTCCTTTGGGCCTTGCTCACGAAACTAGTTAACTTTGCTCTAAAAAGGAATATTTTCCATTCCCTTAAAAATTATTAGATGTTTGCTGGATTTTGAGTGGTGGGATAATGGTCTTTTCCCTGACTTGATAAACGCTCCCCAGCCCCTCCCCGCAAACTTTGTTTTGAGGGGGGGCCTTTTTCCCTTTGAAAGTTCAGCCGAGGTTCCTCGATTTTCCTGAAGGCCTTGCCACAAAAAGAGGTTCTTCGCTTTTGTGTGAGAGCAACAAAGAGCTTTTATATTGAAGCACAAACGGCCATCTTCCCCTCACCCCTAGTGTGTGTGTGTATATGTACGTGTGTGCATTGTGCGCGTGTGCCCGCGTGCGTGAGTGCGTGCGTGTCTTACTCCGAAGCCGCGAGCAGTTTGGGGAGCCCAGCCTTCCCCCAGGGGGTGCTACTGGATGGCGCCATCTCCTCTCCCACCTCTAAATCTCCTCTCCACCTCCTCCCATTTTCCCACCCCCGCCCCAATTCCATTTATGATTTCCCTGTCTTCTTTGTGCCCAGGAAAAAGGGCCTTTCAAAAGTGGGAGGCATTGATTCCGGACAAGAGCCTGCTTCCCAGCAGTGGCCGGTGGCATTGACCCCTATTCCCCTGGACGTCTTGTCAACACTAAATCACTAAAGTAAAGCATCCCCGCCCCCCCTCCTCTCCCAAATGTCCCTGTAGCCCAACTCCTAACACATAAACCTGCTGCCCAACTTTGGTGCCTGCTACTTTTTGACTGTAGGTCAGGAGGCCTTAAAAAATCAGGCGCTTCTGTTTGCTTTCTTTCTTTTTCTTTTCGTGGAAGTCCCTCCAGCTTTTACAAATGGAAATCTGTCTCAAAGAGTTGGAACACTGGAAGGAAGTGAATCAGGTGTATTATTATCAAGGAGAACAATAAATATCCTTTAAAGCCAGAAGTTGAAATGCACGTCTGCTTCGCAGAAAAGGAATAATGAAATGGCTCTTGTGACATCGCGAGGGTGGAGGGAGTGGGTGCGGTGGGGCGACTGGCGGAGTGGGGGTTTGGACAGCCTGTAACTAAGACTGTTACTAACAAGTCCCGGGGGCCTTCAGTTAGGTTCCTGGGCAGTCGACGGCCGAGCACACTCCGACTTCTCCGCTGTTCTGGTCGGCGCAGCCTCTCCCAAGCCGGCCTGTTCCCCGCCCTCTCTTCGGGCTTTGTGATGGGAGGGGGGAGGGGGAAAGGGGAAGGGGGAAGGGGGAAGCTGGAAAGAAAGCTGGGGGTTGGTTCGTGTATTTTTCATTGGCTTGGATGGCAGCTCTCCCCTCCCCACTCCGTCCCCAACTCCGAATGATCCTCATCCAATTGGAAATGCGTCGGGGTTCTTTTTTTTTTTTTTTTTGCTTTTGCTTTCGCTGGTAACTTTACTCCTGAGTTGTGGCCGAAGCAGAGACCTTCCTGATTGTGTCATTGAGGAGCCAAACAGCCTAGCGCCTGGAGGCGGCCAGCTGCCTGCTCCTCTTTGGAAGAATTTTGCCGGGGGCCCCACTCTTGCTTAGGGACCCTGGAGGGAGGTGAGGTTGGGAGGGAGTGCAGAGGGAGTTCCAAGGAGAGACGGGCGAGTTCCAAGGAGAGAGCTGAGAGTTTGAGCCAGGACTTTCTGTAGGGATGGTGACCTCACCTCAGGACGTATGCACTGTGTTGTAGTTGTAATTGTCGTCATCGACAGATCCATAGGGACTGAATATTGATAATATCTATTAAGTTTATAGCACAAATATATTGGGCACTAAAGACCGAGTTATTGCAGCTGCAAGTAAATAGTAGGCGTGTTGATGAGTGTGTGTGTGTGTGGAAATAGGCATGGCCTGAAACGAGTTCTTTCTTAGCAGCCTTTAGGAAAATACCAGTTTCATGCAGACGAATGTAGTTTTTCCTGGATTTCAGAACTTCTAGTCCGGGATCAAAATGCCAAGGGTGTGTGTGTGTGTGTGTGTGTGTGTGTGTGTAATGTTTGCCAACATGTGGTAGGAAGGCAGGATTTTGGCTTCTACTGTATACATCTTTAGTATTTTATGGTACTGTAGTTCCTTTATTTGTGTGGCGCAAGGATCATTTAGCCTAGCAGCTTAGTTTTGTCATTTAAAGTGAGTCAGAGAAATTCCTTAATGAAAACACACTTTGACTTTTATTTCAACAAGTTATATTCAATCCCAACAAAGACAATTTGTTTACTGTTCAAAACAAATTTTGAACTTTTAACGATTGGCTTTGCAGTATGTTTTCATATTTTAATTTTCAGTGGAATTCAAATCAGTTCAACACACCTTTATAACGCACATACTATGTGTAGGACCTATGAAGGGCCTTGGTACTGTGATAATTTTTAATTCTTTTCTATCTGGAGAAAATTAATTGTGCAGACAAAATTGCAAGAAGACAAACCAATAAACCACGTTGTCTATACATGTGTTTCTGAACTAGAATTGCTGAGAAAAACTTTTCAAATTCAATAGCAAAGTAACTTTTCTTGATAATATAGTCTCTCTCTCTCTCTCTCTCTCTCTCTCTCTCTCTCTCTCTCTCTCTCTCTCTCTCTCTCTCTGTCTCTGTGTGTGTGTGTGTGTGTGTGTCTGTCTGTCTATCTCTGTCTCTGTCTCTGAAATGGAGAATGCTCCAAAGTAGGCCCATGTACCTTTGGGGAGACAGGCAGTTTCAGAGACTGTAAACAAGGTTCAGTTCCAGTTCTACCTTCTTCCTTCAATAGCTCTTCACTGCTTTCTCAGTTAGTAGTGGGCCCTTTTCCCCTTTGCCCCTCTCCCTCCGAGACCACTGTGTCTCAACTGTATACTATACTTGGTGAGACAGCATGGAAAGGGGGGAATAAACATTTCTATAACCCCTACTATGTGCCAGGTACTTTTTACAGACATCTCATTTGCTCCTCACATCAGCCTTGGGAGGTATGTACTATTATTATCTTCATTTTAAAGTTAAGGAAACTGAGGCAAAGTGACTTGTCCAGGGCCACACAGTCATACACAGTCTGAGACTGAATTTGAACTCAAGTCTTCCTGACTCTAGGCCCAACCCTCTATCTACGACGTCACAGAACTATCTTTGTGGATAGCATGGTGTACAGGATAGTGAGCCAGTCTGAACCAGGAAGATGTGGATCAAGTTCTGTCTCTGATGGTCCTGGATACATCACTGTCAGTGAACCATTTAACCTCTTCCTTCTCCAAGTGAATCTCTGAGGCTAAGTTGCTGAGAGGGTGCTAACCTGCCTTGGCAGAGAGGTTTCCTCATGCAGAAGTTCTGTAAGAGAAATTACAGATCCAAACTCTATCCCTATGTACTTTTCTGCAAACCTGTTGGAACTCTACTTGGATTAAGCTCTTTGAGAACAGAAAATGATTTGCCTTTGAAAAGCAGGCACTTAAGTGCTTGTTGATTGACTAATGTTTTCTCAAAACCTATGGAAATACAGATAGTCTTTGGATACCGCAGTAGAAAATACAGTTAGAAAACTTGTATTGAAGTAATTTTTATCCTCTTTATGGTTATAGCTTTCAGATTAAAATGATCTGTTTTTACACTCTGCAGTGCTGATGCTATCAGTAATAAAACAGAATTCTGAGGACATTTTGTCTTTGTACAATTTCAAATATTTTCCTCTGTCTCTGTATAAGGTTTTTTTTTTTAGCCAAGCTTTTATGTGGCAATTGCAGCAAGGCAGCAATTGATTCAGAAATGCTCATTAAAAATTAAAAAAAATTATTTTAAACTTAGTACTAAAATTCTAATGCATCTCTTAATTTATGTGAATGTTACCTCCAACAATACAGTTTGAAATCCATCCAAGTCCATTCATCATATTCAAATCATGTCTTTCTACTGTAAAATCTGAGGGAAGGGAAGAGGAGAGGCCACCCATTGAGGTGGGCACCCTACTTATGTGGCCCTGACATAGCATGAACACCATTCTACTTGACCTTTTTTGACCCATCACTTTTGTCTTGTGAGTTGTTCATCCTTTCTTCCTCATTTTCACCAATGATATTTACAGAGCTTCACCCTGAATGATTTCAGCCTGGTCATGCCTACCATGCTTCTCCTTTGCCCTTTGGGTGATCAAGTTTAGTTTATAAACTGAATAAACATCAATAGAAACAAATACACAAGTAAGTCCTCCCTCCAACAAAATAAATAAAAAAAAAGATCCAGATCCAAACTAATATATGTACATAAATTTTCATGACTAGAAATTCTTCAACTAAAAAAAAAAATAGGACCTGTTCTCAGAAGTAGCTCGTAGAATTTAGTGAATAGAAATCTGGTTTTGGAGTCAGGAGTGCCTCGGTTCAGTTCCAGACTCTAGCTATGTGACCTTGGGCAAGTCACTCAATTTATCAGTGCCCCAGGCAACTTTGTAAGGCCATAAATTGCTAAGCAGTTAGCAATCTGCATCCATACTGGGAGTTTACTCATTGGGAGTTCCCTACACCAGTGGTGTCAAACTCAAATACAAACAGTAGCCATTAACCTATATGTACATAAGGATCCTTGCCTGCCACATATTGACTTAGAAAACCACATATTAACAGGATTTTGTTCTATTGTATTTTTATTTATTTTCTTAAATATTTCCCAATTATATTTTAATCTGGTTGGGGGTAATGTTTGATACTTTTTCAGTACATCAATGAAATAACAATTCCTCACCAAAGAATGTTTCATGTTTTACATATATGAGCCATCCTTGCTTGTATTACACATCTAATCTTTCAAAGTATTTTTCTATGCGGTTTCTTAATTTTCATAAACACATTCTTGTAAGTTTAAGTGACACAATGTAGCAAAAGGTTTTATTTGCTAGCAGAAGCAATTTTTTTATTCAACAGGTATTTGTGGTATACTGTATGGATACTGTTGTATACTATGTACTATATGCCTTGAGGAAGGCACTTTATTGATGCTGCTGAGAATGCAGAAACACAAAGGAACTTTCCTGCTTTCAAGGAACTTATCATCTAGATGAAGGGGAAGGCCTGTTCTGTCTGTAAACACCTTTGAGACCATATGTGATTCCCACACAACATCTTTTATCTTTTTATTTCTTAGCTGTTATCTGAGTATACCAGTATTTTTACCATCTGAATGGTACAAAGTAGTATAACACCGTCAGTTTATATAATGTTATGCTTTTTCCTCATAGGTTATAAGTAGTATAATTACTTTTACTCATCTGACATATTTTTAGCAGCAGTCATTTTGTATTAGAAAGAAAAAATAACCCAAATTGTTGGTATTACCTTATCTTGATAGTACTTCATGCAACATGATTTTTATAAATTTCTAGTCCTTAACATAAAGAAAAAAAAATTATTTTCATTTGATATTTAGGCATCTAGGCAGAGCAATGGATAGAGTGCTAGATCTGGAATTTAGAAGATGAGTTCCAAGCTGACTTCAAATACTTCATGTGTGACCTTGGATAAGTCATTTAACCTTTGTCTGCCTCAGTTTCCTCATCTGTAAAATGAGAATAATACTAGCATCTACCTCCCAGGATTGTTGTGAAGATCAAATGAGATAATATTTCTAAAGTACTTTGAAAATCTCGAAGTACTATATGTTAGATATTATTGTACATAATTTTGAGATAGTAAATATTAAAGAATTCATCATACCTTACCCCTCTCTTCAGAACACCAAAGTGATTGTTAATGAAATTTATGTAATATCATTTTTATAATAGAGAAATACCATGTCATCAGAAAGATACCAGATGACATATAATAATAATAGTAATAACATTTATATCACACTTTCATGTTTGCAAAGCACTTTACAAGTGTCAGATTGATCAGTCCTGTCTGACTTTTCGTGTCCTCATTTGGGTTTTGGGTTGGTTTTTTTTTTTGCCAAACATATGGGAATGCTTTGCTATTTCCTTTTCCAGCACATTTTACAGATGAGTAAATGGAGGTAAATAGGTTAAGTGGCTTGCTCAGGGTCACATAGCTAGTAAGTATCAGAGTATAGATTTGAATTCAGGAAGAGGAGTCTTCCTTACTCCAGGCTCAGCACTCTATTCACTGTTGTGCTACTTAACCTGCCTGAGTCAGGAGGTTGTATAAGCTTTCTAATGGTAAAATTAAATGTTACCTTTTCTGTCAGACTCATTCTATGTTCCACTTAATATCAGTTTCCTTATAGAATGGAGTCAACTATATTTCCTGCTAACCTGAAAAAAAAATAGAGTAACAATAGACTCAAGATACTCCGTTGAAATCAGAAAGTGAACTACAGAACTTCCCCCCCCCACCCCAATTCTTAACTAATTTATTCTCACCCATTTTGACCTCTATATCAAGGACTTAGAATTAGATCATTGTCAAATAAACCTTCCAATGTTCTACTCCCCACCCTAACAGTTCCATTGGTCAAATAACCAACCCCAAGATAATATTTCCAAAGAACTCCCTGCTTCCTAGAAGAAAGACATTACATAAATAATGTGATTTGGGTAATTGCCCATATGATAGTCTCTGCACTGAAGTAAGCTCAGGGGCATATGAAGTAAACATCTGTGTGAAACATATACCATATCTCTATGCAGATGAATCTCATATTTATTGGTTCAGCCCTAACTTCTTTCCTGACCTCTAAGCTCCCCTTTCCAACTTCCTTTGCACACCTCCAGCTTGATGTCTTGAAGACATCTTAACCTTCACAAAACTGAACTCATTATCTTCCCCCCCCCCCAACCCTTCCCTCTTCCTGTCTTCCTTATTACAGTCAAGTAATCCTCTCAAGTCACCCAGGATTGCATCCTCGGTGTCACTCTTAACTCCCATATCCAATTGGTTACCAAGTCCTGTCATTTCTACATTGAATACTCCCCCCTTCTCTTCTCTGACCTTACCACCATGTTGATACAGGCTTTTGTCACCTTATATACATGGACTATTTCACTAGTTCTCTGATTGGTCTCCCTAACCCAAATCTCTCCCTACTTGAGACCATCTTCCACTTAACTATCAAATTCGTCTTCTTAAAGTGAAAGTCTGACCATGTCACATTACCTATTCCAGCTCCTCATTCAGTCAACTCTAGTGGGTTCCCTGTTGCCTCCCAGATCAAATAGAATATCCTCTTTTTTTGGCTTTGCAAACCCTCCTGTGTTTTCAAGTCTTTTTACACCTTAGGCTCTCTAACCCTTTTCACCCTTCCCCTATTCTGCTATCCCATGACACTGGCCTCCTTGCTATTCTTTTCACAAGACTTTTGTCTTATGACTCTAGGAATTTTCTTTGACTGTGCCCCATGCCCAGAATTCTCTCACTCCTCATCCCTGCTTTCTGACTTCCTTTCCTTTCCCTTCCTTCACATCTCAGCTAAAATCCTGCTTTTTGCCAGAAGCCTTCTCAGTCTTTCTTAATCTTTATGCCTTCCCTCTGAGATTATCTACAATTTATCCTGTGTATATCTTATTTAAATAAACTTCTTGGTATAGTTTCCCCCATTGAAAGTAATGACCTTTTTTTTCTTGGTCATTTTTTGGTGTGTGTCTCCAGTGCTTAACACAGTACTTAGCATTTATTAGGTGCTCCATAAATAATTGTTGACTGACTGCAAAAACAGCAAGAAGGTTATATTGCTTTAAACTGATATATGACTCATATTTATATAGAGCTTTGTAGCAAATAAATTACTTTCTTGAAACAATCCCAACAAGAAGGCAATGTAAGCATTACTTCTATTTTCCAGAGAAGGAAATTGAGGCTTAAATTCTATCTCCAGATGAGGAAACTGAGAGGTTAAATGATTTGCTCTGAGTCCTTCTTGAATGTTTCAAATTAATAGATCATAAATAACTTTTCAGAGACATGTCTAAAATTGTATAGTGGAGATGAGGTGCACCTCTAACAGACTTTTAATTTATGTTCGAATGCTCCCCAGATTGGGGCAGTTAGGTGGCACAGTGGACAGAGCACTGGGCTAGAAATCAGGAAGACTCATTTTCTTGAGTTCAAATCCAGTCTCAGACTTTTAAATAGCAAGTCACTTAGCCCTGTTTGCCTCAATTTCCTCATCTGTCAAGTGAGCTAGAGAAGGAAATGGCAAACCACTCTACTGTCTTTCCAAGAAGACCCCAAATGGGGTTGTGGAAAGTCAGACTCAACAAGACTCATCATAGGATCTCTCAAAACCCTCTAAATTTATACTTATATTTACCCTGAAGAACCTTCCCCAGTCCTTCTTGCTCAACAGGTTATGTTAAACTGTCCCCTCCAGAAGAGGAAGGGTCTTTCAATCAAGTGACCTGTTCCCAGAAGAGTTTCCCAAAGAACTGATTCCTGAATGATGTCACCCCAATGTCTCAACTGCCAGGGCTGTAGCAAAAGCTCAGGCTCCAGTTTCAAGCTTGGATCTTACACATTAGAGAAATCTGTCCTAAAGTTAGACTGCCAGCCCAGTCCTCTGCTGTCTCACATTATACAAGAAAGCTAGCTGTTCATATTTCTGGAGACTTCTATTTCATTCATCTCATCAAGATACCATGTTGTAACACGAGGACAATGATACCATTCTCTGTCAAAAATAATCAGTGACTGCCTGATGGCTGCTCCTAATTAAATGTCGCAGTGGTTTCAGTTAAATTCTTTTGCCCAGCAAGGGGACATTGTTTGTCATTCTCTGGGCTTGTGGATAAGCATGGATTTGAATAGGTAGGTAGGTAGGTGAGGTTCTTTTAGTATCATTCATCCCAAGTGGGATAGAAAATGCAGAATGTTTGTAGAGGCATTCCACACATGAGCCAATGTGAAGTATTTCTGTCTACTTTTGGAAAGAGTTGTGGTACTAATAATAATAGCTAACATTTATATAGTGCTAAGCACAATACATATTTTATCCATACGACAACCCTGTGAGTTAAGTGCTATTATCACCATTTTACAGATGAAGTGAAGTTTCTTGCCTAGGGCCACAAAACTAGTTCCTAAGACAGGATTTGAACTGGGGTTTTCTTGACTCTAAGTCTAAAACTCTACCCACCATGTCACCTAGTTACCTGAGAATATAAACTAAAACTAAAAGAAATCTACGCTACATTTTTTTTTTTAGATTAGAGAATCCAGACAGTTGCTTTAATTCCTAGATTTATAGTCAGCATCTATTATGTGTCCCTAGTAATAAATCTGGGGATAGGAAGATAAAAATCAACCAATCCCTGCCCTCAAGGAGATTACATTCTATTGTGGGAAACAACACATACATACATAAACATATACAAAAGATACAAGATAATTTTACTAGAAGGGGAGGCACCAGCAATTTGAGGGATTAGAAAAAGCCTTGAGTAGGGTATGATAGAGCTGAGATTTGAAGGAAGTTTAGGAATCCCTTTCTTCCGGCATGTTTCTATGGATGTATCCGTAACAGGATAAAAAAATCAAACATGTTTTTAGGGTAGCTTTTGTGATGTCAAGCATCTGAACTAACTTCTCCCCCTTCCCCCCTCAATATTTCAGTGAAAATGTGTTGTTGTTTGTATGGGGGAGGTGGGGAGGGATGCATTTTGAAGACCCTGTCTATGTCTGCCAACCGATTCAAAATCTATTATAATCTCTGCATTTCACCTGGTGTACTGTGTTCTTTCCAGTTTTAACTGTTGAGGGTGATTCATCTTAAAGACTCTTCACAAGTCAATCCTGGCTTTCTGGGCTATGAGCTTATGATTCAGCAAGAGATGTCCAGGCTCAAAGTTGAATTTAAACTTAGGAGACGTTTTCTTTTTCTCTCAAATTCTGGAACAGGAAATTTTGAATTAAATGAAGGAAGTCTTCCTACAAAGTAAATTGGTTGTAGATACTCCCTTCCTTTTCAAGAGGATTGTGGGAATCTTCCAGATTCTAAAAGCACTAGGCCTAAGCAGAGAGGAGGCTCCCATAGATTTGGCAAGCATGTCCCAGTAAGAATTCCTGAGCAAGCAGAGACAGGCTCCATAGGAATTCTAGCCACACACCCAGAAGGCCTACGTGGTTGCTTGGCAACAATAAGACCTACACTGGAGTCCCTCAGTTGGCTTCACTTTGTGGCCTACAAACCCTCTTCACTCTCAGATTCCTGTTGGGCACACTACTCTTTCTAGAATAGCCACAGAAGTTATCCTCAGCACTCCTGATGTCAACCTTTGTCTTGGTCTATCAAAGTTATATTTTCTTCCTCACTGGAGAACTGAGTTTAGCTTTAGGATTCTTAATGACAAAAATGAGAAAAAAACTGAGGTGAACTGGAATGCTATTGGATCATAGGAAATAGCTTCAAGAAGACATCTTTATATTAAAAGGGAAAAAATATTTCTACAAAAATAGTTGCTTTGTTTGTATTAGTGAAAAACTGGAAACAAAGTCTAAGTTCAACAGCTAGGAAATAGTTGAATAAAGTATGGCATAATAATGTAATGGGATATCTCAATGTCATTAAATTGACAAATATGAAGACTACAGAGAAATGAGTAGTGAAATACACCAAGTGATACAAAGAGAGGTCAGCCAAATATGGATAACAATGAAGGGATTCCAACTATACAAGCAGAGCTTCACAAGTATGCACATGGATTGGTAGGGGATCACAGATCAAATATATCATTGTCATTCTTAATTTGCTATAAATTTTATTGTTATTTAATCTATTGATTCATGTTAATTGTGAATGTAAAGTTTATAATAAAAACCTTTTCATTAAAAAAAGGAAAATGTCAGTATCCTGCATAGTAACCTTTGGTAATATATATATATATATATTTTTTTTTTGCCTACAAGCATTTGTGAATTAGTATAAATGTGGATTGTGTGCATGTTGAAGACTAGGCAGAAGTAAGACTAAGAAAGTAATGTGTTCCCTTTTGCTAGTAAGGGAAAGGGGCAGGGGGAGGAACAAAAGCTAGCCTTTTTTTCCTTCTTTAAAAATGTACATTGTATTGCTATGAAGTGTATAGAAAGCAGTTATTTCACAGGGCTTGCTGAATTCACAACTCTATATAAATCCTGCACATGTTCAAGGGCTCTTCAAATCTGCTGGAGTATTTTCAGAATTCTGTAGGAAGCACATTTCAGTGGATTTCTATGCATATTGGTTTGGTTGGAAAGTAGGAATATGGAGATGTTAGTGCATTTGAATAGGCATTGAATGGAAAGCAGTTTCAGCCCATAGGGTATAAAGTGTTTTATTTTACTTTGTGATACACATGGAAATGACCTTCGGAAGGTTGCACTTTTAAAGCCTAGAGCCTTCAAATTCTTTTCCCTGGAAATACTTTCTTTACAAGTGTGAATTTTTACTTACCCCCAGGAATAGAAAAGGAAAGCAGGATCAGAGGGACTTCCCTCCATTTAAGTACTAAGTGGGATCATCCATTTAGAGTTCAAAGGTACTTTAGAAGAGAGCCTCCTGGGCCAACTCTCTCTTTTTATGAATTAGCTAACTGAGACTCCCAGAAGGGTGGGGACTAGCCCTAGGTCATATTAGTAGTAAGTAGCAGAGTAGGGACCTCAGACCTAGTCATTTTTCTGCTATACCTGCCTTCCTCAAGATTTCATCGAGAACTTTAACTGTATATTAATGGACCTGAAGTAAAGAAGGTGTTCAAATCACCATTATCCTGGGTTCTTTCCTGGACCCTCTTCTCCCTCTGCACTTATATCACTTGGTGATCTCATCGGTTCCCATGGATTCAATAATCATCTCTAGGCTGTTAAGTTTCAAATTTATTTTTCCAGTCCTGACCTCTGTTGGGCAGTTAGGTGGTGCAGCGGATAGAGTGCCAGCCTTAGAGTCAGGAAGAACTGAGTTCAAATTTGGCCTCAGACACTTACTAGCTATGTGACCCTGAGCAAGTCACTTAACCCTGTTTGCTTCAGTTTCCTCATCTGTCAAATGAGCTGGAGAAGGAAATGGCAAACCATTCTGGCATCTTTGCCAAGAAAATCCCAAGTGGGGTCATGAAGAGTTGGACACAACTGGAAAATGAATAAATAACAACAAAGACCTGTCTGTTGAGTTCCAGTCTCATGTTTCCAGCTGCCTCTTGAATATCTCAAACAGGAGTTCCTGTAGACATCTTAAATTCAATATGTCCAAAACTAAACTCATTCCTCTCCTTCAACCCTCTACTCCTATTAACTTCTCTATCACTTTTAAGGGTACCAGTCACCCAGGGTTATACCCTTGGTGACATCCTAGACTCCTCACTCTTTTCCCTCCCCCCCCATATCCAGTCTGTTGCCAAGGTTTGTTGATTTTTACCTTCACAACATCAATCCCCCCTTCTCTGACACCGTCACCTCCCTCATCATTTCACACCTTCTGTTTTGTTGACTGCCTCTATTTTATTCTCTCTCCAATCCATCCTCCATTCAGCTAGGTCTTCCTAAAGATCAAGTCTGACCATATCACTCTTTTCTCTCCTGCTCACCCCCTCCCCTCTGCTCATCCAATTAACTCCAATGGTTCTCTGTCAATCTAGGCTCAAACAGAAAATCTCTGCCCCCTGCCCCCTACCCCGACCTTTCCAGTCTTCTTCTACCTTGCACCTCTCCTCCATCCATCACACATAACTCTTTGACCCAGTGACGTTGGTGATCTTGCGCCTCCTCAAATGATTTTCTCCATTTTCACAGGCTGGCTGTCTTTCATGCCTGGAATACTTTCCTTCTCATCTCCCTGGCTTCCTTCTACTCAGCTAAAGTTCAATCTTTTTTAGAAAGTCTTTCCCAACCACTCTTAATTCTAGCCCCTTTCTTCTATTGACTAGCTCCAATTTATCCTGTATGTCTTGTTGGCTCACAATTGTTTGCATGTTGTCTTCTCCATTAGACAGAGAGCCATAGGGATAGCTTTTTCCCTTTCTTTGTATCCCCTTGGCTTAGCCCAGTGCCTGGCACATAGCGGGCACTTCAATGTTTATTGATTGATTGACTCGATCTCTTTGTCCTTCGAGTTTCCTCATCTGTAAAATGAAGGGGTTGGATTCAGGGACTTCTGGTTTTAGATTACAATCATGTAGGTTGCCTTAGACCCCAGAAGGAAAAAGGAAAGGGGAACCCTTGCAGTCTTGATTTTTTGGCAGTTCTCCTTGTACCTAACCCCACTGGGTTCCCACCCCATCTGTCCCTAATTACCTGGTGTTCATCTCCTTCTTAGGCCCTGGGGAGCAGGAAGGGGCAGGGAGTTAAATATTCTTTAAAGTCTTGAATCAGTTCTGATTGATAGGTAACAAAAATCAGGGTTTAGATCTATGTGTTTGATATAGGTGAAGAAATGTACCTGGCCTTTCTTCCCAAGCTCTGTATCAGGAGTCAGGCTGTACCTAGGGTAAGTGAGCTTGCTTTGATAACCACATGCTTTCAGCTTGTGGCTAAAAATGCAACCCCTCTTCTTTCTTCCCGTAGCCCTCAGACCCTTTTTCTCTAAAGGATAAAGGAAATTGGACATTTTAAAAAATATTAAAATTACACTATGTAGCATGTCTTAGTTTTTTGTAGTTGATATTTTAAAATTTTTTTCCATAACATAATAAAAAAGATGATTACACATGAAACTGCAAATTTATTGTGTACAACTTGTTATTCCTTTTAAATATGTAATAAAGTTATGTAAATTTCCTTTTTTTCTTTCCTCCCCCCTCCTCCACTCTAGAGATGGCTTCCATAGTAGTCTTATTAAAATAGTCCTATTAAAACACAGCTATTTTACTTGGGTAAAAATGGTTGATGTAGATGCTTTCCTTACCCCAGGTGCCCTACCTTTCCTAATTCCCAATTAAAACATTTTCTTTTATGAGTTCTGTAAGTCTTGTTAAATAGTTGTTTTATATACTTCATAGGAATGTGTGCACCATTTTCAAAGAAGCAAGAAAAAAAATGTAGCTCATTGTCTGTTTTCTGCAAGACAAGATGAATACTTAACACAAAATCAGATATATTATCTTAATTTTTTTTCTGTTGCCAAAGGAACCTTAATTAGCAGTATCATATATATCTCATATAATAGAACATCAGCAATCCTTGAGTCAGCATAACATAGCAAGCCCTTCTCACACCTAAGAGTTAGGAGTTAGGAGAACTGTGGCTATTGGACAAATTCTTTTGTCTTACGGATGCAGTTTCCTCTTTGGTAATCTAGTGATAGCTAGTTGGTGCAGTGGATAGAATGATGGGCCTGGAGTCAGGAAGATTCATCTTCCTGAGTTCAAATCCAGTCTCAGACACTTTCTGGCTGTGTGACCCAGGGCAAGTCACTTAACCCTGTTTGCCTCAGTTTCCTCATCTGTAAAATGAGCTGGAGAAGGAAATGGCAAACACTGAAGAATCTCTGCCAAGAAAACCCCCAATGGGGTCCTGAAGAGTCACAGACATCACTGAAAAATTACTGAAGAGACAAGCTAGGTCAAATTAGATGATCCATGATATTATCCAGTCCCCTTCTCTGAGTCTTCATGAATCTTGATGCAGTGGAAAAAGTGTTGAACTTGGAAAGTTCAACTTAGACTCATGTGGTCTCAGTTCAGATCCCAATTCTACCACTTACTGCCTCACTTAACCTCTCTTGGCTTCAGTTTCTGATCTCTAAAATAAGGGTGATAGACTAGCTTTAGGACTCCAAGGCTCCTTCCTATCTTTGTGAGTCTGAGATCTTTGGGAGTGGCTAGGTGGTTCAGTGGATAGAGTACTAGAGTTGGAGAGGGGAAGTCCCAAGTTCATACACTGCCTTAGGCCCTGAGTAGCCTAAGGAGGAGCAAATCATTTAACTTTCCTAAGTCTCTGTTTCCTCATTTGTAAAGTAGTTTAAAAAACAAACAAAATTAATGGCTTTGAAGATCCCTTCCACAATTCTATGAGCCCAGGATTCCTTTTACAAACAGAAAATCCAGAACATGGCAGTATTCATGATATAATTTCCTCCGGCATTTCAGAGGAATTAAGAGGGCCAGATGGAAGTACTAAGAAAAATAGGCAACAAAATAAGTTGTTTAAACGTAAGCTGTTCATGGAACAGGCCAGGGCTAGTTCATAGAAGCAGCAGCAAAATCAGATGAGAAAGACTGGCAAATTCTTCTCTTTAGAGAGCTTGGGAAACTGTGCCTTGGGAAATCTCTACCTAAGGTTTACTCTCTTCACCTGTAGAAAAGGTGACACAAATGCAAAGAGTGTAGGAAATGTTGAATATAATTCTGACAGCTGCAAATCTCAAACGGTTGAAGGGAAGTCCCTAAAATATTTTTAATATGACATCTTTCAGGAAGCCTCAACGTCACAGGATATTATTGAGGCAAACTGCTTTAGCAGATTTTCAGAAAAGAGATGAGAAAATTCAGTGATAAAGAAGAGCATCCATAGTTTCACTTGTTCTGTATTAGGTTGTTATGCTTTAGAACACAAGCAATCATTCACTATAGTGGGGAATAAGATTTCCTTGTTTAGTGCAATATTGTGTTACTATTTACTTGGAGGCTAACAGGTGATCTAAGAGAGTGCACCATACTCACTGAAAAGTTTTTTTTCATAGTAGAATTTAGTACAAGGCACAAAATGGCCAAGGTAGCAATTATGTTGATTGTATAGGAAGTGATTTCTTACCTACCTTCATTGTATTCTTGATGTTAGTTTTTTAAAAAGATAATTTATTCAGCCCAGGGAGCATTTTAAATAATGGATATGCATCACATACCAAACTAAACCCGGACTTGTTCTATTGTTCTGCGTTTACTTTTAACAAGAAAAAAAAAGATTCTTGCTCTTTTCCTTTTTAAATGTACAATTTTAGAGTATTGCTTGGTTGGGTAGGTTAAGTTCTACTATACCCAATCTATCTAGAATTATTTCATAATTTTTTGTCTCAACTCATATGCCTTTCTATAATTTGCATAGATAGAATCCAATTTGTGAAACCAATTATTTTTCAAATTAGAATATATGTAGGAGTTTCCAAAAACTCATAGTATTTCAAGCTGCAGAATGACTTGGAAATGAAAGCCTGGCACTCCATTCTATTCCATTCCACTCACTGGCCTGATATGTACCTCAGCTACCTCTCTTGCAAAACTGACTCTGTATTCAAGTCTGTCGTCTATCTCATCATAGAGCTGACATGAAACCCTTTTAGAAAGCAGTCTAGTTTTGCTCGTGAAATGGGAAAGGTGAAGATGATTCGAAGACATGGGACGAGTTGGCTGCAAGTTTAAGGAAAAATAGTTTTTATATGATGTAGGCTTACCTCTACCCTAAAGGATGAGTAAGTGATTTAGGCAGCTATACCTGTAAACTGGGACACAAATAAAGTCAGACTTGAGCTTGCATCCCTTAGTGAAGCTCTATGGCATTTTATCACTTGATTTGTTATAGGCATGTTGAATGGAGGTATAGTTGTATTTGGGACAGCTGGATGGTGCTATGGATAGAGTGCTAGGCTTGGAGTCAGGAAGATCTGAGTTCAAATTCAGCTTCAGATACTTACTAGCTTATTAGGTAGGTAAGTCACTTAACTTTGATTGCCTCAGTTTCCTCATCTCCTCATCTCCTCATGGAGAATGATGTGGCAAACCATTTCAATATCTTTGCCAAGATGAATTGGTGAAGAGTGAACAACTGAACAACAAACAATTGTATATATGAAATCATTTTCTTAACACATTCATAGAAAAGTACATACCAGGAGTACAAAAGAACAAAATTAGAGCCCACTGAAGAGCTGGCATTGAAATCAGACTAGATGCTGTCCAAAATCCACAACAGAGAAAGAATCCAGGAATCAAAGAGTAAAAATTCCCTCCAGTGACAGAGACACAAAGTAAAGACAATCTGTAGCCCCAGTCACCTACACAGAACACAGAAAGAACATTCTCTCTTTAGATTTGTGTTCAAAAGTAAGACTAATGATATCTTTCAATACAGAAAATGTATTCTTGTTCCCTTACTTCTTAAGTAAAACCAATCACACAATCTAAAACCTCAGCTTTAGATTTTTTTAGAGCTAAATCTTCCTTGTATGGCTTTCAAAAGAAAAATAAAGTTAGAAAAACATTGGAGATGAGGGTTGAGGTCAGTCCAGTATTTTTTTTTTTTTTAGGAGAGGGGGCAAATTAGTCCTACTCTCTTCTGTGTTAAGTAGATCTGGAAGTGACGGTTTTACTGAAGTAACAATGTAAACAAATTAGATTTTTGAAACTATCTAGAAAGCTTTGGACACAGTCTTCCTATTGTTTCTACATCCTTGTTCTTGTGGAAAAGATGGGAAAACCCATTTAGGAAGGTTTCTTTTATCTATCTTGATTCAGGAGCACTCTGGATTTTCTTTTCACCTTATCTTTCCTACATATGACTCAGACTCCAACTTTTTCCACTGCAACAGATCTAAAGCTTCAAAAGACACATACTAGGGCAGGAGAATAGAACTTCACCTTGGGAGATAGAAGGATTGGGATTAGGGGTAGGTGTGGATAAATTAACATGGATATAGTGCTTTAGAGTTTGTTAAACACTTTCCATATATTTGATCATCTGTACAACTTTATGAAGTGGGTGATATTATTATCTTCACTTTATAGGTGAGGAAATTGAGGCAAATGGAAGTTAAGTGACTTGCCAAGAGTTATACAGCTAGAGGGTCAGGAATTGAACTCTGGGTTTCTTGACTCAAAAATCTAACACTATCCATTGTTCCCCCTAGTTATCACAGAATGCCAGTTTTCTGTTTTTCTAAGATATTAGCTTGTACTGTGAGAGAATGGTTCCTGATTCACAACACTTCCTCCTTTGCTAGTGAAAGCCATGACTTGGACTCAACATTCAGCTTTCTGAATCTGTGAGGATTAAGTTAATTAATATTTGTAAAGCACTTAACACAATGCCTGACACATAGGAGGCACTTAATAGATGCTTATCCCTTCTTCAGGCCACCAAAGTCAAAAAGACCACAGTCACAAGGAACTAACAAGTATCGAGAGCCAGACCTTCTGAGCAGACTGAAGACTTCTGCAGTAAATTCAGGAAAATAAATACATTTCCCCTAGTCCCTTCCCCCACCCAAAGCAAAGCCAACACCTATCTTAATAACTGAAACTAAATAATTTGGAGGAAATATAACTATCCACGTAACCATCATTTTATTGTATTCTTATAGCCAAAAAGTTGAATTTTTGCCCTAAATAAAATAAGCTATTGATAAGCAGTATGGTATATGGAAAGAGCATGAGTTATGGAATCAGATGACTTGGATTTAACTTCTGGCTCTGCGTACCTACTACCATGGGTGAACTTGAGCAAATCATTTTAACTTTTGTAGCTCTCAGATTAGAGTGTTGGGTCAAAACCCAATAAACTGGTATTTAGAGTTCAAGGAATAACTTTACAATTTCAAATTGAGGAGGCGTGACTATCTTTGTTTGAAAGCAGATCAAAGGCTTAGTAAATTTATTAGAGTAGGAGTTAGAATAGGAAGTAGTCTTAAGGACCAACCCTGTTCGTTCAACAGATTAAGAAACTGAGGCCCCAGGAATTGACTTCTTCCATGTTCACAGAGGTAGTAAAAGGCAGAGCCAAGATTGGAGCGCAAGCCTCCTGACATTAAATCCATTATTCTTTCTCCTATTCCATGATTTGGAAGGTTTTGTTGAATTGTAGCCTTGATATAAGTCAAAATGTACAATGGGAGCAAAAAAAAAATCACTCTAATGTGATCTTAGGTTTCATTAAGAGTGACATAGTGTTCAGAACAAAGGAGATGGCAGGCTTGTTTCACTCTGCCCTGGTCAAACCACACCTAGAGAATTGTGTTCTGTTCTGGCTGCCACGTCTTGGGAAGGACATTACTAACCTGGAAAGTGTCCAGAGGAAGGCAACCAGAGTGGGAAAAAGCCTTAATACCATCTCATATGAGGATCATTTCAAAGATGTAGAATATTTAGACTGAAGAAGGAAAGACTCATGGTGAACACAATAACTATTTTCAAGTATACATTTTATCTGGAAGAAGGATAAAGCAGAGAAAGTAATGGGTGAATGTTACAGGGAGGCAGATTTTAGGGTAACATAAGGGAAAACATCCTGACGTAAGGGCATCCATTGGAGGTATATCAAAGTGGAATGAGGCTGTCCTGGGAAGGAGTCAGATCTTCCTTAGAAGTCTTCAAGAGAAGACCAGATGTGTATTTTTTTTTTAAATTTTGTGGATATAACTGAGGGAGTTCTTGTTCATGTATAAGTGGGCCTCGATGGTTTCTGAGATTGCTTCCAGATC
The DNA here is from genome assembly GCA_028646515.1 of Pseudochirops corinnae. Classification (NCBI taxonomy): domain Eukaryota; kingdom Metazoa; phylum Chordata; class Mammalia; order Diprotodontia; family Pseudocheiridae; genus Pseudochirops; species Pseudochirops corinnae. Next base: position 245,788,902 of record CM053587.1, read on the forward strand.
CTAGTTTCTGTGATTATTGATTAATCAGGAACTTGTTACTTTGTTCATTATCCAGGCTCTTGGCTTCTCTTTCCTTATCTGGTTTCCCTTTTAGATATAGAAGGCCTTTTCCAAGTCCAGCAGAACTAGTAAGAAAAGGAAAAGGAAGGATGGTTTGATTATTTCAACAATGAAATATTTTTAAAATGCCTACTACTGCTGTCTTTACAGTCAACTGAGGGGGAAAAGAAAACTGTGAACCGGTACCAAAGTAATAATTTATTGTTGTTCAGTTGATTTCAATGGTGTTTGAATATTTATGACAGAATTTGGGGTTTTCTTGGCAGAGATACTGGAGTAGTTTGCTATTTCCTTCTTCAGCTCATTTTACAGATGAGGAAACTGAGGCAAACAGGGTTAAGTGATTTGCCCAGGGTTACACAGCTAGTAAGAGTCTAAGGCCAGATTTGAATTCAGGAAGATGAGTCTTCCTGACCACAGACCAACACTCTATCTATCTACTGTGCCACCTAGCTACCCTAAAACTGAAATTTATGCAGCATTTTTAAATTTGCAAAGTATTTTACATAAAGAGAGGTAGGAGAATGGCCAGGAGGTTGATAGGGGATAGACAGTGTTAAGGATTGGCAGAGGATGGTATAGACAGCTAGGAAGAACTTGAAAGTACAGGTTGCTGAGTGAGGTCTAGAAGGAGCCTTGGGAAACAATACCTATGCCAAATTTACCATGCATTTTGGGTTGGGGAGTGGCAGATAAGAATACCAGCATTAGAGAAAGGCAGCTTTTAATTCAAGTTCTGATCTTGTTGGCATCTCCCATTAAAAAAAAAGTTTGGAATAAGTAGATTGAAACTATGGCATCAGAAGAGGTTTTTAGATGACTCGTGGGTTTGTTGTAAACCATGGCCTGTCCTCTTTCCTATTTTTTTCCCCAATACTTTTGAATTTAGTGACAAGTATAAGGGTAGGCATAGGTTGAATCAAATAGTAACTCCACCCCCTACAACATTTTCCCCCTACCCACATACCCATGTACCTTCAAGGTGATTTATCAGGTAAGAACCCAGCCCATCGAATCAGTTAGAGGTGTGTACTCAAACTGGCTATCAACCAACCAAACAATCCAAAGCCATTACAGTTTGGTGCAAAAGAAAAGTGTCTGTCCTGTGAGCTTTTCATAAAATAGCAATATTTGTCTTGCTTCCAGTCAAGCCTCTAAGAATGACTCCTTTGGGGATAAAGGAGAACTTCTTGCCTCCTCTGACTCCCTTCCCCCTCAGTTTACCAAAAAAGGATCTTGTGAACTTCAGAGGGTCTTAATCTTTAGACTTCCTGTCAGTGTCTTAACAGTATGCCCAGGAGAAAGAGTAACCTCTTGAAGATTCTAGCAAAAGAACTTCTAGGAACTGTGTTACCCCTATGCCCCATGAGCCTACTTTCTCCTGGATTATATGTTTACTTTGGACAGATTATGTCCCAGACTTTTCAGATGCTATTTTATACCAACTAAACCACCATAGTAAATATTTGTTTCTAAAACTAATGAAATCTGGCTATTTGCTATAAATTGATATCATGGTGGGGGAAGCACATGGGGTGGGGCGCTTATGAACTATAGAATTAGGAAGACACTGTTTAGCTACTTAGGGTTAGTCCTGAACTTCTAGGGGATGTAGTGATTGCTCTTCAGGTACCTAGCTTGCCAGTATGAAGTGGGGGAGAGGTAGGGAGAGTAGCCTGAGAGTCTGCCAGGTATGGGGCTGTGGATAAATCACTTTGCTTATCTGAACCTTGGGTTCCTCCTGTGAGCTGGATGAGGGAGTTGGATAAAACACATTGTGAGGCTTCTTCCAGTACAAAGTCAGTCCTATGAACCTGTGGTAGTCGATTTCTCAGAAGTAAATTCTAAAATTCCCACCTCCCCATCCTCATTTATTAGTGATTGGTAGAACTTACCATCCCTGTTGCCTTATTTAGAAATTAAAAAAAAAAAATTGGATCATCGATGTAGTTGCTAGGCAAGTTAGTTCAGGATAATCCTTTACTTTGCCAGCACACAAACACTGCCATAGTGAGCAGAATGGCTAGATAGAAGAGAGAATTCTATGTATACTATTGTTCATGCCAAGCTACATATTGTTGTATGTTGTTCAGTCATTCTTCAGTCATGTCCCACTCTCCATGACACCATTTAAGGTTTTCTTGGCAAAGATACTAGAGTGTTTTGCCATTTCCTTCTCCAGCTCACTTTACAGATGAGGAAACTGAGGCAAATAGGGTTGTGTGACTTTCCCAGGGTTACACAGCTAGTAAGTGTATGAGGCCAGGTTTCAACTTAGAAACATGAGTCTTCTTGACTCCAGGCCCAGTGCTCTATCTACTTTGCCACTTAGCTGCCCATATACTGTTAACTAAGCTATCATAATAGCACAGTAGTTTATACTGTACCAGGGTTCCTCAGAGCTCACTCTGACTGGCTCAAAGTGCTTTACAAACAGCATTTGGTGAATCATCTGGCCAGATATGTAATCTAAGTGACTTCACCTTTCTGGGCATTGAAGGAGTTACCAGTGGGAACTCTCAAGCGATTTCTTTTTGCTGGGAACCAAGATACCGGATGCTGGCTAAGGTCTTGGCATAGATGATGTTGTGTGTACCTCTTCAGCAGTTTTGGTACTACAGGCACATTAGCTGCCTCCCATAGATTTTGGGCTCCTAAGCCCTTTAGGATAGCATGTTCCAAACTACAATCCCAAGATGTTAGCAGTGAAAGACAACTTAGAGATTTTTCAGCCCAACTCTCCCCTCCTCATTTTACAGAAAAGAAATGAGGTCAAAAGAGGTCATATAGGTTGTTGTAAGCAGAACTAGTTTTCTGCCCTTAGCACAATGTCTGGTACACAGTAGGGGCTATTGAAGGGCTTATTCCTTCCTTTCCCTCCTTCTGACCCTCACATCCAATGCTTTCCATCGTAGGACTGTAGCACCTGAATTAGCCTGGGAAACACTTTTGGCTTTGAATTATGTTGATATCTAAGCTCCCATGCCAATGAGTAGTGGGATCAATTAGCGTGGGAGAGAGAACTAGTCTCAAAAAGGAGAGGAAAGAGATAACAAAAATGATAAGTACGGCTCTCAGAGGCATAGGTGGGTTCTATATCTGAATGGAAAAAGAGATGAAAGGAGGGCCAAGGAAATTTGAAATAAGATAGAAGAAAATAAGCCTAATTCAATGATGAAAAAATTGTATATAAGAAGCATCTTTTTTTATACAAACATAAAGTAATAAGAGGAAAGATGCTACTAGTCTTGAAATGTTCTTATGGAACTTGTCTCATCACATGGAACATCCACGCTTCACTGAATGTATTTTGGTAAATGCTGTCTTATGCTAAGTATAGTGTAGATGGGTGGAGTTCTTAGAAGATAATAAATTTACAAATTAAGATATACTACTTTCAAAAAGTTATCTCTTTCTTTCTTCTTCTCTTTTTTTCCTCTTCCCATCTTTCCCTTTGCTTCCCTTCCTTGCCTTTTCCTTCATTCTCTTCTTCCCTCCCTCCCTTCCTCTCTTTCTCTATTCCCTTTCCCTCCCCTCCCTTTGTTTTTCATCCCCCTTTCTCTCTCCCCTCCCCTCCTTTTTCTCTCCTCTATCCTTCTCTCCCTCCCCTCTCCTCATGTAGACAGATTATTCTTACATAAACAGATCTCATTTTTTCCTTACTTATTTGTTGAGTCAACAACAGTATGAACGCCAGCATAGAATGTTATCAGCCTTTGAGGTTGTCATCCATTCTCACTTTATTGAGTTACTTGGCTTATGATGTCAAATGTTCAATTATAAATCACATCCTGAGCCAAATCTTCACATCCATTTTGTACCCATGCATAAATCACTCCTCTCTTCTTTTTTTCCTTTTCCTTTTTGCCCTCCTTATTACTGTAGCTCCTTATGAAATAACATCTGAGTCTAATTCAGATAAATTCTGTGTATATGGATTTAATTGGATGCTAAACTGAACAGAGATTACTACTAGTAATCATAACATCAGGAACCACCAGGACCCATTCTGAGATCATAAATTCAGATAACCCGGTACAATTTCCTTGACTTACTGATTAAAGAATTGCATTTCAGAGAAGTGACTTCCTCAAGGTGACTGTCTCACCCCTCCTGGCTTGTTTAGGAAGGAGGTAGCTGGGTGGTGGCAGGGAGAGGAACATCCTAATTGCAGAAGCAGAGCTCAGGTATGTCCAGGGAAGTGCCTACTCAGTTCCTTAGACAGCAGCCAGACCTGAGGAGAAAGGGAGCAGATCATATGGGCAGGTTTATTCAGCACATACTCATACCAGCTTTGGAATAAGAAGGGATGGTAGAAACCTGGTATCTGAGGTCAAAAGTGTCATCTGAGATTTGGCCATATGAGGGCCTTCTAGAGAAGCTAGAATGAGGTCCACTCACTCCTGGCCCCTCTGAAACAAAAGAGGAGAGTTATGATTGGTTAATGATTAGAGTCTTTAGATTCTAATTAGGTAACAGAAGTCTTGGGAAAAGATCCCTATAGTAAAGGGAGCTAAAGGTCACTACAGTCATACAGGTAGTAAGCAGCAGACATTGGCATTTGAACTCTGGTCCAATGACTCCAAATACAAGGCTCATTCCACCGCACACACATTACACTGTCTCCATTAGTAGAGTCTTACTAACCCATTTTACAGAAGGCAGTGAGCCTTAGGGAATTTTCCAATGAGTTGACTTGCTCTGCAGGATTTCTGAGACTGATGAACCATCTAAGTTTGAGAGTGCAGTTGCATAAAGTAGAACCACTGAGAAGAAGGAATGCATATGAATACTGTACTTTGGCATTGTATAACTGCATTGCTTTTTTAGTTAAACAAACAAAGCCACATAAATTCTAAAAGTTATCCCATTACAAACCAGCCACCATAGTGAAAAAAGGGCACATCTTTAATTATGTCTTGGCTACCTGATGTATGTGGGACAGAGGGCCAGAAAATATTCATTCTTCTCTTTTAGCTTAGTTTCTTTCTGGGTCTGGTTATTGCACTTATGAAGACTTCCATACTTCAAAAGATCCACTATTTCATTTTGGTGGGTACTCCCTTCAACAATGCAGATTGACACTTCCATTCCTGAGTAGACCACATTAATGAGATGATATAATTTTAAAAATTTTTATTGATATCTCATGTTAATAATAATATCTAGTATTTATATAGCACATGAAGGTATACAAAGCTCTTTTAAAATATCCCATTTTATCCTCACAACAACCTGGAGAGGTATGTGCTATTATTATTCCCATTTTACAGATAAAGAAACTTATACAGGCTAAGGTGAAATTAATTGCCCAGGGTCACCCAGCTAGTGAATGTTTGAGGCTGGATTTGAACTCAGATCTTCCTTATTCCAGATCTAGCACTTTATCCACTATACCACCTAGCAGGTCAGGTAGTGGTAAAAAGTTTTTATATTTCTGTACTCCAGTAGATCTGTGATCTTACCAATGCAAGCATTCCCTTCAGCGTTACAGATATGAGTTCATCCATTCCTGTCTATACTGTGTAATTCTTGTTTAAATTCTTCTATTATATTAGTCTGCCATAGGGAGTCCACCGAGTGGGTTTGGGGGTGCATGTCTTCCTTTCATTCTCTTGATATTAGTATACCAATGTAATCCACAAGCTATACATTAGTCATCCTTACTCTTTTAAAAAAAATTATTGATATCTTTTGTTTTTATATTACCTAAATTTCCCCTTACCCTTCCTAGAGAAACATCTTATATAACACTGATTTTTAAAAAACTCTTCATTATTAATATATGACCTTTCTTTTTCAATTATTCATTTCCTTGGTGACATCTTTCCTGTTACTTCTTTATAACTCACTTTTTATGTTTTGTGGCTTGCTTTATGGATAATGTGCTGTATTACATACGCTATATACCTCTTCATTTCCCTTTGGGTCATCTTCAACTTCCATTCTTCAGAGACTGTATTGTTCCATTACTCACGGCCACATACAATACCATGGGGGAAGTTTATTGGTGTTAAAAAAAAAGTTGGTTCTTTGTTTTGGGGAGAAACTTGGAATCATTAAAAGAATTTGGCAATTCCTCAACAATGATTCAAACTGTTCTCTCTCCCTCTGCCTCCTGTTTAACTCTTTTGGGCACAACTTATTTTTCATTTGGAATTTCTGTACATAAGGAGGAGACCAAAAAAAGCCTAAACACTTTCTTAGACCATAGACCCTTACTTGCCAAGCATAGAGTTATGACAGCCAAAGGCACCACCGATTTAGAGTATTAACTGGTTTATAAAATCTCACAGAGAAAGATGATATTGGGAGGCAACCAAATACAAGAGAGAGATTATAGAGTCTGAAGACTTGTGTTCAAATCCTCATTCTTATGCTTATTGTATGTGTCAGTGAGCAAGTCACAACTTCCATGGGTTTCAGTTTTCTCATCTGTAAAATGAAGTATTTGGACTAGATGGCTTCAGAGATCCCTTCCAGCTCTGGGTCTAAGATCCTAGGAGGGAAATTCTTTTTACCAAGGCAGCTGAGGATTTTCTCTGCACTTTCTATTCTGAGAGAGTTTTAGTGACTAGCCTAGGGCCACACAGTGAAGTCTTCCTGGTCCAAAGTCAGCTTTCTATCCTCTATGCCAGCATTGTCTCTATAAGGTTATTATACTATAAAGTTATGAGTAGCATTGCCTCATAAAACAATGAAGAACGGAGGAAAGTACACATTAAAGGAAAGCCTTGACAGAGCTCAGTAAATTTAAATTATCTCAGGAGTATTCAAAGATGAAATTAGAAGGGGACAACTGACACAATATAGGAAAAATATGGAAAATTTTTGGTAACAAATATTTTGCTATTGAGGAGAGTGGAGCCCCCCACATTTTGCCTCCAAATTACATTCTTAGAACTATTTCTAGAAGAAGTGGATGTGGGACTGGAGCCAGCATTCAGAATGGTGTAATTTTTCTGGGAAATTTTTCATGAATATTACAAATCTTGTCTATTATGTAGATCATGTTTATATTGCATATATTCTCTCATCTTCTTCCCAAACCTTTCCTTTTGCTAACTTCTCTCCCTAATACCTACCCCTCCCTTCCCTCTCATTGGTCTTAATAAAAAGCTTAACAGAGTCAGCTGAGCTGTCTTCAGCAGAAGTATATGTTTTCTGTTAAGTAGAAATATTTGTAGGATGATGATTTATTCAATGTAGTAGTTCAGATACTTAATTTTTTTGTTTAAGAAATTATTTTTCCTTTGCTCCCACCTCCCCACTCCATTGAGGGGAAGAAAAAAGAAAAACAAAATCTTTGTAGCAAATATGTGTAGTCAAGCAGAACAAATTCTCACATTGTCTATGTTAAAAACCAGTATGTCTCTTTATCCATCTTGGATCTGGCAGCTGTTTGTCAGGAGCCATGCTTCATCCTTAGTTCTCTGGAATCATGTTTGATCACTGCATTTATATTTGTTTGAAAAGTTCATTGCACTTTTTAGAATGTAAATGTGAAAAAACCTAGGTTCCCTGGGAAAAGAATCACAAGGATAGAAGCATTTCAAAGAAAGTCTCATTAAATGATTCTCAGTCATCCATGGACTTTGTGTATTATTGATTCTCTCTATGTTTTTGTAGCATATAGTTTACCTCCAAAGTGAAGATAGAGCAGCCTCTTTCTTCTCCCTCCAGGCCCTGCTGCTTAATACCTAAATCAGCTTGGGTAGTATCTTTATAAATGCTTCTTTCATTTTTTATTGAATTTCTGCAACCTTTTTATTTTTTAGTTTTCAACATTCACTTTAAGATTTTTGAGTTCCAAAATTTTTTCTCCCTCCTTCCCTCTCCTTTTCTCTCCCCAAGACATCAAACAATCTGATATAGCCTATCCGTGTACTATCATACTAAACATTCCCACATTAGTTATGTTGTGAAAGAAGAATCAGAACGAAAGGGAAAAAAACATGAGAAAGAAAAAAAAATGAACAAAAAAGAGAAAATAGTATGCTTTGATCTGTATTCAGACTCCATAGTTCTTTCTCTGGATGTTGATAGCATTTTCCATCATGAATCTTTTGGAATTATCTTACAGCATAGTATTACTGAGAAGACTTAAGTCTATCAAAGTTGGTCATTGCACAATGTGTAACCCTTTTTTAGATCTAGTTCAGTTCTGGGTTGGGTTCTCAAGGGCTTCATTCCATCTCCTTTAGCAGGGGCTAAAGGAGAAAGCACTTTCAGGTACACTTACTGAGCATTTTGCATTTTCAGGGGGATGCTTAGGTCATGGTTCATACTGCCGTAATCAATAACTGTCCCATTGTTGAGTGTTCCATACCTCATTGTCTTACACATTGCTATTTCACATTGACCTTTCCTCCTCTTTTCAAATCTCGATCTTTTTGAAGTAACTCTTCATAGTTTTAAGAGAAGATATTGGCAGCAGAAACTACTCCTGGTCTGGAGTAAGACAGACATTGTTCTGCTTTAACATTTGGACATTGACATTTGTATTTTTTTTTTATGACAAGAATGAGCTCCTATATTTGCAGAAACTCATGAAAGCAACAAGAGCATAAATTTGGAACTGGAGAGGACCCTAGAGGTTATTGAGTCAAGCCCTCTCATTTTACAGAGGAGGAAGCAAAGAGGCACATAACTTGCCCAGTCATGTTGCTAACAAATGTCAAGAGGAAGATTTGAATTCTGGTCTTCCTGACTCCCCACACTCCCTAAAAACCCCAACAAAACAGACGTTAGGCTTCATTAAGAGATACAGTGCCCAGTACTAAGGAGTTAAGAGTCTTGCTATATATATTCTGCTCTGCTGTCTTGTGTTTATTTCTGGATACTGCATTTTAGAAAGGACTTTGATGAGCTAGAGAGTATCGAGAGGAGAGTAACCAGCATGGTGAAAGGCTTCAAGGCTATGCCATATAAGAAATGGTTGGAATGTTTAACCTAAAGATGTTTAACCTGGAAGGGAAGACTTCCAGAGGACTAAAGAGTTGTTTAAGCATTTTAAGGCTGTCAAAAGGGATCAGATTTACTCACTTTGGACTCAAAGTATATAAGAAGAAACAATGGTTAAAAGTTCTAAAAAGGAAGATTTAGATTTCGTGAAAGGAAGAACTTTTAAACTTTTGAATAGATTTATCTCAAACTAGCCTGGGCTTCTTGGAACACAGTAAACACTTTAGTAAACATTTGTTGCCTATCTGTTGCCTGTCTATTGTCTGCCTGCCTCCAGGAGGCAATGGGGTCCCCATCACTGGAAGTCTTCAGATAAAGACTGGGTAAACACTTGTGAAGAGGATTCTTGTTCAAGTACAAGCCTCTTTGACCTCCGAGATTTTGGAGTGTGTGTGTGTGTGTGTGTGTGTGTGTGTGTGTGTGTGTGTGAGAGAGAGAGAGAGAGAGAGAGAGAGAGAGAGAGAGAGAGAGAGAGAGAGACATTCTATGACTCATCTGTCAATCAGTTAATCATTCAATAAACAAACATTAAGGTCCTTCTCTGTGCAAGGCATTGGGCTGGTGCTTAAGAATTCAAAGATTAAAATGAGATATACTCTACCCTCATGAAACTCACACTTTGTACTGGGAGATAGCATACATATATAAATATCTGCAAAAGAAATATATACAGGATAACTCAAGGTAAATTTGTGTGAGAGGCACTAACAACTAGAGGAATCAGAAAAGGCTTTATTTGAAAAAAGTAGCATTTGAGCTGAGCTTGGAAGGAAAAGAGGGATTTTCAGATGGGGGGCGGAGTATATAGGGGACAGTCTGTGTAGTGACACAGAGATGGACATTTTGGAATATTAAGTATGAAGAGTGATGGATTTTAAGAGTCATTGGCATAGTGATAATAGATAAAGCTGTGGGAGGAGCTGAAATCATCTGGGTGGGAAATGTGGAAAAAAGAGAAGAGAGCAGAGAACAAGGTTTTAAATCAGTGGTTCTCAACCTTCCTAATGCTGCGACCCTTTAATGCAGTTCCTCATGTTGTGGTGACCCCCAACCATAAAATTATTTTCTTTGCTACTTCGTAACTGTAATTTTGCTACTGTTATGAATCGTAATGTAAATATCTGATATGCAGGATGGATTTTCATTGTTACAAATTGAACATAACCCACAGGTTGAGAACTTTTCATTAAAGCCGAATTTTTGCTTTTAAAGTGCCTTCTATAATAATTCATACATTGTAACTGTGTTGTCTTGCAGTCAGCCCTTTTAAAAAAATTGATGTCACTTTAAGTTCTTTTGTATTTCCTTCTGTCTTCTTAGTCAATAAACATTTATTGAGCCCTAACATTTGCCAGTTACCGTATTAGACAATGGGGATACAAAGATATAAGTGAAATAGTCTCTGCTCTCAAAGGGTTTATATTCTAAGGGACAGCCAACATATATACATGTAAGTATTTATAAAATATTTACAAAATATATGAGCGTATGTGTATATATATATATATATATATATATGTTTATGTATGAATACATATAAAGAAAATACAAAGTAATTTTCTGGAGGATGAGGGGAAAGCACCAAAATAAAAAAAAAATGTTAGCACTGTTAATCTTAGAGGTTATATAGAGGCAGCTAGGTGGTGCCATGAATAAAGTACTGGGCATGGAGTTGGGAATGCCTGGATTCAAATCTGACCTTATCCATTTACTATCTAGATAACACTAGGAAACGAATTTAACCTCAGTTTCCTCATCTGTAGAAGGGAGATAATAATAGCACTTAGCTCCTAGGGTTATTATAAAGATAAATTAAAATAATTATTTGTAAAGTACTTTGCAAACCTTAAAGCCTAGCTTTAATAAATAATTTAATATTTAATTAATAATTTAATAAATAAATGCTACCTGTTGTTATTTAAGAGGGCCCCTTTATTGAACTGATAAGAAAGTTGAGTCCCTAGTAGAACAAGTGACTTGCAAGCAGTCAAAACATTAAGTGGCGAGGTCAGGACTAGAATTCAGATCTTTTGTTTCCAAATCCTCCGAGGTACATGGTACCTTGCAGTTTTTTTGTACAGTGTCCCGAACTATACCAATTCATGTTGCTGATTGATTACCTGGGAGACAGCTCTCGTATTCTTCAGTGTAGATTTGAAACTATGCATCAAAAGCCATTAAACCATATATACCCTTTGATTTGGTAACATGCTACTAGGTTTATACCCTAAAGAGATCAAAGAAAGAGGGAAAGAATACATGTACATAAAAAATATATGGCAGTCTTTTTTTTTGTGGTAACAAAGAACTGGAAATGGAGGGAGTATCCATCAGTTGGGAAATAGCTGAACAAGTTAGGGTATATGGATGTGATGTTGTTGTTGTTGGTGATCCTTTGTTTTTGAAGAGGACCAATGACATCACAAGTGATGTCTCGACTTGTGAGTGAATTAGATTTAAGTGAGGCAGAGTTGCAAATGTTGTTAGCCTCATTCCTTCTTTCTGAGTCACCAGAGTTCAGTAGGACAGAAATCAAGATAGCTGACCCAGAATGCTTTGATGACCTTGATTTCTTCCAAGCTCTGTCCAAACTCTAAATGCTCCACAGCTCTTGCTTCAGCCACCTTCATGGCGTTTGGAAAGGCTCATTCCACTGGGGAAAGTCTTCACATGTTTGGAGTAGACATTCCCCTAACTAACTCACAGGTTTGAGACCTGTCAGTTACTCTTAATGTGCTGAAACACTATTGTGCTATAAGAAATGATGAAGGGGATGGTTTCAGAAAAACATGGGAAGACTTGTATGAACTTATGCAAAATGAAATGAGCAGAACCAGGAGAACATTTACAATAACAACAGTATTGTAAAGACAAACAACTTTGAAAGATTCAGAAACTCTAATCAACACAATAACCAACCACACTTCCAGAGGGCTCATGATAAAGCATACTGCCTACTTCTAGATGGTGGTAATAGATGCAGAGTACAGATTGAAGCATTTTTTTCTTGGACATGACTAATGTGAGAATTTGTTTTGCTTGACTATATAAATATTCATAACCAATTTTTTAAAAAAGGATTGAGTTTTTTTTTTTTGGAGGGGGTAAGGCAAGGCAATTGGGGTTAAGTGACTTACTTGCCCAAGGTCACACAGCTAGTAAGTGTCACATGTCCCAGGTCAAATTTGAACTCAGGTCCTCCTGACTCCAGGTCCGATGCTCTATTCACTGTGCTGCCTAGCTGCTCCTTTTTTTCTTTTTTACCGATGGATATGGGAAGAGTGGTGGAAAGGAGATAATTTGGAACTGAAAATGGAATAAAATTGAATTTTAAATAAATTCAGCATAGGAAACCCCTTGAGGTTTATCAAAGGTAGACTCAAGGTAAATTTTGATCTTTCATACCAAAGGTAGTGGTGACCTAAATGTTCTGATACATTAGATGGGAGTCTAGGAGTCTGTTTCTCAAGAGAAGTATCATGGTCTCTGCTTCCTTTCTTGTGTCTCTTTTTTTTTTTTAAATTTAATTATAGTTTGCATCATTCATTTCCACAAGATTTTGAGTTACATATTTTCTCCCCCTCTATCCCCCACCCACTGCCCCAAAACAGCCATCCCAGTGTGTCCCCCCTCCCCCAGT
>CM053587.1:245802065-245823315 GCA_028646515.1 Pseudochirops corinnae
ATAGATCTAGGAGAGACAATTTAAAAATTATTGCACTACCTGAAAGCCATGATCAAAAAAAGAACTTAGAAAGCATCCTTCAAGAAATTCTCAAGGAAAATTGTCCAGATATTTTAGAACCAGAGGGCAAAATAGAACTAGAAAGAATTCACCAATCACCTCTTAAAAAAGATCCCCAAAAGAAAACTCCTAGGAATGTTATAGCCAGGTTCTGGAGTCCCCAGATCAAGGAGAAAATGTTACAGGCTGCCAAGAAGAAGCGATTTGAATACTGTGGAAACACAATTAGGATACCCCAGAATCTGTCAGCTTCTACATTGAGGGATCGAAGGGCCTGGAATATGATATTCTGGAGATCAAGGGAGCTAGGATTAAAACCAAGAATCACCTACCCAGCAAAATTGAGTATAATGTTCCAGGGGAAAATACGGTCATTCAGTGAGGTGGAGGACTCTCAAACATTCTTGCTGAAAAAACCGGAACTGAAAAGAAAATCTGACACTCAAATACAGGAAGCCTGAGAAGGTAAACATGGAAAAGAAATCATAAGGAACTTATCGAAGTTGAACTATTTACTTGTCAACATGGAAAAAAAATAATTGTAACTTCTGAAACTTTTCTCAGTATGAGGATAGGTGAAGGGAATACAAATGTATATATATGTATACATGCACATATATCTGTGTAGGAGGGTTTATATATACTTATGAACACATATCTGAGTATGTGTATATATGTGTACATAGAGGACACAGGATCAATTGAATAGAAAGGGATGATACTTTAAAAGGTGAAATTCTGAGGTGGGAGAGGATTAGAATGAGAGGAGACATGGAGAGACAGAATGGGGTTAATCATCTCACATAGAAGGGGCTAGGGATAATTGTTACAATGGAGGGGAAGAACAGGAAGGCAAAAGAGAAAGAGTCAACCTTATTCTCATTGAGTTTGGCTTAGAGAAGGAATGACATAAACTCTAAACTGGGTATCTTGCCACACAGGAGAGAAGGGGGGATGGAGATGAGAGGTGGGATGATGAAGGGAAAGGCAGGGTGGGGGGAGAGGGTTGCTGGAAGTACACACTTCTGTAGAGGGACAGGGACAAGGTAGAGAATAGAACAAGGAGGGGTGGGATAGGAAGAAGGGACATATAATCGGTCTCTCACAATATGTCCACTATAGAGATGTTCTGCATAATTACACATGTACAGCCTATATTGAATTGCTTGTCCTTCCAATAGGGGTGGGTGACAAGAGAGGAAGGGAAAGAATCTAGAATTTAAAGTTCTATAATCAAATGTTAAAAATATATATGTATGTATATATTATTGTTATTATTATTAACTACATCCAACTGGGAATTAAGATATACAGGCACTGGGGTAGGGAGACCTATCTTGCCCTACCAGAAAGTCAGAGTGGCGATGGGGGAGGACATAGAAGACAGCAGATTGGGAGGGGAGGCTATACAGTGGGATTGCTGTATTGGGGTGGTGGGTAGGGGAAAAATGGGGAGAAAATTAGTAACTCAAAATCTCATGGAAATGAGTGACATAAACAAGAAAATAAATAAATTTAAAATTTAAAAAATAAAAATAAACAAAAAATAAAAATATCGGTGTTACTATGTAAAATAGGTTTCATTTAACTTTGTTTTACCTCAGTTATTAAAATATTCATTGTTATATGTAACATCCTTGACTTCCTTCAAGTGTCAGCTAAAACCCCACCTTCTGCAAGAAGTCTTTCTCTGCTACCTTTTAATCTTAGTGCCCTCCCTGAGACTATCCCAAATTTATCCTGTATCTATCTAATCTTCACACTATCTTGTTTGAAGGTAGTCACTTTTGTATTGTCACCCCCATTAGACTCCCTGGAAACAAGGCTTATTTTGGCTTTCGTATGTCCAGTTTTTAGCACTTATGCCTAGCACATAGTAGGAGCTTAATCAATGTTTGACTTGTTGCTTGTTAAATAAAGCCTTCATTGGAAGCAGGGTTTCATATCTAGTATAATTTAGATTAGAAATCTATAATAAGCTGTGGACCAATTCAAGTTTTTTTATTTACACAAAATAAAGCCATTTTGTGAATGCTTAGAAATACATTAAATATAATGATAGGGAACAAATGGAATGAGATAGATTTTCTAAGGAACAAGTTTTTAGTCTGTTTATAGACCAGGTTGTATTCTAGCTTTCTGGCTTTCTCTTTAAACTGAATGTAATCTAGAAGTGGAAAGGTGTTTGACTTGGTGGAGGAGGACTTACAGAGAGATGCTATAAATCACTATATATATATATATATATATTTGTAATGGTCCCAATTTGACTTATTAAAAACAATCAAACCTGTGGCATATAATAGAATCCTACTGCATTTAATCTCTTCTAGTTCCTGTAAGACTATGAAGTAGCTCCTTATCCCCCAGCACTAGAGAATTACAATGGATTTCTACTGTTGCTCAATTATATATAAGCCACAGGTTAAGCACATCAGGGAAGTGGTGAACAGAGAATAATTAGGGCATCCAGTGTATTTTATATTTACACAGTGTGAAGTAAAAGGAATTTATCACTCACATTGGCCAAGTGGGCAACACAAGTTTGTGTGAAGTGGAGATGGGTAATTGAGAATTTTTTTCTCATAAGGATAGACAGACAAGGATTTCTCTTTCAGTCAAATGGACATTAATGTAGATACCATTGCAACGAATGGGTCTCATAACAATGCACAATTTCCTAGCCCTGAAGTTCAACTACCAAATAAAACACAAATCTAGATGAAAAGTCTATTGGCTCTCCTAGCCCCGTGCTGTTTTATTTGTTCACTGAAATGGAACTGAAAAAGAACAATAACATATTGTATTTCAGGAACACTTGTTGGCGACACAGTTCACGTGACAGGCACGTGGGACACTTTTCTTGACCTATCTATGTAACTATCAACTGTTAAGGAACTTCTTCTGAGTCACAAATGGTTTTGTAAAGAGTTCTCCCTTCTTTTTGATAGATAGTTGTTTGGCTCTTTTAAAGTGTAGTGATCTGTAAGCCAATGCTGTCCTAGAAAGCTGGTAAGGTGTCAGGAAATGGCAAGGCCTCTTCTAAGCCCTTGGTTGATGAAAAATACCAAGATTAGCAAAATGACATCCTGGACCAGACATTTTCTTCATTTAGTCCTGTTGTTGTACATGCATTATTTGGTTATGTGCTTATGTGGAAAACACTGTAAGGAAGAACTCTGAGAATTCCCATGTGGAAAGGCCAGGAACTGCCTCCTCCAAGACTTAAGCAGTTTAGCTGTGGTCCTGGTACATAGTTAGAAACTATGTGACTTCCCTGGAAAGAGGTCTCTGAGACTCTACAGGAAGAACAGTGTTTTGCTTACAGAGCATGCCTCCACAATCTTTCTCTCACTGTAATGGTTTTTCAATCTGTCTCACTGAGTTTCCTTGCCTTAGTTGCAAGTACTACTTCCTCTTAAATGATCATCCATATTCTAAATATTCTTCTTCCACTCCCTCCTGGTTTACTCATCTCCTAGCACATTTCAAATTCTACTTTTCCTTCCTCTTTACTCCTTCCTCTCTATGAGGGCACTTCATCTCCCACAACCTCCTTCAGTCAAGTCAAGTCAAGAACTAACTATGAAGTGCTTACGATATAGCCAGGCTTTCCCTTTGGTTCTGGGGACACAAATACAAGCAAATAGTGTGACAGTCCCTATCCTCAAAGACCTTACATTCTTTCACTTTTTTTCATTGTTTAATTACTTTTTAAAACTTTTATTCATTTTGTTTTTAGTTTATGGAATAAAACAAGCATTTCCATAACACAGAATAATAGAAAAAAGATGGCTGCACATGAAACTGCAAATCTATTATGAACAACTTGCTATTTCTTTTAAATACATAATAAAGTTAGCGTGTAAATTGCTTTTTTCCCTCTTTTTTCTTCCCTCCCTCCTCCCCCTGCCCTATAGTTGACTACCACTAGACACAAATATGTATGTGCGTATATGTGTGTATAGATATGCATAGATATATAAAATCATTCTATACATACTTTAATTTAACAGTTCTTTCTCTGGATCCAGATAGCATCTTTCTTCATATGTCCTTTGTAGTTATTTATAATATTATAATATTTATAGTAGACAAAATGGCTTATTTGCTCAAAGTCATTCTTAAAACCATATTGCTGTTACTGTACACAAAGTCTCTTGGTTCTGTTCATTTCACTCTTCATTATTTTGCGCAAGTCTATCCATACTTTTCTAAGATCATAGAGCTCATAATTTCTTATGACATAGCAGTATTCCATTACAATCACATACCACAACTTGTTCGGCCATTCCCTAATTGATGGGTATCCTAATTGATGGGCATTCTAATAGAGGAATGTAATACATAAAGGGGAGTTAAAATGGGGTGGGATATGGTGTGTGATGGTAAAGACCAGAGAATGAATGGTAGCAGATGTGAGTGCTTCCTCAAAATGGAGGTTTGGGAAAGAACTCACCAATTAGAGAAGGGAACTGTATGGACAAAGGAAAAGGCACCTGAGGCATGGTAACAAAGTCCAGATAATGATTAGCAAAGTTTTTTCTGATGGAAGACTCTTCCCCTACTCTCCACTCTTACTCTCCTACCCCTAAATCTCAGGGTCATGAAAGAGGGGTGGGCATACTCTTTGATCCTCACTGTTGCTTCCCAACTATTCCTCAACCAGAAACCCTAAATAGACTCTGATGCACAACCATCAATTTATATTCATTTATATCCTACTCTCTCTGTTCTTGTTCTCATCTACTGGGAAGTGAACAGCTTGTTAAGAAGATTTTGTCTGAGAATAGGATTTCAATTTCTGGACCATAGTATAAAATCTAGAAATGACATTAACTATTTACTAGAACTAAAGTGCCCCTAAAAAGGCTAATAAGAATACATTTGCCTGAAATCTTACACAGCTAATTGAAATTAGGTAGCCATCCAGGTGGTGTAATTGGTGGAGTGCTGAATTGAGAGTCAGGAAGAACTTGAGTTCAAATTCCACCTCTGACCTTTAGCAGCTTTGTGTGACTTTGAGCAACTTACTAAATCTCCCTCAGCTTCACTCTGAACATTTGTGAAAAGTAACACAATAATAGCACTTACCTCACAGAGTTGTTTAGGAGAATCAAATGAAATAATTTATGTCAAGTACTTTGCAAACCTTAAAGCACCATATACATGTTAGCAATTTAAAAGGCTTTAAACTCACAAAGGAAGGAGACAGAAAACTGCTCATGTATATCCACCAAGCTAGCTGCCTTTAAGAATATATACTATGCACAAAGAAAAATAGCAGGAGAGGAATACAGAATTGCACAGGAAACAAAAATCCAAGAAAAGAGCCAGCCATAGAGTTGATGATCTCGGATGTCTGCACACAAATGCACAAAGTACACACAATAAGCAAAGTGATTATAAAGCATCAACCTTTAGTTTCATAAAGTATTGGATTCTGTTTGGTGAGGGAAGATCCATAACTGGAATATATATCTAGAAAGGTAAGCTTTATACAATAGAAACAGTCTACATAAAATTGAAGGCTAAATAGTATTATGTATTATGAAAATATGAGGATATTCAGGAAAAAAAAGTTAAGGAGAAGAAATGATGGTAAACATTTGAGTATAGATGAACAGATGCAAAAACACAAATGATGGGGTGGCTAGGTGGTGCAGTGAATAGAGCACCAGCCATGGATGACCTGAGTTCAAATGTGGCCTCAGACACTAAACACAAAAAACTAGCCATGTGACTTTGGGCAAGTCACTTAACCCCAATTGCCCCACCTCCTCCCCTCCAAAAAGCAAAAACAAAAAAACAAAAAACCCACAAATGATACGTACATATTATATGCCATTTGGACAGAAAAAAAGAAATAGACAATAAGTTTAGAAGTAAAACACAAACCCAGAATGAAGGCATGAAGCAGTAGTGATAGGGACTTCAATGATCTGGACACTTGGTAGAGTTTTTTTCTGCCCAAAGCAGAGTCAGTAATAAGTTCTTAAAGGTAAGTTCATCCTTCAAAAGATAAAGGAGTGCACAAATCAAAATTCCCTTCAGGATCTGATTCTTGCCAAAGGTTAGAAATGCCAAGATAGAAATAATGGGAATCTTGGAATTTTGTGATTGGAGAAAGGAAAGTTAGGTGTTATCTGACACATACCTAATCTTAAAGAGAGAAGATTTCAAAGTGATCAGGGAAAGGATAGGGAGAATACTACACTCTAGTATTCTATAGGGGAAGAAATTCTAAAGAGCGACAGGAATTCAAAAAAACAAAAAAGAAAAAATTTCATTGAACAGAAAATGATAGGTTAAAGAGACAGAGTTAGATGCTAAGAGCTCACCAACTTAGACTTTTTTTTAAATGATATTTGGCTCAGTGGATAGAGTGACAAGGATAGAGTCAGGAAGGCTCATCTTCCTGAGTTCAAATCCGGCCCCAGCTATTTACTAGCTGGGTGACCTTGGGCAAGTCACTTAACCCTGTTTGTCTCAGTTTCCTCATCTGTAAAAAGCTGGAGCTGGAGAAGGAAATGGCAAATCACTCCAATGTCTTTGCCAAGAAAACCTCAAATGGGGTCATAAAGAGTCAGACACAACTGGAAAATGACTGAACAACAACAGAAAATAAAAATAAGGAAAGGTAACAGAAGATGAATACAAAATCTTATCATGACCCTACAGGAATAGGATCAGAAATGCTAAAGCTCAGGATGAACTGAGGCTCTGAAGAAAGCTAAGAGTAACGAAGAAGGGGTAACGTTTATTGGTCATTTTCCTATATTAGTGAAAAGGAGGGTCAAAGAAAAGGTACAAATGCCACTTTGGGTTGATAGGATGATTTTAACAAATGAGAAAGAGAAAACAGAATTGCTTAGCTTTTGTTTTGCCATTTTTTCATACTAAGGAGAATGCTTGGTCTGAAAATAATAATACAAAAATGCCTAATAAGGAGTTGATAGCTGAGGAAGTAAAGAGATAGTAAGGATGCATTTAACTGCCCAGAGGAATTCAAGTCACCTGGCCCAAATAAAAGACACTATGGGAGATGTATTTACAAGTGGATCCTCTCATGTGTTTAGAGAATAGTTAATACCTATCCTACAAAAATGATTCTCATCAATAGGTAGAAGGCACTCTAACAAATTCTTTATGAGATATATATGTACTAATAAAAAAAAAAACCATGGAGAGAAAAGCAAAGAAAAAGAATTACAGAGTAATGTCACTAACAAATTTAGATGCAAACATTTTAAATAAAGAATTACAAGGATACTACAGAAAGACGTGGAAAATAATTCACTATCATTAATTTGTATTCACATTGGTTATACAAGAATGGCTCAACACAAGAAAAACAATTATCATAAGGAATCATATAAACAACAAACATAACAAAAGTTACATTACTGTTTTAGGAGATGTAGGAAAAGCTTTTGACAAAATACAGACTTAATTTATATTAAAAATCCTCTAAAAAGCATAAGTATGTTGTTCAGTCATTTCAGTCATGCCCAACTCTTCGTGACTCCATTTGGGGTTTTCTTGGCAAAGATACTGCTTTCTCCAGCTCATTTTACAGATGAGGAAACTGAGGCAAAGAGGATTAAATGACTTGTCCGGGGTCACACAGCTAGTTAGTGTCTCAGACCAGATTTGAACTCAGGAAGATGAGTCTTTCTGATTCTAAATCTAGTACTTTATCCAATGCACCATTTAAAAATCCTCTAAAAAGCATAAGAATGGAAAAACCCTTCCTTAAGATGATCAAAAACATTTTTCTAAAAACAAAGAGCTAACATTATTTGCAATGGAAAAACGAGATGCTTTGTCATCACAAAAAGGGATGAAAGGATGTCTCCACTCCTCATCATTATTTGATATAGTACTAGAAATGCTAATGAAGAGAAAAAAACTAAAATAGATGGCATGATGCATATCCCAGATAATCAACAAAGAAAATAATTGGACAAATAATCGCATTAGAATCATATCAAGATACAAAATAAGTCCCCCCAAATCATGAACCTATCTACATGTTACTAATAAAAACCTGGAAGACACAATAGTAAAAGAAATTTCATCCAAAATAACTATAAATGTCAAGGAGCTAATCAACTAAGATACATTTGAGGTTTATGCAACTATAACTATAAATATTCTTTACAGAAACAGAGACAAATAATGGAGAAATATTTTATTAATGATTAGGTCATACCAATATGCTAAAATGAACACATTACCTATGTTCATTTACAAATTTAGTCTTGGACAGGTCAAATTATATAAAGAGTACTTTGTATAAACAGAAAACAAAAACAAAATTCATTTGGAATGCCAAAAAGGCTGGACTTGAAAGGAAAATAGTGAGAGAAATACAAATGAAGTGAGCATAGCAACAGCAGACCCAAATATTTGGTACTCATTCAAAACAAAACAAAAAGATCAGTAGAAAAGATAATAACCCAAGAACACATATTAATGGACAAAGGACTTCATTTTCACAATAATTACTTGGAAAACCAGAACACAGATTGACAGAAATTAGAACCAAGGGCATAGATTATCCAATATATACAAGATACAACACACACACACACACACACACACACACACACACACACACACACACACCCCAAACAAAGCACAACCTCAAAATGAACACTAGATCTTAATACAAAAAGCCGTATCATCAAAAAATTAGAAAATATTTAAAATAGGAATAGTTTAGACTTAGAGCTAGAGAGTGAGTTCTTAACTAAAGGAATGATCCTAATCAGTAATCAACAAGTATTTATCAATATACCTATGTTTCAGGCACTGTGCTTGGTACTAGAGATAAACAATAGAAAGAATAAAATGCTCCTGACTGGCAATTATCTTATATTCTAATGGGAGAGATAAGTACATGCAAAAATATATACAGCACAAAAATAAATGGAATAAACACAAATGTTTGTATGGGTAGATATATATGAATATATGTATATACATATATATGTATGTTAAATATTAGGTAATCAGAGAAGGAGGACACTAGCACTTGGGGAATCAGAAATGGCTTCATGCAGATGATACTTAGGCTGAAATTTAAAAGAGAAGAATACTGTAAAAGGCAGAAGTAAGGTACCAGGCACAAGGGACCAGCAATAAAAAGACACAGAAACAGCAGATGGAATGTTGTGTATGAAGAACAGAAAGAAGACTAGTTAGGTTGTGTCACATAATGTAGAAGAAGAAGAATATCCTGGAAAAGGCTATCCACATGCAGAGAAAGAACTACAGAGTCTGAATGCAGATTGAAGCAAACTACTTGCTCTCTCTCTTTTTTGTTATGTTTTGTTTTGTTTCTTCTTTCTCATGGTTCATTCCATTGGTTATAATTCTTCTTTACAACCTGAGTATTGTTTAATGTGAAAGTATATGTAGAAGCTATATCAGATTGCATGCTCCCATGGAAGGGGGGGCGGGGAGGAGAGGGAGAGGGAGAAAATTTGGAACTCCAAAACTTGTGGAATTGAATGTCATAAACTAAAAATAAATAAATTTAAAAGAAAAGGAAAGAAGAATATCCAGTGGGCCTGGAAAGACAGGTAGGGGCCAGGTTCTGTAGCATTTTAAAACTAAACAGAGGAGTTCATATTTTATTCTAGAAGCAACAGGAACCCATTGGAGTTGGCTGAGTAGGGGAGTCGTACAGTTAGATTGGCACTTGAGGAAAATTACTTTGGCAGCAGTGTGTAGGACAGAGTAAAAGATCATTCCAATTATATAAAATTGGAAAGTTTTTTCATGAAAAAAGATCAGTGCTATCCAGTCTTTTTATATAATTTCTCTCCATACACTCCATACTTCAGACAAACTAGACTGCCTGCTGAAAACAATCTATGCTCTTCAGATATTTATACCTTTCCTCACAATGTTTCAAATGACTTCCTCTCCTCCTCCTCCTCTTTGTTAAATTCTTTTTCATCCTTTGAAACCTAATTGAAATGTCACTTCCCCTTGGCAAAAAAATTTTCCCTTAAAATACACCCAGTACTTTATTTGACAACTCTGTAATGGATTCATGTAATATCACTACTTTGACTTGTTATGTATATGTTACAGCTGATAAACTGTACAGTTCATGATGGTTTCATGAGAGTAGAAACTATTTCTAACCTCAACATTTTGTCTCTCCTGGGGCCTACTATCTTGTGCTCTACATAGTAAATAAAAAGGCAGCTAATCGTGCAATGGATAGAATTATGGACCTGGAGATAGGAAAATGTGAGTTCAAATCCTAACTCCCTACATTACCTTACTCCCTGAACAATTCACTTAACTTCTTTTACTCTCAGTTTCCTCATCTGTGAAACAGGAATAATAATAGCTCCTACTTCCCAGGGTTGTTGTGAGGATAAAAAAAGGAAATTTGTAAAGTGCTTTACAAACCTTGAAGTGCTATAAATGCTAGCCATGGTGAAAATTAAAATGAAGAAAAGGATGGTAACATTTTGGTGGACAAAAAAATGACATAAGAACATCTGCTTCTGAAGCCTACCTGAAATGTGGCAAATGTTGGAATGTTAGAAAGAACGTTTGTTCAGAATGTTAGAAAGAACGATGGCAGAGGTTGAACCAGGAAAAGAGAATTTTAAAAACTAGATGATAAAATTGTCAGCCATTTCTAAAATTTTATAAAATATAGAGGAATTCCTAAAGGTTCTTCAGTAAAATTTTAAAATTTAGGAAAGTAAGGATAGGGGAGACTACAAAGTCTTGGACTGTCAAGAGCCCTGCCATCTTCCCAGTCACTCAGGACTGTAAACTCAGAGGCATCCTTCATTACTCACTTGCTTTCACTCTACAAATAAAATCTCTTGCCTAATCTTCTTGTTTCTACCTTGACATCATCTCTCCCATACATCTGCTTCCCTTCCTTCACAAAGCTGCCCTTCTAGTACAGGTTCTCATCACCTTACACCTGATCTATTGCAATGGCCTTCTGGTTGTCCTTTCTTCCTCGAGTCCCTCCTTATTCCAGTCCATCCTGTATTCAGCTGCCAAAATGATCCTCTTAAAGTGAAGATCTGACCATGTATCACACACACACACACACACACACACACACACACACACACACACACACACACACACCCCTCCATTCAATAAACTTCAGTGGCTCCCTATTGCCTCCAAGATCCAGCATAAAATCCTGTTTGGCTTTCAAAGTCCAACAAAGCATGGCCCCTTCTCACCTTTCCAATCTTGTTACACATTACTTCCTGACACATATTTTATGATGCAATAATATTGGCTTTCTTGCTCTTATTTCTATTCCATTTAGAGACATTTCCACCCCAAATGGACTATTTGGGCCAGACCTGTGGTAAAGCCTTCCAAGATGGTGTTGGTTTGATCCACCACAGTCAGATACATTACACCTTGACATGACATGGTGGTCATTTTGGTGCTCTTTGAGTGCGAAGAACAACAACCATTTCTATTCCCTTTCCTTATTCCATGACTTTTCACTGACTGTCCCCCACATCTGGAGTACTCTTCTTCATCTCTACCCCCTGGCTTCATTCAAGATTCAACTCAAATCTCACCTTCTATCTTTACCAGTTCTCACCCTGCTCTGCCCTCTACTTCCACAATGCCTTCCCTCTGAAGTTATTTTTCATTTACCTTGTATATATCTTGTTTGTATATATGTTTGCAAATTGTTTTCCTTGTTAGAATGTGAGTTCCTTGAGGATAGAGGCTTTGTTTTTGCCTTTCTTTGTATCCCCATCCCTTAGTACAGTGCTGACACATAGTAAGCCTTCATAAATGCTTGCTTACTCACTGACCCACCAAAACACCATTTCCTTTTTCTTTTTCTAAGTGTCCCAAATTTGTTCTCATCTTTCATTTTTTCCCACCTTTTCCTTCTTCCTCTGATGACTTCTTCTCTCTGCCTCCATTCTCTCTGCCTATTTCATTCTCTTTTTACTCTGGTAAACCAAATCAACTAGGCGGTACAATGGTCAGAGTGCTGGGCTTGGAGTCAGGAAGACTCCTTTTCCTGAGTTGATATCTGTCCTCAGACACTTACCAGTTGTTTGATCTTGGGCAAGTCACATAACCCTGTTTACCTCAGTTTTCTTATCTGTAAAATGAGATGGAAAAGGCAATAGCAAATCAATCCAGTGTCTTTGCCAACGAACCCCCAAGTGGGGTCACAAAGAGTTGGATGTGACTGAAATGACTGAATAACAATAGTCCAGACAGGAGGCAACAAGGACCTGAATTAGAGGGGTTAATATGAGAATAAAGAGAGAGAAATGTATATGCATTGCTGTGAAGACAGAAACAAGATTTGGCAACTATTTGGGTATGTTGGATGAATGAGAACAAGAAGTCAAAGATGGTGCTGAGGTTGTGAATTTGGGTGATTAGAAGGATGGTAGTACCCTCGACAATAATGGAGAGGTTTGGGAAAGGAGTTGAGGTGGAGATAGCGTGTTGTATTCTGGATGTCTTGAGTCTGAGATGCCTATGAATCATCCATTCCAAAATGTCTGAAAAACTCCAGGAAGAGACAAGACCCAAATCTGTAAATCTGAGAGACAACTGCATAGAAAGGGTGATTGAATCCCTGGTAGCTAAGGAGATTACCAGATGAAAGTGTGGAGACAGAAGAAATCCCCAAACCGGATTGTCTTACAGGGGGAGCACACATTAATTTTTGGTATTACATTAAGATGATGGACCTAAGAAAGTCTAATGGTAAAGTAATATTTTTTATAATTAAATAAATAATTGGCCTGCTGTCCTTTGTATAGATTATAGCATTATATCAGAAAGCAGGAATAGTTGGGGGGGAGGGGATTTTGATATAACAAGGAAAACAAAAAATAAAAGGAGAATTAGCAAAAGAAGTGGGAAATGACAGCAGATCCAAGCAGTAACCAAAGTCATAACCAATCACCTGGATGATGTCTTTAGGTATCTGAGGCTATTATATGAGCTACTTGTTCCCAAGTAGGTCAAGACTTTAGTCTGAATGCTACTGGAGGCAGTGTGTTAAAGGAAAGGGATGCGGATTTGGAGCCAAAGAACCTTAGTTCAAATGGCCAGCTTTGGTTCCAATCCCCAGACCTAACACCTTGAGCAACTCACTTATAACCTCTCTGAGCCTCACTTTCCACATCTGTAAATTAGAGTGTTGACCTACATAATCTCTAAGGATCTTGTAATGTTAAATCTGATGGTCATATGAATTTATTTAGGCTAAAGGAGGATATTCTTGTCTCATTGCATCTCTAATGGGTTGCTTCCCAATGCCAACTCCCTCACAATGCTCGTCTAGTGAATGATCTGTCATCTTGAACAGCTTCAATAATGGAAGAAAATACAAAGAACTTCACAGCAAGTTCATCCCACAGGTAACATTTTGAAGAAGCGGCATTTGCTTTTCTTCTTGTGCTACACTTCCTGCTCCCCTCCCCAAATGCAAACACAGGGATCATTATATCATAATTATCATTTCTCATACATTGAGAAGCCAGCAATTAGCAAGCACAGCAAAGCCAATTGAAGACTTGATGTAAAATACTTCTAGGCACTTCCTCGACCTCCTTCGCATACGTGAGGCACTATTGGATTGGAATACTACAAATGTCAGATTTTTTCAATATAATGGTTAGTTTTATGGAACTTTTTTCTCTCTTTTTTATTCTTTGTTATAAGGGGGGATACAGTGGAAAACAAAAGCATTTTTAAAAAAAAGAGTAACAGTAAAATGTTAATAAAAATTAAAATAAATCAAAACATACTCTCCCCAATCTATTAGAAAAATGTTTACTTGACTTCTCTTGTGAAACAAAAGTTTCCCACTCATTCTTGCTATCTACTGGATTCAATTCAAGTCCACAAACTTATTTATGTCAAATTTCTTTAATATTACAGGGTCATGAATATCTTCTTGCAGTACAAATTCAGGCTCATACATTTAAGTGATTCTGGCCAATGTTTAAAAAATATTTGTTGAATGAATGGATGGATGAATGAATGAATATTCAAAAGCCTCTTTCAATCAATCAATTTTTAACCTTGGGGGAGGGGAAGGAGGAAGAATTCTGGAAAAACAGTTTCCGTCATTTCTCTCATCTTGTTTGATGGCCAAAAAAAGCTTTTAATATTATTTTATCTTGCTGTGTATAATTGACAGTTTTATTCATAGATTATAATCTGTCATTGTTGACTGATGCTTTATTTGAATGAAAACAAAGTAATCTCTCTGGTACACTGAGCAAAAATATTGGGAGTTGTGGGAGAGAAAAAGAATTTTCATGGCTGTTTTTACAAAAGTTACAAAAAGGAATTGAAGTTATTCTCTTTCAGTCTATACTTGGTGTGCTAGAAAGGGCACTACACTTGGCATCAGGATGACCTAGGTTCAAATTCCTGATAACAGTCACTTAGTATCTCTAAACCTCAGTTTTCTTACCTGTAAAATGAGCATAATAATGTACAGTGCACTACCTACCTGATAATATGAGGAATTCCAAGGAATTTGGGAAGATTTGTATGAATTGATGCAGCCCAAAATAAGCAAAGCAAGAAGAAGAATACACGTAATAACTATAGCACTGTAAATGCTCAGTAAAAGGAAGATGGGCATTGAATAATGGGGAAATACTAATGAAAGTGATAGTGATGCAAAAAAAAAAGTAAAGAAAAAAATCAATGAAACATTACAACTGTATTGAGAAGAGCAGAAGGAGTTCAGAAGGGGTCATAGACAAGGGGGGCAATCTTGTTCCTATCATGTTAAATTTCATATACAACTTAAAATTCTGTAATAAATTCACTTTTCATATATAATCTCTTCTATTCTTCATTGCACATAGAAATGTTTATTGCTATTTGTTAAATCCATAATAATAATTAAAGTCTTAGGAAAGATACAATAAAATATATCTCTTCCCTAATATCACAGAAGTAGAGAACTATGAGGAATATTACATTATTAGACAAGGTTTCTGTACTGGATGTTTCTGTTTGATGATCTTCAGTTTTGCTAAAGTATTTTCCTCCCACAAGGGAGAGTTCATTCTGATGGGGGATAACTTCAATACAATGACAGAAAACATTGACAAAAAATTTTTTAAATAGTGATAATCCTGATTATATTGGCTTCTTTCTCAGAGAAAAAAAAAATTGGTGGCTACTATGTAGTTCCCAAGAGTGTTTAAGTCATATAGGGTCTCAGCTCTTGCACCCTTTTTTCTCAGACCAATCACCTGAAACTTGTGGGTAAAGGAAAGAAAAATACATGTATATGGCTGGCATGGTACAAGGAGTTTACTGTCTTTAAGGCTTTTGATTATGACCATGAATAGCTAGTGTTCATTGTACTATTATCACCATCCTGATAAAAACCATTATTTAATGGCTAATGAGATGACACTATATGACTAGCATACAAAACAGAATGCCTTCTAGGAATTTATGCAATAATCTAAGATAAATACTGACATGGATAAATATATAAAGAACATTTTAATGACAAAGAAAATTCATTCTAAAACTTATACTACTTCCTCACTACTCATTCCTTCTTTAAGCCTTTGTCATTTGGCTTTTGTTCCCAATGTTCTACTAAAGCTATGTTTTTCAAGATCGCAACTGACTACCTTTCTAAATTCAGTGAACTTTCTTCATTCCTCATTCTCCTTAACTTCTACTGCATTTGAGAACATTTATTGATTAGTCCCTCCTTTGGGGCTCATATCACTTCCATGACATTGCATTTATCTTAGTTTTGCATCTATTTTCTTTTCTCTTCCCTCTCCCCCAGAGGAGGAAGCAGCTCCCAATGTTTAGTCCTTGGTCTCTCTGTTGTCCCACTACACATTCATCCATTCTCACAGCTGAAACTATGATAGTTCATGCATATATTGAGAGTTACCAGACCAATATCTCTAGGAAGTTGTGGGGCATTCTTTACACCTACTATCAAAGAAGACTAATTCCCCAAAGAATCAGTTATCCTAAGCTAATTTCCCAAAGTTAAGTGGGGTAATTAACAAATCTGCCTAATAAGCAAATTCACTTAAAATGCATATTTTTTGACTCATGATGGAAAATGCTATCCACATCCAGAGAGAGAACTATGGAGTCTGAATGTAGATCAAAGCATATTATTTTCTCTTGTTTTTGTTGGTTTCTTCTTTCTCATTGTTTTTCCTTTTTTTCCTTTTTTTCTATTTTGTTGCTTTATTATTTATTTTTCCCTTATCACATTTAATTTATTTTGAAGAGGCAGTGTTTCTAGCCATCGAGATTAAGTTTCCAACCACTCCTGCCAAAGCTTTTGGAGAAATACACAAGCCAGGGACCTGAAACAGTGCCATGAAAATGATAGTTGTTCCTCTGTCTAGTAGGTTCATCTACATCCTGCTTGGATGGTTCATCCCAATTGCCACAATGCTTGATATTTTTAATGCTAAAAATCACCCCAAAGCTGATAAATTTGCTTTTTCAAAATCTAAAACCATACTGTCCACAATATAATATATAATGCTTTTTTAAGTGAAAGGAACTTTGAATATATGCTAATTTGCTTGATAAATCAAAGACTTTAGGGCACATAATGGTAAAAGATTAAAAGAGGAGAAAAATATGTTTTAAAAACAGCTAAGATTATCCCACTATATATTAAATGTTTTCAAAACATTAAAATACTTTTTATTAGAGACATAGACGTGTGTGTGTGTGTGTGTGTATGTGTGTGTGTTTTAAGCAAATTGACTACAAAGATGGGTAAGAGTTAGGGTCTATTGATTATTTTCACTCCACTTAAAATACTGATCTTTGTTAAGTCAGACTACTTCTAGACTTGAATCAGGGCATCAGGGTGTACAATGAGATGTATTTTTTTTTTCTCCACACAGTCAATGAGGGAATTGTTTTGCTTGAATATGCATTTTTGTTATAGAAATTTGTCTTTCTTTTTCAATGTGGTAAGAATAAGAGGGAGAAAAATAGATTTCTGACAATTTAAAAAATAGAACTTTAAAAAGATAAGGGGTAGATTTATGAATCAGAAGAGACCTGAGTCTGAATCCTGCTTCTGACGTTTGCCACTTGTGTGATTAAGAGAACAACAAGGTGTTTGTCTTTGATAAGCTCCAGTGAGCAAGCACAGATGAACTAGATCCATAGATATGGAAAGAACTAGAAGGTAAGATTAGTGAACTTCAATCAGTGATCTTTAAGAAATGAAGGAGCACAGGAGGGATCATTGTTGTTCATCTTTCATTTTCAAAGAAGACCAATAGTACAGGATTGGAGAAGGAAAAATATCTTCGTTTTCAAAAATGAGGAGGGAAAACCAGTGAGTCTGACTTCAAGTCCTGGCCAAATTCTGAAACTAATTTTAAAGAAATGATCAGCAAACATCAAGAAAACCAGTGATTATAACAAAAACCAAGCATAGTTTCATAAGAAATAGGTAATGCTAGACTAACAATACATCCTTTTTGACAAAGTTAATAGTCTAGATTGGGAGAATGCTATAGCTATAGTTTCCTTAGATTTTGTTATTCCTATAGACAAGAGAAGAGATATATGTCATACAATAGTATAGTTAGGTGAATTTGAAACTAGTTAAATGGCTGGACCCAAAGAGTAATCTTTAATGGTTTAAAGTCAGTTTAGGAGTATTCTAGTGATGTGCCCCAGGGTTCTTTGATTAGCTCAGTACTGTGTAACATTTTTACCTGACTTAGATAAAGGTACAGATGACTTGCTTATCAACTTTGCAGATGGCAGGCATTAAGCAGGGAAAGATAGCTGACACTGGATGTTACAGTAAGGAACCAAAAATACCTCAGCAGATTAGAAGATGACTAAATCAATTCAGATGAAATTTAATAGGAATACATTTGTAGTGTTTTTTTAAATCCACATAACAATTATAAGATAGAGGAAGAATGGCTAGAGAGTAGTGCATCTGACCAAAAAAAAAAATGGTTTTTAATGGACCAGAAGCCAAATACAAGTTAATACTGTAATAAGACAACTCCCCCAAAATTAATGTACTGAGAGGCATATTACCCAGATTAGGATAACATAGGTCCACTCTATACTGGTTAGATCACATCTAAAATATGTTCAGTTCTACACACCATATTTTAGGAAGGACAGTGATAAACTGGAGAGAAATCAGAGGAAGGAAACCATAATAGAGAAGGGCTGCGAAATCATGTCATATAACTATACCCAAAGGGCAATCAAACTGTGCATAACCCTTTGACCCAGCAATACCACTACTAGGTCTGTATCTTAGATCATAAAAAAAGAGAAAAGGACCTACTTTTACACAAACATTTATAGTAGCTCTTTTTGTGGTGGCAAAGACTGGGATATTAAGGAGATGTCCATCAGTTGACGAATGGTTGGACAAGTTGTGGTATATGAATGCAATGAAATACTACTGTGATATAAGAAATGATGAGCAGGCAGATTTCAGAAAAACCTTGAAAGACTTACATGAATTGATACAAAGTAAATCGAGCAGAACCAGGAAAATATTGTACATAGTAACAACAACAACATTGTGCAATGATCAACTATGATTAACTCTGCTATTCTCAGAAATACAATGACCCAAGACAATTCCAAAGGACTCATCATGGAAAATGCTATCCACATCCAGAGAAATAACTAATCTAGTCTGAATGCAGATTGAAGCATACTATTTTCACTTTCTTTATTTATATGTGTGTGTGTGTTTTCCTTTTGGTCTGTTTCTTGTTTCACAACATGCTTGATATAGAAATGTTTTACATGATTGCATATAAATAACCTACATAAAATTACTTACTATTTGGGGGGGGGGGGGCTGGAGGGAGAAAATTTGGAACTCAAAAACATTTTTTAAATGAATGTTTAAAATTATCTTTACACGTAGTTGGAAAAAATAAAATACTATTTATAAAAAAGAGAAATCATGTCCTACAAGGATTGGTTAAGAAACATGCTATAGTGGACAGGGAGTTGGATTTTGAGTCAAGAACACCTGTGTTCAAATCTTGCTTCAGACACTTACTGTGTGACTCTGGGCAAGTCACTTAACCTCTGGGCGTCAGTTTCCTCATCTGTAAAATAAGAGTGTTGGACTCTATGACCTCTCAGATCTAAATATGCTATCCCATGAACTGGGGGAATATAGTAGGGAGAAGTGTTATGGTGGACATGATAGATGTTTTCAAGTATTTATAGGGTTACCATATGTTTTTGTGCTCTTTCTAAAGAAAAAGATCTAAGAGCAATGTTTCTAATATGCAGAGAAGGAAATTTAGGCCCACCAGCTGCAAGCATCTTCTCCAACAGAATCACCTTGTATTTACTTTGTACATATTTTATAAATGTTTATTTAAGTACATGTTGTCTCCTCAACAGAATGTAGTCTCCCTGAGAGCAAGAACTGTCTCACCTTTGCCTTTATATCCCCCCAATTCTATCCCAGGGTGTGGCACATAGTAGACAGCTAATAGCTGCCCTTTACTAATTGACTTCAGGATTACGTCTTCATCCACTTGACTTTCTATCTGACTAACTTTACTGGTTTGTATGCTTGTGGAACAGAGGTCTAAAATCAGAATGTCTATGAAGAGACTGTGTTCAAAAACATCAGCCAGTCTTCCTAGGGGCATCTTGCAGTTAGCAGTGATCGTTTCTATTGGAATCTCAGTTTTTAAAAGTAGTTATTCTGGCAGTGAAGAAAGACTTTCAGATAGAGGCTAATGAAGCATTTATCTCAGCTCAGGTTAATGTCACAGTGTAATTATCACAATTTAAATGCCAAGGGTGTTAATCATTTCACTGCTGATTATCATCAGTAATCTCCTTCTGATGTGCTTGCTAGGGGTAAACCACAAAAAGGACCGAGGCATGTTCCATGTTGGAACATGGACAGTAGCTTTACTCCAAAGCTACCCATATGCCTGACAGATAGTCCTTGATAATTAAAACCTTTTGCCCTTGACTCTGTCTTGAAATGAGGTAGACTAGTGAGCAGGATGCTTCCCAGTGTGCATATACAAACCACAAGACACTGGTTCACTATCTATAGCTTTTCCTTTGTCACAAAACGTAATATGAAAACTGATATTAGTGATCACCACCTTCAAGAATCTTTCTTTTAGGAGACACAAGACAGACACAATCACAGCAACACAGCAAAGCACCTTCTTTCAAAAGGGACAAATAAATCTCTGTTTCTGCTCATGTTTTCTATCTTATTTATGCTCTATTCTAGAAAGGAATAAGGTAATAATGAAAGGAAAGTAATGAAAAGGGCAGGTAACTGGAAGAGATAGAACAACAGAAAGATTAGGAAGGATGTAATAACATAAAGCAAAGAACCAAAACTACACAAGAATGAGATTCAATTCAACAAACATGTACTAAACTCCTACTATGTGCAAGATGGGCAGCTAGGTGGCACAGTGGATAGAGTTCCCGGCTTGAAGTCAGGAAGACCTGAATTCAAATCCAGCTTTAAATTCTGTGACCCTGGGCAAATCATTTAACCATTTGGCTCAGATTCCTCAACTGTAAAATGAACTGGAGAAAGAAACGGCAAACCACTCCAGTACCTTTTCCAAGAAAATCCCAAAATGGGGTCATGAAGAGTTAGATATGTCTGAAAAGGACTTAACAACAACAATTTGCAAAACACTGTGCTAGCCATTAGAGATACAAAAATAAAACTGAAATAGTTCCTGCCTTAAGAAAATTTGCGTTCTATCTAGTACCCTTTCCACTATACCCCTCAAATAGTCACTGAAAGCTTGTGAAAATTCCTACATGTCTGCATAGGGGGAGTTAGTAGTAACATCAATGAGCAGGAGATATTGGAGGTAAACAGCATTCCTCACGTACCCCAATGAACCTTAATGCTTTTAGACTTTTATGCTCAACCAGTCATTTTGCTAAAGAGCCTTTCTAAGAATTAGAGACACAAGAAGGGGCGGAGCCAATATGGCGGCATAGCAGCAGCAATATATATCGCAGCTCTCACATAGCCACCCCAAAATACCCATGGAATAGGACTCTGGACCAACCTAGAACTTCAAAACGCACACAAAGATACTTCCCACTAAAGTCAGCTCGGCTACGAGGAACCATATCAGCACTGCGAACCGAA